>JABAKD010000001.1:6004975-6357475 GCA_012845835.1 Undaria pinnatifida | reverse complement strand
CCATAAATAGAGGATCGGGTGGATATTCTAGTCACTTTCGCCAAGAAGTTTATCGTGGGCCAAAGGTGCATTTCGGATGTATTATCACCCTTGTCCACTACCTGGTACTTCAGGGAATTCCCGCTCACCTGGCAATATTGACTGGACGCGATACTCGCCATCAAGGTAAGTAAAGCGCTTGGTTCTCCAACAAGAACTCCAAAAATACCCCCCCGAAACGTGGAAAAGACGAAACCATGCCACTTGTCCCTGATTACGGGCCGTAGTGTGTGGGTTAATCACATCATGCCTTAATTAACGCCGCCTGGGGCGTGTCTTCAAGCTGGGGCCTGGCTCTATACAAAGTTCAGTATAACGGTTCCCGAATTTTGTCGTTTTCCCGTAGATCTCAGCCTGGCCTATCACTTTGCGTGTTGCTAGAGGTTAGAGGTGACCTATACTCCCGTGCGAATACGAACATATCATAGCAGCAGCGGTGCAACTCGGCGGTGGCATAGATGAAATGTCATTCTGCACTACCACACAGCAACACAGGGTAGTAGAGTAGTAGGGTTGCCCTAGTAAGGTAGGTGGTCAGCAGTGTGCCAGAGCAATGTGACCGCCTTATCGGGGAAAGTCGCATTATTCATGCTAGGGTACGAGTGCAATTCCTCAGTCGTGACAAGGGATTTTGACCGCCTTATATCGGGATATCGCCTTATTAAGACCTCCTCACTGGGGGAGCCCCTAAAATTCTGCATCTTGAGAAGCAGAGGAAAAAACAAAGCTTCGACGAGACATGCCACGCCGGTCGAACACACCATCAAGCACACCGACGTGCATACTATACCATCAAGTATGGAAGGCAGTGAATGCAAGTATCTCACCGTGCGTGCTGCCATCTTCCTGTTCTCCCGCGTCGTGCTCTTGAGCGGCACTCGCCTGGTCTTTAAGGCAATCGGTGAACGATGCTATATCCCCTGTCGTCTGCGTAACACCGTCCTTTGGCATTGAAGCCACCCCCTCCACATTGCCAACCTCTCCGTCGATGCGGGCGGTGGCATCCCCGTCCTCGATGGTGTCCGGCTTGGTGCGGAAGCCGATGAACAAGAGCAGCCCGGTGATACAGGCAGCAGATTGTAGACGAGGAGAGCCGTCAGACGTGCGTTCATGCGGTAGCCTGTAGTGCCGGGTGCCATTTTAGTGCGGTGAAATTCGCTTGACACGACCTCGTCATACAAAGTACCAGGTACCAATACCGAATAACACCGGGAGGCAATTCGACGTCCCAGTTTAGCGCGGGTACTGTCGTCTGGCAAGGCATCACCTCAACACTGAGAGACCACGACTAGACAGCGGTTGTGGTCCCACGCTAGTGCAGTACCGCTTAGTGCGAAACCCCTTTTTAGTGCGGTAAAAACGGCGGGTCACGACCTCGTTCAACAGGGTAGTGCACCCGGGAAAATTTGGGGTCCCACTATAGTGCCGGGGTATTGTCATCTGGCAATGCACCGCACTAACGACAAGTGAGGGACCAATCACTGAAGTACACAGATCCACAGCAGTACTTGGTATGATCTAAATGACAACTTAAAATAAATGAAGTGGTAGTCAGAAAGAGACGATGATGAGCTGATGGATGATTTGTTTGACTTGATGATTTCAAGGCGCAACCATTTGGCTAGTGAATATACGTAGAACCGGAACCCGCTTCACCTTACCTGCACGTACTGCAATACTACGAGGTACTCGTACATAGTATTTCACTACCAGGTACTACGCACCAGTGTACCAGAAGACAACGTACCCGCCGGCTTTGTCCCCGCACACGACGGTATACCTTTTGATATTTATTTTAGGCACGGGGAGCGGCGATAGACGAAACGCAGACAACATGCTCCTACTTGGCCCTGTCATGGCGGACGATCAGGACCATGAGGACACTCATCCTGCTACGTATCATATCGATATTAATAGCTGTCGTACGTACTCAAGAGTGTACTTGTGTCTTACTCTAGCCAGTGTCTGTTGCTACAACTTTTACGTGTTACTCTGTACTCTGGCATACAAGTACTCGTTACGTACACTTTGCCACACACACTCTGTGGACTAACAAGACTCGGATTCATTGCGCTCGAGGTAAATAGGCGACTACTATTATTAGACATTCTACATCTCTACGACGTACGATACCATTTGTAGCTCGCACGCTGTTTTTTGGACCAGGGGCTTTGGTTTGGTCACAGCAGTGCGTTTGGAGGTATGCTCTCACCTGTACCCCCTTGAAAACGTACAGGGGGCTGCACAACCCGGCGTGGCCCTCTGCGAAAGAGGCCCGGGGGGGGCGCTTCCCGGCTTCCCCAGCATCGTTGCCGCCGATCTTGGATAACGCACCACCGGCATCCAGCTGTCCGCCGCTTACAACCTCCATAGGCGCGCCTATACCGTCGGAAGCCTGCTGCCCCGGAGTGAATCGAGGTCCAATGACGACGAACGCATTGCCCACGGCCGGGTACAAAGCGAAGAACACGGCCGATCTTAGCATGCCCATGATTGCCCAGCTGCTGATTTTGCCCTTGTAGCGTGTAGAAGAGGTGAAGTCTACGAGTACCCCTGCTGCTGTAGACTACCCTCTAATTTACCAGATGCGTCTTTCTAGATTAGACTAAAAATGTAGAAATTGCAACGGCCGACCTCGAAATATCTTTCTTGTGTCCTCTTGCTTCAGACTCGTAGCAAGGACGCAACGAGATAATAAGAGGCCCTCTGGCCACCGATCGTTCTCTGTCAAGCGATCTGTGTTCAAACGCGGTAGTCTTGCCGCACAAGCGAGGGAGATATACAGCCTTCTGCACACGTCGCATCGCATCGGCCATATCAAAAGCCAAAATATTCAACCCCGATTTGTCGACGCCGCACGGCGACTAAAACCCATGTAACGCCTGAGCCGTTTCAGTTCTGGAGGCGCATAGACTATTAATAGACTATATAATATCTATTAATGCGAGTGAGCACGAGTACTCGTATAGCACGAATCGAGAGAAGCGTGGGAGAAGGGTCCGCGTCTCACTTAGTGTTTGCCTCACGAAGAGCTTCTGTCAAACCCTCGAGGGCAGGTTCGCCCTCCCCCCCGTTGGTATATGTTCGTACGTTATTGTACCCTCACCTGTCGCTGTCGAAAATGGCAAGGTGAAGGACGCGTCCAGCAAATTATGGGTTCGACGTCCTACGTACTACTAACCGACGAAAATATTAGTACCGTTAAAAATATAAAAACAAATATCAATCGTTCCTTAAATTTCCGTCTATGTATAGTCGTGCGTATACCAAGTGCGGTACGCTTGTTGCTACGCCCACCCGCGGAGCATCGCCCACGTTCCAGAGTGCAAACCACGGGGATGATCGGTGCCGAATGGAGGACTGCGTCCATCCTTACACGGCAAGCTGCCGGACGCCTCGTTTGCTGTGTGATCGTGCGACGCTTACCCGGGGAACCACAGGACGACCGGAGTCAATTAATAGTTGCGCGTGAAATACCAAGAGACATAGTCTACTCGTATCTTTGAGTCAGTCGCCAAAAGCATGCCTCTTCTTTTCGATGCTAAGTGTGATGGTAGTGCAGACCACAGATACCAGATGCGCAAGAAGAGTAAAATGCCGGCAGTTTAGGGGATGTGAGAGACGGCAAGGTTTGGCAGCAAAATGACGCGACGAACGACTGCAACCTACCGTAACTTTTAGGTTCCAGTGTAGCATGGGTCGGCCGGACGCATGTGACCGACGCTCGTTTTCGGTGGTGCCCAGAGGCACATTATTATTGTATAAAATTATTTCAGCAACGCCAGCTGTGAGTTCGACGAATTTAGGGTCGATACTCATCTTCGCAATCTGCGTAATACACCAATGGTCCGTGTTTAGTTACGTTTTCATGAGTCAGAACCAAATATAAGATGGCATTTGTACCACCAGGTACTACACGTAGACTCATCACGCATAATCATACTTATTTGTTGTTGACGACCGGTCGCGGTGATGACTCAGACCTGGTGCTGTTGACCACGGCGGGCCTCCTCTGGCGCCAGCCAGGGTCCTGGGGTTGTGTGCGACCGTAGACGCACAATCAACATAATATCAGATGATGCTGGCGAGATGGCGGGAAGGGAAGACGCGAGAAACAGATCACGCGTTGCGCCCGACGATCGTATAGTCTGTGCAAGTCCTTGAAGGCGGTTGCTTAACAAGCCCAGCTCTGGGAGGAAGGCAGCTGTGATGAAGGCGTCATTCGAAGAGTGTATTCGCCTGTCAACTCCGGAGGTGATTTCGAGAGGGCGACCAAATTTTTGTTTTACAAGCATATCTGAAAGGGGTTAATGTGGACGAGAAGATGACCCGGACTAAAAGAGTCTTTCCGAACCAATAAATGGCGCCAGTCGTTAGACTATAGACTAGACTATAGACTATAGTCTATATGGACTTTTCATTTTCGCGAATGGTGACGTTTGTCACGAAGCGTAATGAATTTTCTAAAAAATTGAAAATTGTTTCGTAGCGCATCCGGGACGAACGCTGTACAGATTGTGCGGGACGTGGAACTTTATCATGGAGCGCTGAGGACATATGGTACGGCATAGGTAGCGCTTTTCGATAATGATTTCTGAATGACAGAGACTCTCAAGAGAGTAACCATCCAACGCTATACAGTCGCATTTGTTACGATATCTACGGCATGGGAATGCCCAATTGTTCACAACGTCAGTCTATAAGTGGGTGGGGTGTCGAGCTCCCCAAGCGAAGAGCCTCAGAAATGTTTAGGTGCACCTCTACCGCAGCATGTGTCTGATTAAGATGGTTTTATAGACGGCTGGACACGACTATGTAGACTTTTCTTTGACCCGACAAGAGCCGACGAACGCAAGGTGTGACCCCTATTCAGTCCACTGGACAAAGCAACGAAACGGTACGGGGTAGATGTACCAGGTTAAGCATTTTATCGTCACCGCAGGCCTAGACGCCCAAAACGACTATATATAGTCTCCTACTCATAGAATCTTAGATGCCCGTCTGGCACTCATACCCGCCCGACCCATCGTCCTTGGGCGGCCACACGAACTTTTGATACCATGTGCCAAAGAGGAATGAAACCTATTATGCACTATGTACGGGGGGGGTTGCGACCTGATAGTACGGGTTGTCCACAAAGACACTAAGAGCCACACAATCTTAGTCGAGCTGGTGTGGAAGCTAAAGGGGGCGACCCAACACCAAGAAATAAAAAATCAGGGGAGGTGCGAAAGCCTCCATAATCGCCAATGGCAACACCGACATTAGTACAGTCTGATCTCCGCCAGGTTGTGTTTGCCATCCCTTTTATCGACGCCGCCCCCAAAGCTTCTTCGGCCGCCTCAAAGCCTCCTTCTCCGCCTTCGGACAATGAACGCCTTGCAGTCAGGACTGGTACCGCGGACCCTCGCCTGGCGGTCGTCGTTCGTGTAAACCCGTATGTTGACTTTTTTCGATAAAGCCGAAAACACGGTTCGAAAACGGGGGTGAGCGAGAAGCGCGAAGAAATGAGTTACCTTTCGTTTTTCACGATTGGAAATGGGAATTACCTCGGACACAATAAACGCAATCGATTCCAAGTTTCATTATTTTTTTACGACAACCCATAATACGTGGAACGCGTGTTTCCCTTTTCCTCTCCTGCGGTGTATCTACGGTATTACTCGTACGTATAATTCAGAAATAATATTGGCACGAATGTGTGTGTGGGTTTGTTTTGCGTCGTGTCAGCGCGGTCGGCCATTATTCAATAGCGCACATCTTTGAACGAATCGTACACTATTGAAATCGCCCGGACCTAGTCTTCCAATATCATCCGACTGTCGGCGCAATCAGGTATTGACTTGATGCCCACCAACCCGAACGAAACCTTGTTTAGCACGTTCGTCAACGTGTAGTCCTAATAATCTCCACGATTGATTTGTGTCCCCAGATGCCGCCCACTCGGTGATGAAGGCGACATTGTGTAAAATCGCCCACACCCTGATCCTCCACGGCGTCGTCAAGCTAGATCAGAGGATGCGCCCCCGTTGAGGGCGTCTCATCTAAGGACAGAACCAAGTCGGTCACGGCGTTGTCTCGATAATCACTGTCTTTGTGGCAGCCTTGCCGGACAGGGTGCCGTGCGGTGTAGGCTGAGTCTCGATGTCAGCCACATACACGGGAATCGCGGGGGCGAAGGCCCCAAGCTTGATCCTGTCTACTTCACCGTCATCAGTGATGATGATCGAAACCTCTTCGATGAACGCACTGTGATCGCTTCCATCGACTGTGTCGGTGGTAAGTTCGAACGGGGGCTCCTCATCTATAGTCTATAGGGGCCATCGATTGTTGGAAAGCGCGCCTTTTTGAACTTATCGTAAAGCTTAGAGACCTTCTGGGTGTAGCTCCTCACAATCAACCCGCCGATGCCGGCGTTCTTTGACGAGACGGCTGTTGATGCAGCTCGCTCGAAAAAGGTGTCGCTCAACACCGATGCCAATTAGGCCGATTGAGAAGTCTTCAGCATTCACGGAATAGGATGCTCTCCGTCTATAGAGGGTATGGTACTGTTTGGACCACATCAACTCGTCCATGTTATCGTCGAGCACAAGGATATCGTAACCCCCCCCCCCTACCTAGAGACTCAACCAGCACAGACCCAACTGGCGATACACACCATCGTCGAGCCTCACGGCATCGGTAGACTACCCGCCAGCGAATTCGTCGTTCAGAACAAACCGAATTAGGTCATTCAAGGGGTTATCGAATATCACGGTCTCGAGCGTGTCCGATCGGAGACGGCATCGCTCAACCTGGGCGTCGTATCACCGGCCACTGTGTCCTTGACAAAAAAGGGGCAGGTTCGTTCGAGGACGATATCGTCGACTATGCCCCGTCCTCTGCGAGGTTGTGCAACCAGTTCTCGTCTATGGCATCGTCACCGCTGTCGTCTAGCACGGACTCAACGTCTTCGTCCGCCTCATGGTCCAATAGCATGGGGTTGAACGGCCCGAAGCTCGTCTCCTCGAAGTACCATCTTCGGCGACCTCGAAGGAGAGGTGTCCCTCGACGGCAGCACTGTCACCGCTCGTCATACCTCGGTACTCGTGGTCGACATCGTCTGAAGAGCCTTCGTGACAGCGGGGCCAAAGGTGTACAAACACGATAGACTATTCCAATAGGTTATGACAGCTTCGACAAGCAAGCGCGGTGCGCACATCGGGGTCATCAGCGAGACGTTTCCTGGGATCCGAATATGGTGGACTGCTGTGAGCCACTACAGGGAGAACGAATGCTTCATCAAAGGACGAAACAGGCCATCTAGGAGGCCACTGAAACCAAAGCGAGAACCCCAGAGTCATGAATGCTGCTCACCACCTGCGGAGGCAATTGTACGGCTGAAATAGAACGTGTGTTGGACACGAGACATTAGCTTCATCAATGCGTAGATCCGTCGCCGGTTCGAGGCGCGAGCGCTTGCGCTCGGTTTCCGGTTCGGCGGTGTGGGTTGCAAAACTATTGTTTTCGGGGCGACTGTTCGGAGTATGACGCCCGTAACATAAGATACGAAGTCATGGTTGAAGCTCGCACCAGGTGCAACAAGTTGTCGAAACACATAGTTAACTTGCCGTGTTTGAAAACCCAATGAGTCGTGGCTGAGGCTCGTACCAGGTGCAACAAGTACGCACTGTAAGTATATGATATCAGCAGCCCACAAAGGAATGGCTGGAAGCATGCAACGCTATGCTTAGATAGAAACAACTTGTACCAATGGCGACTGAGAACAAACCGTTAAGTTGCGGGATCTGCAACGTTTCAACACGATCGTACCAAGCGTGGCACAGTGAGTTTAACCGATTGTGGCATGTACGAACGCCCCAAGTGTGGCACATTACAAGTAGCCTTCTTCGCCATGTGCGGGGTAACATTACCATTGAAATAGTGGCGTTGGCACAGGGTCTCCCGCGGTTAACAGAGAACGACGAGCGCGCCTATCGCGACTGGAAGACTCGCGTCAACGTTCACGTCAACGAACCTGTCCCTTCTATTCACACCACAATCACGGGGCAGGAGTTTCTAGGTCGACAGTCAGCAGCAACCTGTGCAAGGTATTCGATGTAGCTTGGCCCACGAAATATAGTAAAAACAGACGGCGGCTACGTCGGGTTATCCGACGGGATATTGCGGGATATTGTGGTATGGAAATGATTCGTGGAATATTAATTTGGGTCCTTGTGGAATGCTGAGAACAGCCCTAGGAACTTTCTGGTATTAGCATTATGGAATTCAGGACTTCGGAAAAGTACCCCGTGGTACATGGAGCCGAGCACGTAGGCTTCAAATACCGGCGCCTACTCGCTCACTCCATCTCTTCCCCTCTCATGGGTATCTGGGACACGTTGTGAAAGACATCTATATACCATCTTATCCACACTGTGTGTGGCAGTGAAGCTCGCGCCTGAGACTGAGGTGCTGGAAGCACGTTATTCTTTGCATAACCGAATTATTTCAACACGTTAACGTGTACACGGTTTTTATCGGCACAATATCTGGAAGCGAGATCGACGGAGAGCACGTCAACCAACAAGAAGAGATGATTGCTGACATCATTGGTGCTCAGGCAAAGCCAACTGCAGGAGCGGATGGCCTGCGACCGTGCCCGAGGAGAGGCCAGTCCAGTCCCAGCAACGAACAGCAAGATGGAGTCCGAACCGGTGGGAATTTGCTAGCCCCTGGTGTTGTACGCGCAGGCGAGGCTAGTAGGGGCGAGGAGTTTGTAGACACCAGTGTGAATGCTGGCCCGCGAAAATTCAGTAGTATTAAGCAGGCAGTCCCCAAACTCCGCGGTAAGCCGGGTAATTCCCCAGTGTGGAGTAAGCGTTTTGAGCTGCTTGTATCAATGAGTGGATGCTTGGGTTCTCTGCTCAAAGACATTGACGTAGCTGTAGGTGATACCACGAAGGACACCCAGTGTTTTGTCTTGCACGGTTTGGCGCATGCCCACATCAGAAGCGCAAGAGTCGGGTGGATATGTTTGACATAAAGCATGACTGACGCTGACCTGCTCGACAGAATGTATGCAAAGCAATCTCCGAGCGACACTTGCAAAAGCACTTCGCGGCTGGTTTTTGCCGAGATCAATTGCTGCGCAGGTCAAATGGTTGGGTGCCTTTGACGTCGTGAAGATGGAAAAAGGAGAAGCGCCCATGAAATTATTTAGCCGTGTAGACAAGATTGCTAGTGCTCTTGCTTCGCTTGGTGTGCCGAAGTTGGAGGCGACGTACGCCGAAAATTAGTAAGGGTTTTGACGGATGACTACGAAATTGAGCAACGCACGCTTCTATATCGAGATGAAATAACGAGAGCAGAGATTGAGAATATAGTCCGACAGTCTGGAGGTACCTGAGACTTCCTGTATCAAAGGGGAAGAACGTAGGACAGGCACTCTTTTCGAGTGGAGTCGCCCGGGGTGGTCGTGGGGGTTGGTAGCGAATCTAACCGTAACAGTGGTAGGTCGCGGAACAAGGGATCGGCGAACGCAGGAACCAGCCAAGGTAGCGAAGGTAGCGAAGCGACGATCCCCCCGCCCATAAGCAAACAATCCCTTACACAGAGTACGATAAGGTAAAGGGCAAGATAATCCGTTTCTTGGAACCCAGGCACATGTCGTATCAGTGCAAGGCTCGAGTCACCCCTGCTTCGGAGAGGACGTTTGACGGACGTGCGCAGGGACAGAACAACTTCGGTGAGGCTGTGTGCCATCTTGCGAATGCTATATGCTTAGTGGCAAGGATGACTCGTGTGTGCTGTGGAACGCAGAGATGGCTTGACGGAGAGTTTTGCAGATATATGGATAGCAGACAGTGGCACTTCATTCCACGTGACTCATCCAGCTGACCAGTTGAGTGACGTACGTCTGTGCAACGACAAGGTTAGGATCAACGACAACCACCTGATCGACGTTGCGGGTTATGGCACGCTCACTGTGGTCTTCCCCGGAGATCTGACTGTTAAACTGTTGGATGTGGGTTACGTGCCGGCTTTGGCGTTCAATTTGTTTTCGCTGTTGGCCGCGCATAAACATGGAGTTGGTTTCATGACCGAGGAAGTAGGCTTGTGCATTGCTCTTTTCAATGGGGGGTTGAGGTTCGAGGGTGATGTATCTAGTGACTTTAACGTCGCTTGCAGAAAAGAGCCAGAAAACGGCTATGTGCCGTTTCCCCTCGTGACCTCTGACTCCACTGAGAACAGCGCGGAGATTACAGATTCTGCTGAGACTGCTGTAGACATCAACGTATCCCATTGCATGCATGATCACTGTAACGAACTGCTGTTGAGAGAGACTGCGAAGTGACTCGGTGTAGAACGGTTAGAGACTCTGAGACGCTGCACTGGCTGTTATATGGCAAAAGGTTACCGCAAGCCGATCCTCAGCAGTACTGAGTCACGTTCTTGAGAGAAATTGGGACGGGTCTTCGTTGACCTGAGTGGCCCTAGAGAACCCCTTCTCTGTTGGGTAAGAGGTACATCATGCTAGTAAAGAATGATTTATCTCGCTACGCGTGGATGTACTTTCTGCAGCACAAATCGGAAGCAGCAGACGCGTTTAGGAAGTTTTTGGCTGATGTACGCGCTGACGGTGTCCCCTCGAAGGTTGAGATTGCAAGGTTGGACAACAGGGGAGAATTCTATGGTGGGGAGTTTGGAGAGAAAGTGTGCAAACAGTATTGCATCCAGCAGGAATTTAAGGACGCTAACAGTCCAAAACAAAATGCTATTGTAGAGAGCGCGCTAGACATCATTAAGAACGCAGCACATGCTGCGTGTATCTAGGCTCCTATCATCTTCCCGCTCGTTCAACTACCGTCAACCGAGTCCCTGTGGGCGGAAGCGGTGCATAGGTCTTGTGACGCCCTGCACACCGCAACCACTGCCAACCCCGGTATAACAAGTCTCCGCATGAGATGTGGCATAGTACTGCCGCAATTGCCTCACCACATCCGTTCCTTAGCCCAGCGTACTGCCGGTGGAACCGCCCGTCCAAGCCGTCACCTCGGACCGAGAGCTGTTTTTACCTCGGGCTGGGCATCGACCGCCCACGTGACTCTTTGCGGGTGCTCACGCGGGCGAACAAAGTGGTGGAGACTCGAGACGTGGCGTGGGAGGCAACGCTTGATGTGGAAGCGCCGTCACTACAGCCGCGGGAGATTCCGGAGCAGGGGAGGACGCATGGATTAGAGGACGCGCCAGAGCTGGGAGGAGCGGCGGATATGGCCTCCGACCCGACGACTCCACGGTCGAGATTGGGAAGGGAAAATCTTCACCAACTCCGTGTGGTGTCTCCCATAACGCAAGCCAGTGACGATTTTCGAGCGGAAGGTGTGGAGTCGAACGATACATCAACGGCCGGCAGCGAATCGTCCGACAGCGATTATTCCTCTCAGGCTGAGAGTGACGTGTCAACCTTGAAGAGTGGAGCCCTGAGCGACATGTCAGCCTCTGATGGTGAAGCTTTGGGCGACGCGTCATCCCCTGAAAGCGGAGCTCGGACCCCGACGGTGGTCCAGACTGCTGCACGCAAAGTTGGAGCGCACATGTCAGTACCGGGCGATGGTGAAGAACTTCGGGAGGGACGTGGGAGGGCGCAGACCAGGCGCTTAACCGGGGAGCCGCCGCGGGGCTGCTCAGTGCGATCGGGCCCTGCGAAGGAGGCTTTGTACGTGCGATGAGTGTTGATATTCTTGATGCCTAGTCTTGGGTCGCCGAGTATTGGGGTGTTTGAAGACACCAAGGGGGGCCAAAAACCCACTGAGCTCGTCCAACAGTAAACACGTCGATGTATGATATCATTTCTTGCGCGAGTCGGTGGGGAAAGAAGACTGGTCCGTGAAGTATCTAGTGGCGGAAGACCAATATACGGACATTCTCACGAAGGCAGTCGCTCGGGAAAGTTTTAAGAAACACCGCGATTTTTTGTTCGGGATACAAGAGTTCCGTCGTGAAATGCTTCTGGTAGTTATTTTTTAGGCTTGTGAGTTGTTCCAGCCTCAGGGAGGGTGTTCGATGTAGATTGGCCCAACAAAATATAGTAGAAACATACGGTGGCTACGTCGGGTTATCCGACAGGATATTGCGGGCTATTGCAGTATGGGAATGATACGTGGAATATTCCTTTGCGTCGTTGTGGAATGCTGAGAACAGCCCTATGAACGTTCTGGTATTATTAGTATTATGGAATTTCAGGACTTCGGAAGAGTACCCCGTGGTACATTGAGCCACGCATGTAAGCTTCGAATATCGGCGCCTCCTCACTCACCGCATCTCTTTCCCTCTGATCAGCATCTGGGACAAGTTGATAAAGATATCTGTATGCCATCTTCATCACACTGTGTGTGGCAGTGAAGCTCGCGCCCCGAGCTGAGGTTCTGAAAGCACGTTATTCTTTGCATACCCGATATATTTCAAACCAAGGGGCATCGCAACAACACCCAACGTTTGCTCTTCTCTATCCCAATTTAATCTCTACGGACAGGGGGGTCAATGCAGCTATTGTTCGGCGTCGTGACGAGCACAAGAAATTGGAATCCAAGTGCCGTGGGATGCACTTGGAGAGGAGCACGATGCCGTCAGCACAACTCGTCAGGAGCTCCACGAACGACTTGTCAAAGCAAAGGGGGACCAGGAGACAGACGACTTCAGGTACACCATGGAGACAGCACAAGACTGTTATTACGACATTGACAACAGAGTAGACTGAAGAGCTGTTCGTAGGAGGATATATCGACGGTAATATTGAACACCTTCCCAAACGCCGTGGAGCCGATTCTTTGGAGGGGAGCAACGATAAAGATGGGCGAACTCAAGCATTACTATGCCTGCAGGTCAGCTACATTCTCTCCAACAGACACTACCGCTACGACCACCACAGCTACTGCACGTGCTACGTATGGTTCGACTCTTTCATCGTCTCGTCGGCTATTCATCCATCTCATCGACATCGTAATCGTTCCCATTAACTTGTCAACGGCGACCGATAATGGCGCCTCCAGCACATCACGACACCGAGCAAGCACAACCGACAACAGTTGGATCATTGTCTTCATCATCATAATCATTTTCACGTTCGTTATAACCGACATCATCACCATCAGCATAATCATCATCATCGTATCGTCATAATTATCATCATCATCGTCATCACCATCGTCGTCGTCATCATCATTACCATCATCATCAGCATAATTGTCATCATACATCATTATCATCATCGGCATCATCATCATCATCCTCACCATCATTACCATCATCGTCATCGTCATCGTCATCATCATCATCATCATCATCGCCATCATTATCATCATCGGCATCGTCGTCGTCGTCATCATCACCATCATCATTATCGTCGTCATCATACATCATTATCATCATCAGCATCATCATCGTTTTCATCATCATCATCATCATCACCATCTTCGGCATCATCATCATCATCGTCATCATGATCATCATGGTCATCACCATCTTCATCATTATCATTATTATTATCGTCATCATCGTCATCATCATCATTTTTATCATCATCATAATTATCATCATCATCATCATCATCATCATCGTCGTCGTCATTGTTATCACTATCATCACCATCATAATTGTCATCATACATCATTATCATCATCAGCATCATCATCACCGTCACCGGCATCATTCTCACCATCATCATCACCATTATTATTATCATCATCATCGTCGTCGTCATCATCATTATCATCATCAGCATCATCATCGTCATCATACATCATTATCATCATCAGCGTCATCATCATCCTCATCACCATCATCAGCATCATCATCATCGTCATCATCATCATCATCATCACTGTCATCCTCATCAGTCGTTACCATTATTATCACCACCACCGTCGCGATCGCCATCATCAATAACTCATCGTCTCCGAAAGGCGTTGACTACTGTAGCAGAGGCTACTACAGCAGCGACGCTAGCAGCACTGGGATCCGCTGGGTCATTTTCAAAATCTACTGCAAATAAAATATCTCAATATAAATAGCAGGCTGTGTCAGCTTCATCGGCTACGAAAGCTTCACTAGTTCAATATGCCTACGTCAGCAACGCCGGATACATCGGCTTTATCAGGGGTTTGCTAGACCGGCGTGATAATTCGGGAATATACTGTATTCATAGAGGAGGTTAATACACGGAACAATTTATGACACGTGAACATTGCGTGTGACACTCTTACAGGAGTTAGCCATATCATTTCCGAGTTCAGTGCGACGAGCGGTAGACTTTGCTTGTGATTATCTTTCTAGAAAGGAAGTCGCTGCTACGGGCCTGGTATGATTGAATAGGTCACTGATGATGCCGTTCGATTGGTGGTTTGTGATTAACAATCACTCAACAGCGCCTAAATACGTTTTCTACTGTTCGATTGAGTCAACAAGCTTGCCAGTGAAATAGTACCATAAATGGTAGCAGTATAATAAGTAGTATAGTGCATATGGGCTTTTACAAGCACATACATCTCGAAGCGATGGATGTATCAGAGAAGACGACCCTTACAAAACAGGCAATTCCGAACAAAAGAGGTATTAAGAGAGGTGACCTCAAAATGTTAGCAATTTCGCAAAACGTGTGACACTTGTCACGAACCACTATTTGTGCAAAATTTACAAGTGCTTCGCAAAACATTTTGGATAAGAAAAATGTGCATTGTTGCAGCAATGCAGCCTCATCTGTGAGTTCTAAGTACGATAATTTAAGAAGTTGCTGGACACCACAAATTTGACTGTATTTGGCCGGAAAAAATTGGACAAACGCGAGGTGTGGTCGCCGTGAGTGCGCTGGATAAATTCCAGGAGACAAACGAGGTGGATACATCTAAGGATATTGTCCCTTAAGGGAACCATGTATGACGGCCTAAAAAACGATTAGGGTCATCGTATCAAGCGTTTAGAGTGAGCTTGCGGAATTACGAGTATCGGTATACCACATAAATCTCTTACATCATCCTGCGTTGCAGTTCGGACTCATAAACTGTTTCGTATGGCCTTTTACATGGTCTAATCGTCAGGTTGTTTTGAAATTTTTCTCCTCCTAACGCTGGAGCGAGTTGAGATCGCCATAGGCCTTGGCGCGGTCAAAACGACCCGTCTCGTATTTTTTGATAGGATCTTAGATGCCCGCCCACACCCGTGCCCGCTCCACATATCGTCCTTAAGCGGCAACGCAAACTTTTACTTTCTGTGACATTTAGGAATGAAATATAATACTGAAGTATACAGCGCGTTTGGAGGGGGAGTAGGCTGTAGCCTGCGAGTACGGCTTGTGCACAACGTCGCCAATCACAAAACGCTCAGTCAAACTGAGACGGAAAAAAAAAAGTGGCGATCGAACATCAAGAATTCAAACATCAGCGTAAACGCGAAAGCCTCCATAATCGCCAATGTCAACATCAACACTACTGCTGCAGTCTTATTATCACCCAAGTTGTGTCTATCTCCCCTGCCGTCGACCCTTCCCCCAAAGCTTCTTCAGCCACCCCCAACCCTCCTTCTTCGCCTTTCGAACAATGGGCGCCTCGTTGTCCGTGATGGATTTAGGGCTGCGGCCCCTCGCCTGGAGGTCGTCATTGGTTGGTGTTAACGCATGTTGTGGTCACCCCGAGACAGGTTGGAAAAGAGGGGGAGGGCGAGAAGCGCCAAGGTTAAAGAGAAACATGACTTGTCATACTCATAATGAATTACCTCGATCATATTAAACGCACTCGATCGCAATCTTAATACGCTGATAAGGCGACCCTACGATGGCAATAGTTATTGATATTTCCTTCCCCGCGATATATCTACACTAACTATCAAGTATTAATAGTGTTCGTACATATACCGCGGGAATATTGGCACGAATGTGAGTGTGGAATGAATCGTGTCGGCTCGACCCGTCGATATTTATGGCCCACCTTTTTGAACGTATCGTACACCTTTGAAACGGCCCCGACGTAGTCTTCCACCACCGTCTCGCGATCGTCGGCGTACTTGGCTAATGACGCGATGCCTTTCGATGCCACCGGGCCGAAAAAGGTTTTGTGCAGAACGTTCGTTAACGTGTAGTCCAACGCATCTCCAAGGTGTGTGTCCCCTGCTGCCGCCCGCCCCGTACGGGAGGTGGAATGGTGCAGTTTTGCCCACATGAGGTCGTCCACACCATCGTCAAGCAACGGAGCAGCGGATGCCTTCCCGGCGAGAGCTTCTTTCGCTAAGGACAGAACCAAGTCGGTGACGACGTTGCCAAAAGCCACGGTCTTTTTGGTCGCCTTGTCGGACAGGGTGTCGTGCGGCGTAAGCTGGGTCTTAATGGCAACCGAATACGCGGGAATCACAGGTCCGAAGGCCCCGAGCCTTATCCTTATCCCGTCTAATACACCGTCATTAGTGATGACGACCGGACGCTCTTCGTTGAAAACATTGCTGTGGTCGCTTCCATCACCCGTGTCGGACGTGAGCTCGAGAGGGAGCTCCTCGTCTGCAGCGGTGGCATCGACTGTTGGAAATCGTGCCTCTTTGAACTTGCCGTAAAGATGGGAGACCTTCCGGATGTATTCCTCCACCACAAAGCCGCCGATGCCCGCATCCTTCGTCAACGATAAGACGGCCTTTGACGCAGCCGGCCCGAAAAAGGCATCGTTCAGCACGGATGTCATCAGGCCGTCTAAAAACTCTGCAACATTCACGGGAGTGGATGCCGTCCGCCCGTAGAGGGCATCGTACAGCTTGGACCACATCAAGTCGTCCATGTCATCGTCGAGCACAAGGGTCTCGTATGCCCCCCCCCTAGCCAGAGCCTCGACCAGCACAGACCCAACTAGGCGATACACGCCATCGCTGGGTATCACGGCCTCGGAAGCCCCTCCCACAGCGAACGCATCGTTCAGAACTGACCGGATTTTGTCGTTCAAAGGACTGTCGGACGTTGCGGTCTCGGGCGTGGCCGGCTCGGAGACGGCATCGTTCAACATGGGCGTGATATCACCGGCCACAGTGTTGCCGACAACAGTGTGGCCGACTCGTTCGATAACGATGCCGTTAACTATCCCGTCCTCTGCGAGGTTGTGAAGCCAGTCCTCATCTAAGGCATTGTCACCACTGCCGTCTACCACAGACCCGACGACGTCCTCAGCGTCATCGTCCAATGCCATAGAGTCGAACGGTCCGAAGCCCGTCTTCTCGACCGTGCCGTCGGCGGCGACCTGGAAGGAAAGCTCGTCCTTGACGGCAGCGCTGTTGCCGCTCGTCATACCACGGCTCTCGTCGTTGACGTCGTAGGAAGAGTCTTCCTGTGGCAGTTGCGCCTTGTTCAAGCTCTCGATCCCGGCATCGGTGACAAGATCGGCGCCGGGGACAATATCAGGGTCGCCTGAAGCACCTAAAATACGTTATGGACCACGGGTAAACAGCGGCGGCCGCAAGAAGAAGGGGATCAAACAGTCAGCACAAGCACTCATTGACGTAGCTAAGTGCCGGTTTGCAGATCGACTCAGCCATGAAAGCAATAACGCAATTAAAGTGGGCTGTTCCGGCGGTGCTACAATCTGCACGCATCAGCTGGACGCACTGCCATGAACTGTGAGGAATTCAGCAGTAGACGTGCGGTCGCCGTGCACGTGCTAAATCGCGGATAGCTTCAGGTACGTGTGGCAAGTGCGATATGAAAAACATCGTAACGAATTGGCAACAGCAGCCTATTACCGCTCTCAATACCCAATGGTGACCGCAATGCAGCAGCCAACAATGTGGTTAATGCTCAATGGCAATGGAGTACCGGCAGATTAGAGCAAACACAAGCACGGCCATCGGTATTAATCGAACGATCTGCGTATTGTTTCAGAGTAGCACGTTGTTCAAATCCTGTTATTTAAACAGTGACATTAATACTCTTACGCGAAAGTTACAAGAATGAGAACGTTGATCCGTATCTAGCTGACTCCTGTGGACCACGGCAAGGCGGACTGCTTCTCATCAAAGGAGGCTTCCTGGAGGCCACCGAGATCAGAGCGAGAACCACATAATCACCGAGACTGGCCATCACCTCCGTGCGTAGGCAACTATACGACTGATTTAGCACACGTATCCCATACGACCCAGCATCTTCACCAGTGCGTCGATCCGTCTCTTGTTCGAGGCGCAAGTACCTTTGTAATTTCGGCGGGGAGAGTCGCAAAACTTGTATTTACGGTGCAATATTTCGAAGCAGAGTGACGTCCGTATTATAACACCACGAAATCGTGGCTGATGTTCGCAACTGAAGGTGCGGTGTTTCAATGCTCACTAAGTCGTGCCTGAAGCTCGTACCCAGTGGAATAAGTATATACGGTGTAGTCACGGTATCAATAGTCCACTAGGGTGTGACTGAAAACATGCAATACTATGTTCGGCTAGGAAATCGTGCAACAAAGATGGCATAGAAAAAACTTTGGTCCTGCGGAATCCGAAAAATTACAGCACGATTGTAACAAGTATGACGCAGCGAAGGCTCAAGGTTACGGCATGTACGACCGCACCAAGTGCGGCAGAGTACAAGACAACTTCTTCGCAATATAGAGATCACCCAAAAAATATTGGCGTTGGCAGAGGGTCTCCCGGGGTGCGACCGGAAGGACGAGCGCCCCTATCACGCCTGGAAGGCCCGAATCAAGGTCGACGACAACGAATGCGTCCCTTCTATCCGCAGCCTTTTATATTCGAACAGTCGGCAGCACTGTAGTCTAGTGGCAGCGTAACAAAACCAACCCTACTGTGCGCTGCCCCCACCCATTTTCCACGGGCGGGGGAATCGATACAACAATTACACGATGTCACCCAAGACAAGAAACTTGACAAGTGCCTTAGAATGAGCTTAACGGGGAGTACGATGCCTTCAGCACCACTCGTCAGGAGCTCTATCAAAAACCAGTCAAGAAGAAGCTGAAGGGGGGCCAGGATGCAGAAAACTTCAGACATATCATGGAGACAGCACATGACCGATATCACGTTGTCACGATACGAATAAGTTCAAAAGCGTCCGTTCGTAGGGGGAAGCGATTGTGATTCCGAATACATTTGTGAACGCCATGGAACTACTCGAGGCAGTTCGTCGGTTGGGAGCAACGACAACGAGAGGCAAGACGAAAGCAATACTACGCCTACATCCCAGTTACATCTTCTCCAACGAAAGCTGTTGACACGAACACTACACATGCTTCGCGTGTTACGGACCATACGAGTCCTTCATTGTACCATATCGGCTATTCATCCATCTCAGCGCCATCATAGTAGGGCCCATCAACTTGTCATCGACGATCGCAAATGGTGCCCCCAGTGGATCATCACCGATCAAAGCATGCCCGAGAGCTGCACCGTAAAAAATCGCCACCATCATCATTATCATCAACATAAATAAGCATCATCGTCATCATCATCATCATCATCACCATCATCATCATCACCATCATCATCACCATCATCATCATCACCATCATCATCATCACCATCATCATGATCACCATCATCATCATAATCATTGTCATCGTCATCGTCATTGGCATCATCATCGTCATCACCATCATCATCACCATCGTTGCCACGGTCTTCGGAAGGTATCGATTACGTCTCACCGAAAGCATCTACTGTACTACAGCAGCGATGTGCACTGAAGACATGGCAACAATAGAGAAAGCTTGGTGTTGCAGATACTATAGTAGCAATAGAGGCAGCTACAGCAGCTTCACCGTTGACTCAACTTCATTAGGTCCATCAGCCTCTTCAGCTACATCAATCGTGTCGGCTACTCCACCTTTACTAGCTCTATTCGCCTACGCCGGCAACATCAGCAATCTCCGCTCAAGTTGCTTGTTAGGGCGGTATCACCAATGGGGCACATAGCGTATTCGAAAGGTCGGTCCCCACTGCACAGCACGATATAAGACACCTACATGTTGTGTGTCGCATTGTTATCGGAGGCATTAAATCTGTTTTCGGGTCGAGTTCCGCCCCGCGCGGTAGACTTTGATCACTTTGAACCCTTACATAGTGCATTCTAACGGCAGCCGCTACGCGTGTCTGCCACGTTAGAGTGGGTTACTGATAATGCCGCTCTACTGACGTCTTCTGGCTCTGTGATACAGATACACTTAGTACCAAAACGCATTATTATGCATTCAATTGAGCAACAAGGTCGACACCGTCAAATACGTCACAGGTTGCAACGATATTTTTCTGCAAAACCGTACGTTTACTCGAACATGTATTTAGTTTAGTGTGTGCGGCTAAATTCAACTCCGCTTGCCACAGTTGGGCCTTAACCCAGCCCTCTTAGCTTTACTGCTACTACTGGAATTTTTGTCCACGCTACATCGAGTAGATTGTAACAACACGGACGTTGCAAGTGGTTTAGTTTCTGGATGTATCCACGTTGCCTTTTACGGCCTCCACGTAAAAATACCTGAGGAACTATTCAAGAGCCTTAAAAGGCAACCAATGGTCCAATAGAACGAGTGGCAGACGACAAATACACACAGAGGCAGGGTGAGAAAAGCAACAAACATGAGGGAATCCGTCTGTCATGAGCAGGAAAGTAATCTGGCACCAGAGTTTCATCTCGCCGTGTGCCCTCGGGCAGGAAAATAAAGCTACCTGTAGATAGAACATGTGGCCGCCAGGGGACATCCTGGGTTCATCCCCGGGTTTGCTAGGTAGATGGATATATGGAACTTAGGGGGTATAACAACTATTTGTTGTAGTGCTGCGGAGAACAGCAGGCTCAACATCACCCCTTTTATGGGCTGCGATCGATCTGCATTCGACGGCGGGGCTCTGTCCCAACGTGGTTTATTGCCATTATGTATCTTTCATGAGCATGTCAAGTGGATGAGGAGGCCTCTTACTGTGCATGCTGCCGTCATCTTTCTCCTCCTCCACGCCGTCCACCCCTCCGAGATGCGGCATGGTGGCATTGCCGGCCTCAGCGATGTCAGGCTTGGTGCAGAAAGTCGACGGCCAGCAGCAGCAGCACGGTGACACAGCAACAAGCAGAATATGGACAAGGGGGAAAACGTATCGTCAGCCGACACGATTTGGTCACAGATCGGCTCACGACATAGATATATCTATCCGCATGATATGGCGCGCACGATGTGCAACCAAACCCAACTCACAAATGAATCCCATGCTAGCGCATGCAGATCATAAGGCTCCAATCCGGTAACACGATCTAGACCATACCCTACCCGGTGGTAAGGGTCCGGATTAGCTGGCCTACAAGTATGGATTATGGCACCAGTACGTATCGTCATCTTCATTGCCCAAAGCTACTGGCTGCTGCTGCAGCGCTGCTGCATGCGGAATGAGCCTTCAGGATCACAGTAGGCTCCCTATTAAGATGCAAGATGCGCGAGAACGCACCCACTACATCCATCCCCGCACGCGAAACGCCGTTGCAGTTTGGACATGAACACCGACATTCGACTTGATAAACACCATGCTCCTCCCTGACTCCGGCAACGCGAATTATGCTAGATGAGGGCGTTCATTTGCGCTAGCTACGGTATGCAAGATTCAAGGGCGGAATTGATTGATAATATACTGTTGTGTTCCTGTGCAGCAAGTACACAGCAGTGCCAATGCCGCGGGCGTACCGTACAGCTGTACAACAAGAAGTACACAGGTGCCGGCAGTCTAAAATATCTAAACTACCTTGTATACGCTTACGCAGCACTTACAATTTGCCATCCACGCTTTGGGAAGGCACAACTTTGGAATGAGACTCGGAAATTTTTCGAAGTAGGCAAAGGGCTCTACGCGCGTACCCAGATACGCGATTTTTTGTGCCCAGAACTGATTGTAGGTGAAGTACGGATTGTTTGATATAGTCACAATGCGCTTGGCGGTAGGCTCTCACCTCAACCCCCTTGAAATCATGAAGAGGGGACACCCGGGACCGACGCTTCTCCATTTCCGCAGCACCGTTGCTGCCGATTCGGGAAGCCGCACTACCGGTGATCAACTGTCTGGTGTTGAGAAACCCGGCCAGAGGCGCGCGTGCATTCGTGGAAGCTTGCTTCCTGACCGCGGAACCCGGGGTGAGTTGAGGCGCCCTGGCGAGGAACGCATTGCCCGCGGCCGAGCATAAAGCGAGGAACACGGCCGAAGTCAGATGGCCCATCTTCGTCCCGTTGCTGCTGTGGTTGCTCTTCGTGTTCGTCACAGCGACAAAGGCTGCGAGTAGCTGATGCTGCTGATGCTGTGGTATTGGGGTGCTGAAGTGCTGCTGCTGCTGTCTATGTACGTACTGAGGAGTAGATTTGTGCAACGGTCGACTCAAAAGATTTTCCTTTTGCTGGCCCCGAGCAAGGACGCAACAAGAAAATAAGGCTGCCCCTCTTGCCACTTATCGTGTCCCGTCAAGTGATCCTTGTTGGCAGGCGGCTGTCTTCCTCCTGCGCGGCAGAAGCGATGGGGGTGATAGGTGATACAGCCTGCCCTCTGGCACAAAGATTGTGGAATAATGCCCATCCCCGATTTGGCGACCGCCTCGCCATAGTATACGAAACCCCGAAACGGCTTCGAGCCGTTTTCAAGGCGTTTTCGCTTTTTTTTTGGTCGCCGTTGACCATTATAAACACGTCCTGTGTCTAGTTATAAAACATACCTGCGTCCGATTTCGTGTTGGCACTACATGATGAGGGTACCCTGATATATCAACACACGGCATCCAGGGGAATCACCGATCTGTCAATGTTCGCACCTTTCGAAAGGGATACATTTACCAAGTACGAAAATGAGTTTTTCGTATCCGGTAGTAGTGGTGCCTTGGCATGGCACTGCGTTTCGATAAGCTAATAAGTACAAGGTTCCCCTTCGGGATGCGGGTAACTTGAAATCCCGGGGGGCGTCGCAAGGGGAAAAGGGAGACACACTGGCAACGCACGTATAAATATTTTCCCACCTGTAATGGTGTTGCGCGTACTCACATTGATAAAACCCACTGCTCTTCTTAGAGGAAACGAACGTGTCGCATGAGCTAGACTATATAGTGCATTGCCCCCAGAAGAAGAAAGAGTAGTAGTATTAGTTAGACTAGTGGTATAGTATTATTAGTAGTATTATTTAGCGGGAAGAGTGTGATAATAGCGGTGGGTGCACGTTGTACTGAT
Organism: Undaria pinnatifida; assembly: GCA_012845835.1. Taxonomy (NCBI): domain Eukaryota; class Phaeophyceae; order Laminariales; family Alariaceae; genus Undaria; species Undaria pinnatifida. Next base: position 6,334,250 of record JABAKD010000001.1, on the reverse strand, counting down.
GATGCACGCGCACACAAATTATCAGTCAATCAGTCAATCAGTAAAAAAAGAACAATCAATCAAATGTTTACTGTCAATCAATCAATCAATCCATCAATCAACCAACCAATCAATCAATCAATCCATAAATCCACCATTCCATCTATCAATCAATCAATCAATCAATCAATCAACCAATCAATCATCCAATCAATCAATCGATCAATCAACCAATCAATCCATCCATCAATCAACAAAATCAATCCACGGATCAACTAACTCAATCCATCAACCAGCCAGTCAACCAATTAATCAATCACCCGACCAATCCAACCACCAACCAACCAACCAATCCACCACTCAATGCTCGCCAACATGCGCTTGTATTACTTGAAATCTTGATAATCCGTGGCGTTTCCATTCAAATAGCAATGCTACAGCATCAACCCCATAAAAATAACATCACGCAACGCAATCAATCCATCAATGCTTGCCCAGTAGTTTGCAAGGTTACACGTACCTCCTTTTGTGTGAATATTATATTCAAGCCTTTAGACTATAGATTACGACCATTTATGGCCCTATTGATAGGTTACAGCGGCAACAGTTAACAGATGTACCAGACCAGGGCATTACCCGACAGTCTATACGGTATACCAGGTATATGTAGTACCCAGCATGCTCTATCATACCAGGGTATGTATGCCCGAGCCTTTACCGTTTGCGCAGCGCTCCCACCTGCCCGTTCCTATGGCTCGCTTGGGAAATCGGAAAAAACACATACGAGCATTTCAAGGGCATCTAGTAGTATAGGGTGCAAGCTTCCTGCTCGGGGTGTGGTCAGCTTAAAATACCCGGGGGTGTCGCACGTCGAGAAGGGGTATAAATCTCTTGAATTCTAGACAAAAACAACCAGCCACCGCGCAAGTAATCCATAAAAAAAGACCCATCATCCCAAGCAAATTCACAGCTTAGTCTATACTCTGGAAATACTACCCGGGTATGAACGAAACGGCCAAATTTCATACACAGCTAACCCAGAGCATGTCCTATTTTCATTTACTCCGGAGATACCAGTTATCTGCCCGCCCGTGACCCAAACAACCAAGTTTCATACCCGGGTACCCCGGCGTACACACCTCACTGGTAGATTACTCTGAAGATACCCAGATATATACCTGAGAACCGCCGAAACAATCAGGTTTAGTACCCGGGTACCGCAGAGCAGGTACCCGGGTATCTACCCTAGAATGACCGGGACAACCAGGTTTGGTACCCGGCTACTCCAGAGTATATACACGGATTTTTACCCGAGCATCAGCTCAATGACCAGGCTCTACCCGAGTATATACCCTACTGGTATATACTCTGGAGATACCCAGGTATCCACCCGAGTACGACCAAAACAACCACGTTCGGTACCCGGGTATATGTCATCCCCTACAAAGCATACCCTTCAAGGCTTGGAGGTATGTAATTTTTTTCCGTGTACGTCTGCTGAATCTATGAAAAGTCGCTGTTGTTGCGACCGTCCAACCAAGAACAAACAAAGCAGCACGCTCGGGAACACAACAGCAAGCCGACGTCACTGTGTACGACCGTCAAACCAACGAAACAAACACCCTTGTGGAGAACATTGTTGAGCACACGGGGGTACCATTGATTGGCACTGGGTTGTCACAATGTCACGCCTGTGTATAATACTTCGTATCGGTATATTATAGTATGTATGTTACTGTTGGCGAATTTACCGGTGACACAAAATTTGAGGTACATACTGGCGGTATCCATTACATGGTAGGTTTTTTCGCCAGGCTCTCTATTCTCGGGTCTCTGTACCTCTTGCTTGCCTTCTTTCCCTACCATTATCGCGAGTCAAGTATCGCCACCCCCCCCCCCATCCACCAACCTGTTGCACTTTGCGAATAAAGTACCGACCAAATCGCCAACACTAACGGCCACCACTCTGATGCACTTGGCCTGAAAGTTCCACCGAGCAAAAATTGCACACGGAGTCTACAACAATAAATAGTGAACGTTGGATGGACCTAAAATGCGCCTTCCTCCAAACGTATAGCCTAACGGTTGACCGTAACATTCCAGAATCTGAATGCCTGACGCTCCCTTCCAGAATCTGAATGCCTGACACTCCCTTCCAGAACTATCAAAACGATTCAACACTAGATCCAAGTTTGTTTCCCTCAAAAAATCGGGTGCAGTCGTACAATGATCGCGCGGGGTGTGCCTGCCACAATGGGGGTCTCCGTATGTATGGTGCCGGTTGATAATGCCTATTTCCGGTACAGTGCCGGTTGAACAGTGCCTGTGGCCGGTATATTGCCGGTGAATTCGCTTGGCACGACCGGAACCTGTTAAAAGACTACTTCAGTGGCGGCACTGAACCCAATTGTAACGGCGTCCGGTATGCTGCCGGTATTTTTGAATGGCACACGGCGGTACCGCAGGGAAACACCAATGTAGAAGTAACTGCAGCTAGCTGGTGCTTGCTGCCGCGGCCGTTTAAATGCAAAAAGCGCTTCACTCGGGAGAGGGGGCGTCCTAACCATATACCGGTGGGTATCTGTTCCTGCTATTATTGTCATATCGGAGATATCCCTCTATAGTGCCGGTTGCCCGCTGTAGTGCCATTGCCGGCATTGCAGAGGGGGGGCAACACTGCACCCATCTCCTATCTAAGTGAAAAAACTCGTTGCCTGCTCCATTCTCTCTCCACAAGCGTCCGGTCATTCGTGTAATCTTCTCCCCTCCTTACCGTTTTTGTTTTGTTTTCCCATCCCATCTGTTGAATTTTTCAGGGCTATTCACGGGTCGGATCGGGTCAGGGTGAGCTGGCCCGACCGATGATAGTTGCAAGCCTCCTGCCCCACCCCGACCCGACCCGTGAGATTTGGAACACCTTCTTACCTCGGACAGCACTCGAGACCCCCGACTTTTCGAAGACCCTCGGGCCTGGTCAAGACGCGTGAAGAGTGCTGCAATGTTTGCACTGCGATCTCCAGCTACCTCCCTTTCGCAAGCGACGGAATACAAGCTTATCAAGCAAGCGTACAATAGGAGAAAGAGCGTGATTCGCTACAGATATCACCACACGATGAGAAGGTCCCCCCGCTAGCCATACGTGCACTTTCGCCAAAACGTGGTACCTGGTACATCAAGCGATGAGAAGCTCTCCCCGCTAGTCAGACATGCACTTTCGCCAAAACATGGCACACTCATCGTACAAGCGAACGTCTACAACAAATACAGGAGACGAGCTTACCAATAGGCCGCGCGGTACAGCACGGACCACCTGCTGTGCTGCAATAAGAAACAAAAAAATAGAAAGATTGACCCAAGCTCAGGACCGGATTTCTTACATTTGAAGTATTTCTTAGTTGAAACTAGAAGGTACAATTTCAGCATGACCGCCTTATTGGGTCTTGTTGAGGGTTCAAGACGTGCCAAGCGATTTTCACCGCGTTTTTCAGCGATACCGCGTTAGCAGTGCCGCGTTTTTCGGCGACCATTACTCCTCTGCATACATACGTCGTTAGAGAAACAGATTTCCGAAACAAAAACACAAAGTCCGATGAACGACGGAGGGAACGCATGTCGCTCTATCGATAACGCCTGAACAGAGTTTAACGAAGCCACACACGAAGGCCAATGAACAATCGCAGGGAACACGTTTGCTAACGGAGAAGCAGAAATACCCATGATCCAACTGCTGGGAGCTGCAAAATGGTATATTAGAAAAACGAAGAATACACCCCTGGTACACGATATGCACATTAAGTGCGGAGACCAATGAATTAACAGATATTGCTGGGGGGGTTGCTTGACAATGCCGATTGGTAAGTGTAGAGGTACAATAAATGCGCCTGATATCAACCCGTCAAGAGTAAAAGGCCAACAATGAACCAAATGTGCACAGTGCGCTGAGAACAGTACCAAATGGCATACCTTGTATATAATACTGCTGTGTAAAAACGCAAATCAATCAACTACCAACTCCCGCGAGTTGACAATTAAGCTAAATGATAAACCACTTTGGGCGGAAATGTAAGGACTTTTTTTCATTAATACTAATACCATGTGTTCCCTATACTTGCGTCCAGGACAATACATGATACAGCGGGGGTCTCCCTATAGTGCCGGTTGAATAGCGCCTATTTCTGGTACTGGTTTAGTGCCGGTTGAATAGTGCCTACCGCCGATATAGTGCCGGTGAACTGCATGGCACGACTGGAGCCGGCTATTTTAGTACCAGAATCGATCGGTAGAACCGGTATTATTCTCAACAGCAGTGCTGGTGTCTGGCACACTGCCGGAATTGTTGGCTCGCGCATACCGGCATATATCAATCTCCGTTGATGAGAGCCGTCAAGTACCTCCGCACATTACGTAAAACCGGCATATAAAGTCTCAAGAGGCCTCGACGGGTCAAAAGTAGACGAACCCTCAACCCGACATGTTTGATGAATGTGCCCCTGGGCAAAGGTATCGGCTGACGGCACTCTTGTCCCGTTTCAAGAGCAGCCGTCCACTGCATCCGTCAAGGACACGTCGGTCAGTGATTTCGACGGTTGACTTCAAACACATCACGCGAGATGAGAACAGCGCATCGGGTATGAGGTATCAAGAGCCTGCATTGGCCGACATTGAAAGCCGACACACGACATTTTTGCTCAAGACTCCTTCGAACAAAGACATCGCTTGGCGGAAATTCTTGCACCTTGACGGACAGTCGACACGAACGTCTGTCAACGACACCCCTCAACGACCTTCCCACACACAAAAATCAGTACGATTCGTTTCAAAAGGTCTTGATCGGACAATCCTGAACCGTCAACCCAAAACATTCGCCCCCACCCGCGCCCCGTCCATCGCCCCCCCTCCCCCCACCCTCTCGTCGAGGCGTTTATTTTGCACACACAACATTGCCCAATAACGCCAAATCAAAACATGTAACCGCTATAACCGGTCCTACTTCTTCCTCTCTCTACTCGCGCGACACATCCACACCATCAGTAGGACCGGAAAAAATCCCGGGCTTGGAAACCATGATCAATTTTGCAATTTTCCACGAAAGGCAACCGACTAAAACTCCCACTCCAGACCATAAAAAAATATTATTCCTCTAAGGTATCATACACTAACGGGCGTGTTAAGGTACTTCCACCATAGCACACTTCGTATCAGTCTCTACTCGCAGTAGAGTGCATGATGACACCTTAACTGCTAGATATCAAGGCACCTCAATCCCTAGATACTACGATACCTCGCATTCCTGCATTAGATGCCATCGTAACTCGATTCCTAGAAATGTGGCAACTCAAGCTCCTAGATGTCATGAATTCCTACAGTAGATACCGTGGTACCTCGATTCCTAGAGATCATGGCACATCAAACGCATGATACCGCGATTCCTAAGATATTAGTGCCTCAAAAGTCCTACAAAAGAGACTCCCCCCCCCCCTGCATAACAAAAGCCGCAAAAAAAAATAACATACATTCCCCTCTGCCTTTGGCGTGCAGAAAAAAAACGACGAAAGCATCCTTTCCCTCATCACTTTTGGAAAATATAAAAGCTATGCCCTACACATAGCTCAAGAAAAAAGCAGAAACAAAACAAATCGGAGTGCAAAAACATGTATAGAAGTGGCTGGCGTCAATGAAAAGATAATAAGTCTCTGCCTCGAAAAGAAAGGCTACTAAGGCTAACGTAACTATCATCGGCAAGGTAGTACGCTGGGGTCCCCCCGATAGTGCCGGTCGAATCGTGTATATTTCCGGTATAGTGCCGGTTGAATAGTGCCTACTGCCGGCGTAGTGCCGGTTGAAGAGTGCTTATTGCCGGTAGTGTCGGTTGAACAGTGCCTAATGCCGGAATAGTGCCGGTTGAACAGTGCATATTGCCGGCATAGTGCCGGTTGAATAAGGCCTACTGCCGACATAGTGCCCGATTGAATACTGCCAATTACCGGTATAGTGCCGGTGAAATAGCTTCACGCCACAGGAACCCGCTGTACTACTGTAGTACCAGTATCGGTGCTATACCCAATAGTTGCCGGTATAGTACACCGCCGGCATTGTCCGCTGGCACATTCCGGAACTGCAGGCGGGGGGGGGCAGCTCTGTATCAGCTCCCAAGCCGAAAAACCAGGGCTGTATCGCTAACATATCAATTATCATCCGCTAAGTTAGGTTGAGTAGTACCGGTTGCCCGCTACAACGCCTGTGAAATCGTCTGGCGCGGGTGCGAATAACCAGTCGCGGCAGGATGCGGAGTAGTGCCGGTTGCCGCTATAGTGCCGATAATCCCGGCCCGCAAATACCGGCACTGCAGAGGGACTAACGCTGTATCTGACACCTACCTAGCCAAAACAAAAGGCTGCAACGCCGAACATACCAGGTAATAACCAATCATCGGCCCCGTCGTATAACCCAATCTGGCCAACCTGTCCGCGGCAAGCCAAAAGCGGTGAACGATCCGGTATAATACCGTGCGCTCCTAACGCCTAGACGGATCCGTACGTTGCCCTGCGCCCCACTTGATTCCAACCAAACTGGTATATCGTTTAGCGCGACAAACATTCCAGGCAACATAAACAGCCCCCGAGAATAAGCTCAATACCCTAGGTTTATCCGAAAGTGTAGACGACACAGCACCGGATCTAGGCGTTCGCACCCAGGGCATTGGTTTCGTGGATGCAACACCTACTCTTCCCTCCCATGGTAGACACAGAAACAAAACAAAAAAGCACACGAAAAAGAATATGCAGCAAAAACACTGGCGAACTGACCTTCGATACTGTTAAACAAGCCGGCCCGCCAACGGAAGCTGCACTTTTTCCAGACAACGTTCACAGGCCGGGTCAATTCTCGTTGTCGGGCCCGGGTGAATCCAACCCGAAACGTGATATGACAAGCCCTCCTCGGGTCGGATCATGGCCTATGAAAATCCATGCAAACTATACTGCTCCCCCCCGCCCCCGATCTGCGTGCCCCTGTTCTAACCTAAAGCTTTCACGCTTCATACCAGCCCCCGGGCCCGCCATGTTGTGCGCCCCGCTTCCAGATAACCCGCAGAAGAGCTGACAGTGCGATCACGAAGCGCTGGTAGCCAACGCGCAATACATCACGCAAACGCCTACGGTACAACAATACCAAGGCCGTTCCCGCCTTCCCCCCCCCTTCTTTCGTCCGACCCCTCCTCCAGCGGCCACCAACACGCCACCACATATCCAAAAGCAAAAGCGATCATTCGAAGCTGTCATCCACATGCAAGAAAGTACGCACAACAAGGTGCCGAAGACCGCCTCACAAGTGGTTCTTAAAAGGATGCGGCTCACGCTCCACGTCACTCGCCTAACACATCGCGGGGCTTCGCGCACACCTCACGGCGCTTCGCGCTTGGTGCACGCCATGTTTGCCTGGGCGGTGATAACCCGACGCAGCCCCGTTTTGGCGTTGTAGGAATGCGAGGGTCTATCATCTTCACACCACGGCTATGCATGGAATGAGTAAACCCCCTCTCCCACCCGCCGCAAAACAACGACCCTGCACTCAAACAGCAAGCTCGACCCTTCACCCCCCTTGCGCAGCCGACACTCCAAATCCAAAAGCAAGCATGGCCCTATCTCCTCCCCCTTGCGTTTACAACAGCAACAGGAATAAGGGAAGCTTGCCAACTCCTCCCTTTTCGCCATCCTACCAACAAAACTATGCCTCAAATTGCAAGCCGTGGTGCTGACCCTCCTTGCTTCTCAATCAACAAGCGCGGCAACCCACATCACGGCGCGGTTTGACCCCTGCCTCTTCCTTCCCAGCCACAACCGATACAAAAAATACCCCGAACAGGACAGCCCCGGTTATGCGACAATTCCTCCTCCCCCCGGCTGCAACCACCAAGCAAGCTCGAGCAGCAACGCCTGATTGTGACACTCCTTCTCGCCCTTGCCGGAACCAAACTTGCCATGACTCCGAAACAAGGCGCGGTTTAGACACGCTTTCCTCTCCCCAGACACAACCGAAACACTACTCGAAGAGCAAGCCCAGGTTAGACACCCCTCCCCAGTCACAAGCAACAAAACAGTAAATCGAGAAGCAACCCCTGGTTTAGACAATCCCTCCTTTCCCGCCCGCCCCAGTAGAAAAAAACAACTCGAAAAGGCAGCTCCGGATTTGACACTCCATCCAAACCACAGCTCGAAAAGCAAGCCCTTGTTTTGACGGTCCACTCTCCTCTCTTATGCCACGACCAACTAGCCATAACTCGAGCCGACCATAGCCTTCCCTCCTACTAGTACCATCACCGTACGTAAGTCCCTCGGAGAAAAAAGCATCGTGTTAGCATTTGACATTCAAAATATGCTATACGCCATAATAGAACCACCTCACCACCGACACCAGGTTCTTCAATAAAGAAACATGGCATTAACTGTTCCACTAATGGTAGAAGAAAAGCAAGAGGAAAATCCAAGTCGTTCGTCTCGGAAAACATGGGTGCCAGTTAGCTTTTTCGCTAGTGGAAGAACAAAAAAACAAAAACATTCAATATTCCAAGTCGTTTGTCCTGAAAAAATTGTGGGTGGAATCTACCGTTCCATTACTGGGAATTTAGGCACGCACCAAGCAGTTTTTGCGACAACAAAAGCCGTCGTTTCGAAGTCGGTTGTCCTGAACAGCGTGTGTAGAATCGACCGCTTCTTATCTCGAAACTAAAACTCACCAATTCCAAGCCGTTTGCCCTGCAAACCGTGGGTGAAAGTGGCCGTGCCATCGCTGGAAATCTCAACACCCCAATCTTCAAGCCGTTTGTCCTGAAAAACATGGGTGGAATCGGCCGTTCCGTGGCTGGAAGTTTATAGAAACCAATTCCAAGCGTTTGCCCTGAAAACCGCCGGTGGAATTGGCCGTTCCATATTCTCGAAACCAATACACACCAATTCCAAGCCGGGTTTTGCCACAAAACGTGGATGGAATTGACCGTTCCAAACTGGAAATATTAAACACCCCAATTCCAAGCCGTTTGTCCCGACACACACGGGTGGAATTGACCGTTCCATTGCTGGAACTTTAAACAACCCAATTCCAAGTGGTTTGCCAAGAAAAAAAGTGGCTGGACATACAATCCTTTTCCCTTCCAAGACAACAACGTCACACTAATCATCCCTTCCAAAGATAATCGTCCTGAAAAACTCTTATGCCATCACTGGAAAAATATTCCATTATTTACTCCCAGAACAGTACTTTGTCCCACAACCAGCCCCTTTAATAAAGAAACACGGCGTTAATTCTTCCGCTAATGGAAAAAAAAAACACATACACGCCAATTCCAATTCCGTTATCTCGGAAAACGTAGGTAGCATTAACTCTTATCACTTCAAGGAACACACACACTTAAGTCCAAGTGGTTTCGTCCTGGAAAACGAGGGTGGCATTCATATCACTAGAGGCAAAAACCACACGCACACATCCAACCCGTTTGCCTTGGAAAACGTAGGTGGAATTGACCGTTCCATTACTGGAATATTAAACACACCGATTCCAAGTCGCTTGTCCTGAAAAAAAAGGTGGGTGGTCTTTACCCTGACTGCGAAGAAAAAAGCCACACCAATCCCTCGCAAGCAGTTCGTTCGCACGCCGGACAGATCACCGATCCCCACCTGACAACTTAGATGCTTCAGGGAAGATCTACCTGTGCGGTCTAGCTCATGCTACCGAACGGCAGCCGCACGGTCTGCATGAACTCGCAAATGCTGCCAAGGTTGGATCTGCCCTCGCCAGGTACAGATCCTTTTCACAACATCTCATGACCGCAGATGCAGGATCTGTATGATCGGTAGACGATCTAGATTATCTAGACGACGATATGTCACATGTGACGAAACTTCCGTCATGAAACAAAAAAAAAGGCCTCACTGAATAGTACTCCATACTTACATCGAAGTGCAGTATTACTATTAATAGCTTGCTCCCGACACAATCGTGGGTACGGCTCTACATGGGATTGTCAATAGAAAAATCCAAAATGGGCCAGGTCCGGAGAGCGAACAAGTCCGCCCGCTCATACGCCGCCGCTAACATCGTCAGAGTGGCCGCGCATGAATATGCCCGCCGCCTGCGATCAACCAACACCGGTGTACAAGGGGGCGGGGGGGGGTTATAACCTGGGGCGCACGCTGTGACACGGGTAGCACTTCTTGTCTGTGACACGGGTAGCACTTTTTGTCTGAAGTTTTTGTGAGCGAGAGGCCTCTAAACCCACAATGGTTATGGTTATGATTTCATTATAAAAAAAGACAAAAACAATTTTCGTTGTAGTACACCCCGAGAGAGGCCATGGGAGCGTTAACCGGGTATTGTACACATCGTAGCACTTCTGGTTTTTCTCCGGATCAGATATTGGGGGGACCGAAAAGAGCACCCTACGTTACCACGCTCAGACGAAAAAAGGTTCACCCCTATCATACATAGGGCAGCATGCGGTTGGTGACCGTCCGTCCGATTCCACAATAAAACACTAATAGTCCACACTACGTAGCGCCTCGTTACGTTTCCAGCCAAATACTCTTCTCTGGCGGTCGGCGGTATGGGGTTACTTTTGATACTCACATGTATCAACCCTCAAAAAGGCAGTGGAGGGGGGGGGGGCGGGGGGCTGAGAAGACAACTTTTTCTTCTTGTAGGGTGAGAATAGCGTCAAAGTAGTGCGTCATAAAAAAATTCAGTACCATAAAGGATTATTATTAGAGGTACTGTGTGTTACCATCCATCACTACATCATGATAGCCGAGCCCGAAATAAGAGCAAGCCAAACTGCTTCACTAGTTTGTAGCACTGCACTCACGGATGTAATATATTGTATAGTGTGTTTCTTGTCACCACTTTTACTCTCCAGCTCAACTGGTAATAAGTTTTACCCCCAGCGACCTTCTGAACAAGCCATGGTCACAGGTTTCTTCCCTTCTCCCCTCTGGTACCTGCCGTCAGTTTCATCGGGCACAAGGTTCAGCATTCCCACTTTTCATATTCTAAAGCTGCCGACGTGAATCGAATTTCACCAACTCACGCTCTCGGCTTGTCGACTTGCAAGAAAGAGTCGCCAGTAAGATTCGAACCTACGACCACCACATCAAAATTTACGCGGCTTTTTATTGGACCATCGGGGACGCCGGAAATAATAGAGCCACTATAAAACATGGAAAAGTTGGGCACCACAAGAAAAAAAAAATGCCAACATAACTCACCTCACAGTGGGTCCACACGAAATGATCATACACGTAAGTACTGGCCATGCCGGAGGGGTCCAGCAGCTCATAGAGCATCTCGTTCGTATAGTATTTCTTGATCGGCATGACGTCGTTCGCAGGTTGCCCATCTTCCGCGTCATCCCTCGCCCCCTGTCCCTTCCCATCCAAAAAAAGGTCGTGGAAAGGTTGGATATCGGTGGGGTTGTGGCCGTAGCAGCTATGGTCGTCCCTCCAAGTAGCGTCGAAGTTTTTCACAGACTGCAGTCTGCTTAGGTGCCAGAGCCTGCAAAACCGAGCGGTCCGGCGTGTGCGGTTCGGGTTGTGGTGAGGGATCGGGTTGAGGTTATGCGTTACGGTCAGGGTTCCGGTTGAACTTGAGGTTGGGGTTAGGGCTGAAGTTTTAGGGTGGGCGTCGGGGTTGGAGGTTCAGGTCGGGGATGAGCTTTGGGGTTGGTATCGGGGTTGGGGGTAACCCTTAAGGGGCCATGGTATGGCGACCAAGAACATGGCAACTGCGACGTTATCCACCGTCTCCGTTCGTGCGCAGAAGTACGAACGGCATTATGTTGCGCGTCTTGTTTGTGTCGTTTCAGGTCGGACACGGAGTGTCACCAAGGCTGACTTCCGACTTTCTTTGATAATATTTTTCGGCGGGTGTATGATTTTCTCCAGCTGTGATATATATATATATATATATCGTGTACCGCTTTTGGTTTGCGTGTGTTTTTTCCCCGGGTATTTTCTCCACTCCTGGTTGCCCGAGGCCCGTTCTGTGATCACGGACTTGACCATGCGAGTCAATGTGAGAACAACAACAACAACAACAACAACAACAACAAACTTCCAAGCAGCCCGCTTTGCTTCAAATAGTCGATGACGTAAACTGATTTTTCTCGGTCACTCTTCCCCTCTTAAGTCCCAAGGGTTTACCGAACTTGGCATCGGGGTTAGGGTTGCAGTTGAGGCTGGGGTTGGACTTCAACTTGGATTCAAAGTTTGGGCTTGAGGTTGGCATTACGATTGGTTGGGTATGAAGCTGGGTTATGGCTGGCTTTGGGGGAAGCCTTGGAGGTTCAGGTTGGGGTTAGACAGGGGCGACGGTGAGTTGGGGTTGGGGCCGAAGTTGGAGCCTCAGGTTGGGGCTAGATTGAGGTTGCGGTGAGTCGGGGTTAGGGTCTGGAGTTGGGGTTGAGGATGCAATTGGAGTTGGAGGTTGAGTATGGGTTGACGCTGAGTTTGCGCGTTGAGGTTGCGCTTGAGGTTGACTTTGAGGTTGACTTCGAGGTTGAAGCTGGGCTTGAGCTCGTTCTTTTCTCGGTTTCTCTGAGTGGTGGTGTTGTGGTGGAAGCGTGCCACGACAGCGAGGCGATCGCAATTGAAGTCATACACTCCCGAAGTAAGGAGTAGCTCGGGGCCAGCATTGCTGCACCCAGGTCCATCGACAAAAATAAACATGGCATCTGAATCGCTGGGGCTCCTTGGTAAAAATAATTCCTGTTACGCGACATGTTTTTGTTTCTTGCTTACCAAGACCACGGAATTGTTGATCGGGTTTTGCCCTTTGGCTGTTTACTCAAGAGTTAGTTGTTTTTTTTTCGGGGGGGGGGGGTATAAAAAGCTTCTCCGGTAAAAAAACGCCATAAAAACAATCGAAAACTTCTACCGTAGCGCGGGTCGGTGATGGTGCGGGTGGTGCGAAGCATTACTACCACCTACACCGCAACACAACCACCACAAACAACAGGCAGGGCAGTAGTTACGGTGCTGGTTGTACGTGCAAAGGTGAGGTCAGGACGCCTGCCGCAATAGAGGTAGCTTTAGTGTCAAAGATATACATATTTTCTTCTGAATTTCGACTAGTCTTGTTAACCCAGTATCGTTGGAATGTAATTTTCGTTCTTTTTCTTCGTTTTTTTCTTCGTTTTTTTTCTTCGTTTTTTGGAATGTAATTTTTCGTTCTTTTTCTTCGTTTTTTTTCTTCGTTTTTTTTCTTCGTTTTTTTTCTTCGTTTTAGACTCATACCATGGGATTTTGCCTATCGGGTTGCACCTCTATTTGTTTCCAAACTTTTCCGTTTGGGTGAGGTTTAGAGCTCCCTAACGCCTTTACAACTGCAAACCCGTTTTAGGCGAAAAAAACACTTGAAGTTAGTATGGGGGATTTGGGGGCTTTAGAGGGGCCAACGCCTTCTGGAAACCCGTTGTTGGGGACAACTTGGAAAATAGCACAATAGCACAGGGAGGGGGTCGGGGGCTCTGAAAGGGTTAACCCCTTTGGAGCCCCCAAATCCCTCGCTAGAGTAAATTCAAGTAAAATTGTCCCCAAAAAGGGGTTCCAGTTGTGAAGGGGTTAAGCGAGGAACCCCAGAAGAAACTAGGTTGCACCCCTACACGCGCCCATCAATAATACTTTGGGGCTCGTGCATTAGTGTTTTCTTGTTTCCCGTGGGTTTCTCGTTGTTCTTGTAGGAATGTTTCTGACTGATCGATGCTGAAGCTCTCAACATGCTGCGTCAAGATACGTCAGGACGCAGCACCTTCAGCCCTCGACTGACGGCAACATTCCCGCAGGTTACCTTGACTTGACGCCAAACTACTAGGTATTGGGTGCGGAACGCTTGTTTTTATTGACACCCTTGACTTGACCGCTTGACTTGACGCCAAACCACTAGATTTTAATGTGGAACGCTTGATTTTACCGACACCCTTGACTTGACCGCTGGACTTGACGCCAAACTACTAGGTTTTAATGCCGAATGCTTGGTTTTGCTGACACCCTTGACATGACCGCTGGACTTGACGCCAAGCCACTAGGTTTTAGGGTGGAGCGGTTGGCTAAATTACAACCTTGACTTTCTTCCAAGACTGACCGAGACGGCTGCACACGTCAAGGTCGAAGCAAACGTCGCAACTCCCGGGTTATTATTAAGCGCTGTCGCATGCTATAGTATTGCGTACACTTGGCGTTCAGCATGTTTCATCACAGGAAGGCATACCTGTCGAACGTCGGATGCAGGACCCAAAAGGTACCATCGTTGGTGCTAGTCCCCTCGTAGTGGGAGCCGACTTTCATCGGCGTGCTGAGCACGCGGAGCATCTCGGTGAAAATGTCGCATGTCTCGTCCACTGTGTAGCCCGGGAGCTTTTCGTGCGCGTGGCCCTAAAAAGAGGCGTTTCGCGCATGCAGACAAGACGGAAACGTTACTGTTTCGTAGCTACCATGTATTTTACACGTAATATGCATTTCAAGGAAGTTGCCAAAATAAGGTATATGTGTTTCACTTAGAGACCACAAAAAATCGACGTTTGGACATGAATGACAACACAACACTAGTATCAAGTCAAGTAACCATGGATGCTGCCGGAAGATTGGCCCGGGGGAAGGGGGAGGGGGATATCATACTCATACGTCTATCATACGTCTCATCGGCTGAGTAACACAGGAGCTTAGCGGGTGCGTGGCCCTCGAAAATATCTCGAATAGACGGCGATGGTATGGTTTAGCTACGATAAGAAAATTAAACCGTCAAAGGGAAGTGGCCAAAAAAGGGTACTCGGAACACCTGGTCGGCTGGAACCAAAAGAGGTACATCTGCTGAGTTGTAAGTCAAGAGAGGCATGCAGTCTGGATAAAAACGGGCATCATATGCGTAGCAGTTACGCTTAGCACAGGGAGCAGCATCTCGGCTGATGTAGTTCCCACCTACCACCTATAGAGTGGTTTAAACCACTACGTTTTAACAATTTCATAGGTAATGGATGGGTTCTACAATATATAGTAATAGCAGTATAAATAGTAGGGATCCCCCATTAAGGCGTTGGTGTGCGAGAGCAACACGACCGCCTTATCGGGGGAATCCGTCTTTGGCATCCCGGTTACGAGTGCATTTCCTCCGACGCTTCAAGCGATTTTTTTACCTTCCTTCTATCGGGATACCGCCTTAATGCTTATAACCCCTACTATAACCCCTCCTGTAGTTTTTTTTTCTTCCTCATATCGGGATACCGCCTCATTGGTTATACATAACCCCTAATATAACCCCTACAGCAGTTTTCTTTTTTTACCTCCTTATATCGGGATACCGCCATATTGGTCATAACCCCTACTGTAACCCCTACAAACCGCCCAATTGGTTATAACCCCTACTGCGGGGGCTTTGTAGGGGTTATAACCAACGAAGGGGGTGGTTATAACCTCACCTGCTCGTCCGTGAGGCTATCGACAAGGGTCAAGTTCTTGTCGTAGAAAAACGCGCCTGCACCATCAGCCAGCACGCCGGATCCTTCCAGAACCTAAGGAGATGAAGGCGGGAGGGAAGACGGAGAAGGGGGGTGCTCACTTGTTGCTTGCCTTCGTCGTTTGACCATTGCCCGCATATGCTTGTCGAGACGGAGCACTGTTCCTACTCCAACAGAGACCTCGAACATTTGGGCGCGCATACCATTCGAGACGGAGCACCACTCCTACACCGAATAGAGACACCTCAGACTTTGGCGCGCTCAGTAAATGTTACAAGTATGATGTTGCACAAACACTTTTTGCGGGTCATATATCCTTCATCTTTGGTCACCTGTAGCCACCATCTATCTTCTAGGATGGAAAACGTTTTATCGCTACTATCTCATGTATGAGGGGACGAAGACAGGGGGGGGTGGGGAGGAAGGGGGGGAGGGAGGGTGGGGGGTGTACTCAGTTGTGCATGGCCGTAGTCGTATGACCATAGACCCTCGCATCCCTACTATGCCGGGACGGAGCAAGTCGGGTTGTCACCAACCAGGCAGATATTGCTTGCACCAAGCGCGACGAGCCGTGAGGTGTTCGGCGAGTCGCATGAAGGGTGAACTGCACCGTTCCAAGAACCGCTCGAAAGGCGGACTTCTGCACCTTGTGCCTACTTTCATGCTCATGGATGACAGCGCCAATCGCTACTTTGTTTTCTGATGTGACCACTCCTAACTGCCTCGTGGGTGCCTTACCATATTCACACTACGTGCTACGTGATGCGATATTTCCCCTTGTGCGGAGTTAGGGTTTGGGGGGGGAACATAACATTACGATCATGTCCTTATATTGCCGCCGGCTGGTGAGAATAATTCAATTTATGTTTTTATGTCCACGCTCGTTGTTCTACAACAGCACTGACGCCTTCTCCTTTATCGCCTACTGCATGCCACCTACTATAATGAAGGAACCTAATGTAGAGCAGTGACTTACTGTAGCACAGCAGACTACTGTAGCACAGCAACCTACTGTAGTATAACAGTAAGTTTTATCTCACCTACGCTGGTCTCTTGCTGTCTATAGCAGTAAAGTAACCTATAAAATACAGCAGTACGGAAATCTGCAGCAGCACAGAGGCCTACAGTTGAACAGGAACCTGCTGTAGGAAAGGAACATGTCACGTACTGTAGTACAACAATCTACTGAAGAACAGGAACCAACTGTTGCACACCCAGTAGCCTTTTCGATCGTCTCACCTCCGCTGGTCTCTTGCCGAGCATAACCTTGTCATTCACGGCACACTGACAATCTTCCCAGGCCAAGGCCATCTCACAAGTCTCCTGGCACTCCAAGTAACCCGACCTCCACAGGTACTTCATGAGCGGCTATCAATCACAAGGAGAGCCAAAAACAAACAAGACGGAGAAGGAATTTGTTCAAGTTTAGACACCAACAGAAACGACAACGACGGCAGCAACATCGACGACGAAGGCAACAACAACAACCAACAGAAGCCGCTGTTGCCAATGGCCTTGCACAAAGGTCGCCAAAACAAAAACAAAAACGCTCAGCAGGTGGAACAAAAAGGAGGCAGTTCAAGTGATGACAGCAAAAGCTATAACAATAACAAAAACGCAAGCTCCACCCGATACGCCTCCGGACATTTAAGGTCACCCGACCTCCGCAGGTACTTCATCAGCGGCTATATGCGTGACACAAATGGATCGCTACAACAAAATAAAAAAATAAGCACCAGGGGAGTAATAAAATTTAACGACAACAATACCAGCATCAGCAGCAGAACAGCATCACCACCACCAGCAGCAGTACCACCACAACAACGACCACAACGACCACAACAACACCAACAACACCAACACCAACACCACCAACACCACCAACACCACCAACACCACCAACACCACCAATACCAACACCAACACCAACACCAACACCAACACCAACACCAACACCAACAACAACAACAAAAACAATAACAACAACCACAATCACAACTACAATCACAACAACAACCACAACCACATCAACACACCTACTGTAACCACGAACATATCTACGGCAAGCAACTCACCACGGCGATGTGCGTGAAGGGAAGGATAATATCTTCCGTCCGGTTGAAGAACCCATGCCAGTCAGCGGACCAGGCCCCGCCCAGCAGCTCATGGATGTGCCCGTGAGCTCCGGCGTTCATCGACTCCGTGAGATCCATCCTATAGGAATTGGGTAGATGGCCGCAACAGCGGAGAATAACACATGCAGGGTTAAAATGGGGTAATGTAGGATAGGGCAAGGTAGGGGAGGGTCAGGTATGGTATGATATGGTAAAAGTATGGCAGGGTAGGGTAGGGTAGGGTAGGGTAGGGTAGGGTAGGGTAGGGTAGGGTAGGGTAGGGATGGGGAGGGTATGGCAGGGGCTGGAAGGGCGGGGACGCATAAGCATGGCTAAGGGTACGTACGGCAGGCGACGGGAGGGGGCCGGAACGGCGGGGACGTAACTCATGCAGAACAAAGGGTAGGGTTAGGGTGAACACCACGGCCATCCCCTCACCACGTATCCTTCCGGACAGCATCCCTGTACTGCTTGCACCCCGACGGCTTCCTGTTATTCACGTAGCCGAACACGTGATCATGCCGAGTCAGGAACGGGTTCGGGTCGCTGTTCCATGGCGCCCGAAGCAGGCCGAACGAGTTGTACACGTTGGAGTACTCGGTGGCGTTTGCCATGACGGGGACGAAGGCGAAGCGTCCCCTGTCTGGCGTCATGAGCGGCTGGAGGGAAAAATAGATGGCCGCGGGGGGGCGGGGATAGGGGGGAAGAGGGGGCATTGACGGAATATTGAGAGGTGAGTGGATATCATACAGAGTAGCCTACCGGATGTTGGCAATGAGTCCGAGTAGGCCGAAATCAAACGTATATACTATGAACCTCTTTCGCTGGGACCCACATCACCGCCATACTACAACATGTACGTCCACATCATGTATACAGGGTTTCCCTTCGAGATGTAGTTGCATTATAATCCATGAGGCGGTTGTCGCAAGTTGAAAAGGAGAAACACACGCGTTTCTATGAGCTCCATACAGCCAAGGAAAACGCAAAAAGATCACGAAACCCAAGTTGGGAGAAATCGGCCACCGCGCAAAAAGCCGGGCGAAGAAACACCGACCAGCCCAAAAATACTTCGTTTTTTTCTGCGCCTCGCGCTCATGATCTTCGCACTTTTTCCCATTCCTCCTTCCTAGACGTAGCTCAGAACCGGCATCACTACGCAGGCTCTTCCCTCCCCCTTTCCACCACGGTAGTTTAGCCTTACGCAAAAAAAAACATGCGATAACATTGTATCCCATTTGTTGGTAGAACGATGTGGAGAACAGGCTAATGATAACACGCCTCACGTTACGAGGAGCCGCGTCGTCAAACGACTCGCCCGGAAGCACCCCCCGCCATATCACACTCATACTATGTTCATCGTACCGCCAAAACACATGATGAAAAAAAAGCACTTCAGCCGAGACATCGAAATGTATTTTCGGCGAAACCCATATTTGTAAGCTGCGTGCAATGCTTCGATCGCGCTTGTTACGGAGGGGGGGGGGGGGGGGGGGGGGGGGGGGGGGTAACGGCGCGTGATACGATAGAGGAAGCACTTTCTGGCGGAATCGTTTTCTGGACGACGGGGCTTCTAAGCCCAAAATCGACAGAACGCCGTTTTCGTTGTGGCGGCAAATTTCTTCGTATACTTGAGCCATGGCGGTTTCTCATCGGGTAGATCTCTCTTTTTTCCCCACTCATTTATTTTGGGTTACAACCCGTTTAGAGCCCCAAAATCCCTCCCAGATACTATTTTTTTCCCCCATTCATTTTTGTAAGTTACAACCCCTTCAGAGCCCAAAAATCCCTCTCTATACTAAATTTCAACAAATTTAGTCCCAGAAAGGGTTTCCTGTTGTAAAAGCGTCGAGAAAGGTGCAGAAGAAAAAGGCTGGTGAACTTCCGCCGTACCATGTTTCGATGTGATACCCTCGTCAAGGATACACGTCGAAGGCTCCCCAGCTGATACCAGGACCAACCGGACCAACAAGACCAAGCGTTCTGCGCACGGAAGCTACGTATTAAAGGTAACCCGCAGTGAGGGTGGCAAAACAAGACAGCTGTGCAAAAAAACGTGTGTAAACCAATAAGGTATCGCGCGTATCTCCATTGTTCCCTTTTGTAAAAAAAAAAATGTTTTGTATACCTGGGGGCCACGGGCGTGCCCATCGGAATGCGCTTTAAGTTGGCCTTCATTCACCCTCTTGGGCTTCGGAGAGGGAAAAACTGACAAAATGACAATCGATTACGTCATCCGGCACTGCCCATTGAGGGATAATAAACATTGGTGTCCCAAGTACAAAACTGCGCGGGGTCGTACACTCGCATTAGTGCGCGCTCACGCTACTCGTAGAGGCTTGACAATGTCGCAATCGCCGGTTTTTTTTACTAGTTGTACTTATGGGCTCCAAAACGGCTACAACAGGTTTTCTGGAGAGGCATTTAGCGCCCCTCAAGCGAAGACATGAGGAAAATAAATGGTACACTTCTACCGTATCACTAGTACCATGTGTCTTTTCAGGGGCCGCATCGCCGAACCTGCCGTCCGAAAACACCCCGCTATCTCGCGGTCACGCCAAGTTGATGTTAAGGCCGCACGCATATACAGAATTTTTGTTTTTCAGATCAGCACCGCAAGCTGCGAGGAGCATTTTGTTTTTTGGGGCGGGAGAGAAAGGGAACCGATTGAAATTGAGCGTCAACGAGAGCAAGTGCGAAGGAGCGGGCCGAGTAAGCTACGGCGACGAGGCAGCCACGGAGAACCACAGCAGGAGGATGGCACACGGACCCCCACGACCCGCACGCACACCATCATCACGAGAGCAGCGATCGTCATTTTTTATTAGTTTTTCACGAGGCAGTAGTACAACATGTTACGTCAATGATTTTTGTAGAGTTGGTAGAGTTGTACTCCCTTCATGGGAAACGACCCGCCGCAATATTAAATCAACAGGCACGGGCGTCGTAGCTGCGCTGCAACCTGTCAGATAACTCGGGAAGGCGGGGCGATCATTGATAGTTGTATGGTTTATGGTTCGATTGCTCTCGTTTCACTGCATGCCCGCGGGTCGTCACTTTGACAGCACTCCAGACAGCAGGCGCGTTCGTCTGTGCTCACGATTACGGTGCGGTTCGTACGGTGCAGGCAGCCCAACCGCTGTAGTTTGTAGGCGCGAGTTGGTTAGTTGTGGGAACGGGGGAACTTTATGCCGTAGTAGAATGGATACCCGTGGCCATGTGAGTTCACTTTGCACATTGGATCATTTCACTTGTGCGCCTTCTCCGTATCGTGCGTTTTTAGGGGGGAAAGCGTAGTATTTGCGGGACGAATTTTGATTTCATTTGATTTTTCGAATCTTCCTAGGGCTCCAGCACCTTTGTGTGACCACGGACTCTAGATTGTTTACAAGAGTTAGTGTGAGACAACAACATAGTATACCTTTTCTACATTTTTGTTTTTCGTTCTCGTTTTTTTGGTTGAGGCCAACGAAAAATCCGCTCAAGTTTCGAGGGGCTGCATTGACCTCGTCCGAAAACATCCCGCTATCTCGTGGTGACACTAAACTGACCATAAGGCCGCATAGTTGCAAACAAATACGAATAAATGCATCAAGTTTTTTGTAGTTTCATGTTTCGTTGTCGTTTGCTGGACCCCCGAAAGCGTTTTCTGTTTTTGTTCTTGTTTTT
This sequence comes from Undaria pinnatifida, assembly GCA_012845835.1. NCBI lineage: Eukaryota > Phaeophyceae > Laminariales > Alariaceae > Undaria > Undaria pinnatifida. The sequence continues at coordinate 6,312,992 of JABAKD010000001.1, read as the reverse complement.
TTTTTTTTTCCCCTTTTTTGTTTTCTGGTCAAGGCCACCGAAAAAAGGCTCACGTTTCGGGGGGCCGCATCGCCGAACCAGTCGTCTGCAAACACCCCGCTATTTCGGAAATTCGTCCAGTCATAGAGCATGCCCTCCACGGTGAAGTCCCAGTAAGGGAGGGAGATGGACGGGTTGACGGATTGCAAGGATTGCTCGAACATCAACGATACCGCGATATGGGACGTCACGAACCCGGCTCCATCATGCCAGTGATCGCAGTCTCTCGCACCCCCTGCAGCGACGAGGTGCCGCAAGAGACACCAACCACAGGCGGAAGAGGAGGAGGAAAGGCAAGAGCAAACATAAGAAAAAGAATAAGAGAGTACGTGAGCCGGGGGACGGGAAACGGGGGGGGGGGGGGGGTCTGAACAAAAAAAAAATGCGCCACGAAGCTATCACATAGGCAACACGAGCCAGGCGGAAGAGGAACAGGAGAGGCCAACAACAAACGCAACAGCAAAAGCGACAGAAAAAGCAACAGCAAAAGTACACAAGAACCTATAAGCCAAGTCAAGCCAAGCGAGGCCGACAAATCGCAACTCCCTGCGCGCCACCTCTCCTCCCCTCAAGCAAGCACGCCCACCGACCCACCCACCCACGCACGCACCCAACCACTCACCGTAGTACAGGTGCAACCGGTTGAAGTAGTCTTTGCTGTAGTATTTATCCCCGTAAATCTGCCGCCCCACGGCACTGGGCACCCTCTGCATGATCGACATGGCGTTGAAGAACGTCTCCCTATCGCGGTCTGTTAGGTCCCTTATCTCCCTCCGGATGTACTTGACGGTGATGTCAAACTCATGGCGGTGGGCCTCGACAGGGTCAAGCTCTTTAGACGAGAACCCTTCGGACGGATTGGCACTGGACCAGCTCTCCTTGTCCTCCTCCTTCCCCCCCCCGAGAATGGGGGAATTTCGCTGATTTTCGACGAAATACGCGACGACGTAGCACTGCAAGGGAGGAGGAAAGAGACAGGGAGGGAGGAATTGAGGGAGGAATCGGGGCGAAAAAAATAAATAAAATAAAATAACGAACAAGAGGATTATGGGGAATTTACGACTGAACCCAGAACAATCATGTGGGTGTAGACGACGCCTATACAGCAGTATATATACCCTATGGACTGTAGAACACAAGCACAGTCCACGCCCTGGTATTGATTTGTGCTTTCGTGTGCTAATTAAGCTTGAAACGGCTGAAAGGGGGTGCCCCATTGACCACACCTCAATTATAATTGGTCAACATCTCCACACGTCCGTTTTCATTGGTCAACAGTTTTCCCACCTCCATTTTAATTGGTCAACACCTCTACCCTCATCCCGCCCGGACCGGATCCCATCTGCAGCCCGCTCCCACTTAGTCCGTGCACAGCGATAGGGTTGGGGGTTAGGGTTAGTGGAATAGCGTAGCCCATGCTTTTCGGGGCGGGCGTCGGGGTGGGCAATGGGGGGGGGCGGGGGTGCGAGCCGGGGGAGGGAAACAAAGTAATTATCGGTTAAAAGAGGATTAGCCGAACCCACAAAATATGGGTGGGGTTTGCATGGAAACGGGAGCCGTCTCGCCGTTTGATGTAGACTAGTGTTTCATGTAGGCTTGAACTAATGCCAAATCTGAAACTGGTCTTGCTGCTGCCACGGGTGTAGTGTTGTTGTTGCTAATGCTGCTGCCTCCGCCCCGTTTACGCCTCCACTCACCCTATAAACCCCGGGTCTATCAAACATCGACTCCACAGAGAGACCGGTGCCCACAACAGTGCCGTCCACAAACCACCTGTATCACGAGGACGATAAAAAATTCCATGATTTCAAAACGACGCAGTATGAGCAGCAGCAGAAGTGCAAGCAGCGGCGGGGAGCAGGAGAAACACGCGGGAACAGGAGGGAGGGGGGGGGGGGGGGGGGGGGGGGGGTGAGCTCGTCGCGAAACAACGATAAAGCGAGCCGATATATTCTACAAAAACCAGGCACTGAATACCTGGCACTGCTGTTGTGCTGGGTATAACTATCACACCACAATGTTTTTTTTCTCTTTTTTTTTCTATCCTCCGGCGGATGGGGAAAAATAAGCTTTAGCGCACCACACTTCCACGTATTTTCATACGCGTCGTGTGTCGATTTAACTCAGTTGCTTTCGCAGCCCAACGCTAGCTGGCGCACCCTTAGTATCGTATTAATTGTGTTACTCTGTACCCTCGGGTACATTTCTTCTTCACGACTACATAGAACTGCAGTTGGTTGTATTTTTTTGCACTAGCGAATGGTTTACGAGCAAAACGGGGAAACCTGCACACGAACACACCCTGTCTGCTGCCCAATGCCTGACACGTTGAACGCATCATGTACATTACCTGGTACGTCAGTGTGTGTTTTTCCTGTACGGCTGTATAGAAGTGAGTGTCTGCTGTACCATAAAACAAAGCATCAAACCGATTTGTTTTTGCGAATCGAATTCAATAGGGATGTTCGATTTGGATGCTCCATATTCGGGGATGGCAGGTGATGAAGAACGGAGGATCGCAGGCAAACGCATCTTTTCCGCTACCTCTTCTTCTGTTTCTTTTTTCATCCCATTTATTATCCTCGCACTGCGGTACTCTTGTGCTCCCTCCAAGCATAAAACTCAGATCCGGAGGCACATAGCGGACCCTCCTCCCCCCGCCCCACTACGGCTCGTGCCTTCACTTTTATCGCGAGAAGAAATAAGAGTTTTCTTCCCTCCTCGCGTCGACTTGTGTCTGTACAGCAGCAATATACATATATACATATGGTACGTCGAAACTCTCCGTTAAATACTCTGCAAACAGAAACGGGGATATGCAGGTGGTGGAGCTTGGACGATCGAAGGCAACATTCGTTTGGTATGTACGATACCTCAGGCATCGACAGGTGATATCTCAGGAATCAACAGCGTGACCAGGATGTTTGATTTGGATACTTGATAGTGCGAACAGCAGTAACATACCTCGAAACTACACTTATTATACGTATAACAGGTGGGAATCTTGGGTATCAAAAGCGCCATCAGGCTGCTCGATTTGAATACTTCATAATGGGAACAGCAGCACGTCGAAACTTTTCGTCCAATTTTCTGCAAAGAAAAAGACGACCGCAGGTGACGGTACCTTACCCCTTTTTCGACAACATACATAGTTGACATACTCTGTAGACCATATATAACCTAACGCTGACCCTAACCCGAACCGAATGAAACCGCAACCAACCATTGTATCATAGGGTGAAACCCCCTTAGTCTCGTACACAGGTGTGAGTCAACCATCGTCTCGAAAGAGTGGTAACCTCTACGGCGGCAGGGGATGAAAGGACGGGAGATCGAAGGCAAAACGCGCTCTGTCCGATACCTCTTAATACCTGCTAACACCAAGAGTTATCACGGTTTTTTTCCCTTTTTCCCTTTCATTTTTCTTTCTTCGTCCCTTAATTTAAAGGCTTTTTTTTTCCATTATTTTTTTGCTATCTTGTCTTTCCTGTTTTCCTTTCGGGTACCCTCGGGGGCCATGGAGGCAATGATGTCGATATGCACATGATGTCGACATGCACACCGCCGTCGAAGATACAACAGCAGGTGGGGGGCAGACCAGGCAGCAATGCTCCTACGAGGGCCTCTAGTGGTTGCATTCGGAACCCGGTCTGAGTGCAGCAGTGATACACATCATCATTTGGCATTTGTAACCGTTTTACCCCAGTGAAGTAATCAGCGGGCACTTGGATCGGTAATTCGTCTGGGTTAGGGTTTGGGTTAGCTAGCATGTGGTTGAACAAGGAAAAACAATGTCAGACAGCAGTTGGGCGCTACTCCGAAGCCGCCTGGGTGGTGTCATCTGCTTTTCGGTACGAGGCGGCGACGGTGACGGTACTGGCACCACTGCTGTTTTCAGAAACGACGGTACGCCGGTGATAACCCATGCGTCAATGTTCCTACTGTACCCACCTCGCCTAAACTTCCGTCATTCGCAGGGCATCTTCGGTGCCATTTGCGATATAATTCTGTGAAAAAAATACTTTCGGTAAACAACATGCAGCTAGTAATGATGCCCCTACCGGTGGCTCGCGATGACCGTCAAATCGCTCGACATAAGTTAGAAAAGAAAGAGGAGCCTTTACCGGTGTTTGACACACAAGTCGTACCAGATAAAATACAAAATATTCTTCACTTTACGGACGTTTGTACGCTGGTCCTGGCGTAATCTCAAAAAAACAAACCAAGAGGGGGGCGTCCACCCAACCTAACCCTAATCCTAACTCAAACCCAAACTCTAACCTAGGCTTCAACCCGAGCGCGGCTTCGCCGTGCGTGTTGGAGAACTGACAAAAAAACGGCGGACCAGCTCCAAAATCGAAATAGATTTGGTATTTATCTGGTATGGTCTGCGGGTTGAGGACCTCGCAAACGCTACTGGAAAAAAACAGTAGGGGAAGCTAGGTGGAAGTATGCGGTGTAGTGCCGGTTGCCTCTGTAGCGCCGGCATTTCCGATTAGCACTGTATACAGGGGTTACCACCACATTTCCGGCGAAAAAATACAGTACCCGTCCCTCTGTAGGAAAGCGCGAAAGCGTGAGATAGAAACACTCGATAAAAAATTGACGAGCAGTGGGACTGCTGAACCCTATGCGCGATGAAAATCGAAGGCAAGAACCGTGGGGGAGAAGGGAGGACACCTGTGATCACGGCTTGTCCAGAAGCTGGAGAGTAGATGTGTGAAAAAACGTAAAGAAACAAAAACATGGTTGACGCATACTGTGTACGAGACGAAGGGGGTTTCACCCTGCATTGGTTGGTTGCGTTTCATTGGGTTAGGGTAAACAAAATTTAAAGAGTGTCAAATCGTTTTCTCGAAAAGCGGTAAGGTACCCTCCGTCTCTGGCAAAGGTGCGACACCTCTTCTGCCACCGCTCTCTGGCTGCCGTATTTGTCGTCTCTTGGAAAGATCGACGAAATTTATCCATCGGAATCCCGCCCAGGCCTCCACCAACACCACTTTCCTACCACTTTCCTACGTAAACGTGCATGTGTGCCGTGCGTCGTGTGCCAATCGAACTAGTTCGCGGACCACCCATGCTCTCGTGGCAACGGCGTTTGCGCTGAGGGAGGGGTAGACCTGGAGGCCCGCAGCATCACACCACTCATTGGACACAAATTGATGGTCGCGGGTAACCCCATACGATATCGTCGGGTGTGTATTCTTCCCATTAAACTGACATGTCCATCCATATCCATTCAGCACAACCAGTGTCCGCGCCGATGCTTCCTATTAGGGCTGTAAGGAGACCACCTCTCTCTGTGCTCACAAGCTACCTGGTATGTACTATACGAGACGGAGACTATGTACGAACGTACATACGAGACTGAGGTGACGAACGAGACACAGATATACGCATTGCACAAAACAGCAATGCGGATTTGGCTTTGAGATGCCAATCGCAATGAACACGAGGGTGAAACGTATGCGAGCAAGCAAGCAAGCAAGCAAGCAAGCAAGCAAGCAAGCAAGCAAGCAAGCAAGCAAGCAAGCAAGCAAGCAAGCAAGCAAGCAAGCAAGCAAGCAAGCAAGCAAGCAAGCAAGCAAGCAAGCAAGCAAGCAAGCAAGCAAGCAAGCAAGCAAGCAAGCAAGCAAGCAAGCAAGCAAGCAAGCAAGCAAGCAATGCAAAAGCAAGCAATGCAAGCATGCAAGCACGCAAGCAAGCCAGCAAATAAACCAGACTGGTTGCGAGAAAAAGAAGAAAGAAGGAGGACAGTAAATGATGGCAAACAACGAAAGGACACAAAGGATGAGGGTCGCTCTATACTACACGAGTAAAAGTTACCTATAGCCCAGTTCAAACAACTAGAGCTGTGAGTAGGCACGATTCAAGTCACCAACCAGCTATTAGCGGACAAATAGCCAGTGTTTTCCCGGAGGTACCGATTATCCGACTTACTGGGCTCTTTCTTGACTGCGGGGCAGATGATTTGTCCGCAATTCGCCGCGGACATCGACAAGTGGTTTCCAAACGGTCGCAGGATTCTGTGCTTGGACGAGATGGCGTATGTACAGCTTAACCCCTCCAGAGCCCTATAACCCTTCCCTATACTAATTCCGAGTAACTTTGGTCCCCAAAACTATTTTCTGGCCGAAAAGGCCTCAAGCCTGCACTTTGAGACATGGCATACTGCCAAGAGATTGAGGCTCGCTTTTTGTTTCACCAGAGAAATTCGATGGGAATGCGGGCAAAAAAAAACTCAAAAGACCTGCCGACTAAAGCCAGCTACTAGTAGTCGGTAGTCGGTTTTGCCACCTAGCGATCAACTGGTAGTCGCGAACGCCTGCCGACTGACAGCCTTACCATCTTACCAGCAACACAATCAACCGAATTTAGGGCTTGGGCATAGGGCTTCGGCTAGCTCTTCGTCTCGTGCAGAGCGATCGTCAGCCGGGTAAGTACAATATAAGTACCAGGTACAACACTCTCCCGAAATGTACGTGCCGTATCGGCGTTAAATGGCAACACTAAACGGTCTTTCCAATTCCGGATAGATTGGTAAGTGGTAAGGTCTACAAAGCGTGATGCTACCCGCACATGCTATATAATTTGCCCCCAGCTCCGGGCCACCGGCAGCTTGTTTTTCGTTGTTATCTTCAAATTTGACATTATCGCGGATTAGCCGACGCATATCCTGTTTAGGCGGGGAATCTCTGAAGTTCGCTGGCTGGTGATATCGTCTGAGAAAAAAAAAGCAATTACCGGTAGTCAGTAAGGTAACCCGTTTCTCTCTCCTAATAATCAACAAACGATCAACACTTTTACCTAGTTCTCCAAACAACGAACAACAAACTATGTTCTTCACACCTTGACCACACCCTGGACAATACACACAACGATGGTCTATTGCTTCGACAAAAAACGAGGCTGGGGGGGGGAGGGGGGGGGGGGGGGGGGGGGGAGGGGTACTCAGTTGGTGCATGGCGGTAGTCGTGTGACCATAAACCCTCGCATCCCTACTATGCCGGGACAGAGCACGTCGGGTTTTCACCAACCAGGCAGACATTGCTCGCACCGAGCGCGAAGCGTCGTGAGGTGTACGGCGAGTCTCATGAAGGGTGAACTGCACCCTTCCAAGATCCGCTCGTAGGACGGACTTCGGCACCTTGTCCCTACTTGCTAATTTATGGATGACAGCGCCAATGAGTTACTAATAGACGAATAATAGGGGGGGGGGAATCTATCGACATACAATAAATTGTACATTTTATGCTCCAGCATGAAACAGGTGGCGGTATTTCCTCCGGATGAAATAAAAATATTATGCATACAATAAAACGAAAACAATCAGGCCTTGGGTTGTGAATTCGACCACATAATTGCAGTGTTGAGGTGCTTTTTCCCCTCATTACCCTTCCCAATATACATAAAAACCCGTATGAAAAAACTAAAAAACACGCCAGCTTTGAATTTGTATTCATAGTCTGTACCACACTAACATTATCATTGGCCTGCTTTCCCCTTTTAGTAGCAGAACGTATCCATAGATGTTCCTATGTAAAGTTGGATGTACGCATGCCCTTGTCCGAGAGCGGACAACTGGCGCATTTGGCGCATTTGGGGGCCAACTAGTGTATACGATAAGGATACATCCAACGTGAAAAAAACTATATAGGTTTGAGTCAACACGGGCTTTGTACAGCAGCGGCAGGCAGCCCCCCCCCCCCCCCCCCCCCCCCCCCCCCTCCCCCAAGACCAATATTGAGCGAGCGTGACAAGTGACAAGCAGAGTTTGTATCTTTTGTGATATATTTCACATTTAACCAGTATCTCTTTCGACTGCTGTGCAGTATATAAAACTATTTCAAATGCGTCATCTGTGACTTCGATCAACGGTCGATGCTCATCTTAGCAAGCTGCGTGATACTCCGGCCGCGAGATTTTTACGGATGTTGAAGATGCGTCACAGGTCAATAACCTCCTTGGATTCTGGCAGCGTCAACAGGACAATTTTGCTGCGATGTTCTTCGACGCCAGACGTCCTGTGACCACCGACTAGGATATCATATAAAACATTTTCTACGAGTAATGACGTTTTTTAACTGTGAGCTCGACCAATTTAGGGTCGACACTCATCTTCTGCAAGATGCGCGATTTACCGGCCGCTCGTTTTTCGGTAGTAAGTTGTCATGATTAATCATTGTTAATCGCGATAATAAATATATATATATATATGGTACCGCAGTAGTAAAAACTAACAGGTGATCAATAGAAATAATGAAAATAATGGTTTACTAGCCGTGAGTTAACAAGACAACAACAACAACAACAACAACAACGACAACGACAACGACAACGACAACGACAACGACAACAACCACAAAGAAAGGCGCTCAAAGCTCAGGGAATGGACAAGGGCGCACAAACAAAAGGACAAAGGACCGTAAACACTAAGGATGGTCTTGCGATCACAAATCAAAAACCGCTTACCATACATATGATAGAGCAGTAGTGTGGGAACTACAGTAATACATATATAAAATAGGAGTGATGTTATAACTAGCTCAAAATTCCCCACCCAAAGTAAAAATACCAACACTTACCGTTATAGTGGACCAAAAATACGACCCTCCAAATAAAAACTCATCTATATTGTATATTACAAGTACCAACACCGCAGCTTGCAAAGATGAGTATTGACCTGAAGTTCGTCGAACTCACGGCTGACGTCCTTGATTTTTTTTTGTAAAATCAATGACGACGATGCCGGCTCATAAATCAAGGACGAATCCTCCTTTGACATGTACCAATCCCCTCAGTAACTAAATGTGCATTGTTTGTGTTTGTTTCAATTTCAACATTTCCCCCGGGGTTTTCTTCTCTACAGAGAGAAAGGAGCTTGTTTAGTGACCACTGACGTCAGTATGGCGATGGACTAATTCGAGAACACAACATCAACAACACGAGGGCGCTCAGACAGTAATTTTTTGGTTAGTTCTCCATTCTGACCATTTTTGATGTGAGGTGTATGCTACCCCAATCCGCGGGCACCCTCGAACATACAAATCGTGCTCACTATTCCAAGAAAAAGATCATCCTCAGGTGCAACCCATGGACGTGAACCAAGGACGCCCATCATCATGAACCGACGATGATCCTTCGTCATGAATCAAGAACGCTCGTTAGGACCCTCCTTGAACATGAACTAAGGACGAATCTCGCCCGTATGAGCAATGAACGCCCGTGACCATAAGATACATCAACCAGATTGAGATTGGTTTGGCCTTGGTTGTCTACAAAAAAAAAAGAAAAAAACAAACAAATTGTGGCCGATATATATCAAAGTAAATTACGGTCGTAGAGCAGTCTGATGTGCCGCACAAACCGCCAGCCAAGCCCCCAATTATATGCTCAAACTTAGAGCAAACGAGGGAGGACACACGGGCGATCCATTGTCACAAGCGTTCACACGTCTGAACGATCATCGACCATGTATCCCCACTTGATGATCTACCCCATTCAGGAAGATCTGTACGGTCTAGCTCCTGTTGCCCGATGGGAGTCGTACGACTTGCATGATCTGGTGCATGTTTCCTGAGTGGATACGTACTCCACGTATACACATCCTGCTTGATATCCAACTACCAGAGGGTTATGGTAGCGTTGGATTGAAATTTTGGGTCTTTAGCTGGGGAAAAAAAATCAGAAAAAAAAACAATGCATGCCACCACAACCTAAAAAACGAAGCATCGTGAAAATTGTTAGCCCCGTGGGTTACCGAATACTTGTACTCAAACCCACTGAAACCCATAAACTAGGAGAAATAACTTGCTTTGCCACAGCTTTAGTATCTTCTGTAAATAGTGATGTACATGATCTAGATGATTTGTAAGATCTGGATTGTGATCTGTAAGAGGGGTGCATACTCTTGACAAGGTTGAGATTCGTTTGGCAGGACAAAACACAACAAACCACAAAAAAAGATAATCCATCCATACTTCGCCTTTGCTGCATACAGCGCCCGCTTGGTCGACAAGCGGTCAGCACCACCCATAGAAACGGGACAAAACCAACGTCACGGAGTAGAGCGAAGGACGAAAAACATACTATCATAACCTTCATCGTAACTAATAAACGACCGTTGATTTTTCATATTTCGTCATATCACCGTTAAAGCTCGTATTAAAGTAGGGATATCGCAGTGGCAAAAAGTTTGTTTTTTACACAGCGCGGTATATGCGACAAACAACGAACATTTGACTATTGTCATCTGTTACCCTTCCAGTAGCAATATCGCGCTGGGATAATATTTATGGCAACTGGGAGCACCGCTCAAAGAGCAATTGTTGGAATGACCCATGCTTACTGCTGTTTACCGGCTTACCAGCGGCGGTGAGGCAGTGCGATGCGGTCTTGCGCGCCAGGTAGAAAAAATGGTCAAAACAAATCCAAAAACTACTGCTGTCGTTACTATTCACAAGCTGTCAAGCTGTTCTAGCTCGAAACCATGCGGCGCGCAAGGCCAACAGCTCAAGATGCAACATCGCGATTCCGCATTTGAAATCGCAACCAGGAAAAATTAATTTACTTTGCAATTTGCAAAAAAAAAAGCAACTTTTGGGAGGGGCAATTTTCCCTCTTGTACTAAAATAAGATAAATCCAAGTAATCGTTAAACTATCGATAAATGTTTCCAACACCAGCTTACAAGCGGCGGTGCTGCGTGCCGCGACAGGTAAACACGCAAAACAAAAAAAAAGACCGTACTACCAGATACTGAGTATATTACATACTTAGGAGCCGCCTTTACCGCACCTGTGGAATATCATCTAGGATAATATGTACGAAAATATATACGAAAATCGGGGAAGCTGGTTTGGCCTAGGTGTGCCTCCAGTACTGTAGTTGAGTGGATACCCGCGGCCATGTGAGTTCAGTTTGCACATTGGACCTTTCCACTTGTGCGCCTTTTTCCGTATCGTGCGTTTTTAGGCGGGAAAGCGTAGTATTTCCCCGAGGAATTTTGATTTCACTTGGTTTTGCGGATCTTCCTAGGGCTCCAGCACCTTTGTGTGACCACGGACTCTAGATTTTTGACAAGAGTTAATGTGAGAAAACAACAACAACAACAACAACAACAGCAACCACAACAACAACCACAACGACAACAACAACAACAACAACAACAACAACAACAACAACAACAACCACAACAACAACAACCTACCTAACCCTACTCTAACCCTGACCCAAACAGTGACCCCGATCCCCAACCTACCCCCGAAGTTTGGTTTTTGGGTTAAATTTTGGTCGTCAGATTAAAACTCCGACATGATTAGAATATTTGGTTGACTACGTTAAACCTAATGTACAAAACTATTCCCCTATTCCATACTTGATCCTAGGTATTAATCCAAACGCCTCGGAAAGGCTCGTACTGCGTAGTAGCCGTCACGGGCTGAAAGGGTGCGGCAAGGCCACGCTGACAATGCTTTTTTTTCCGTTGCTGTTCTTGGTCATCCTATCCACTTCCGTCGCACTTCTCTTTCTCCTTGTGACACGTAACTCAGATCCAGGGCCGCCAAAGCAGGCTCTTCTCCCCCCTCGCAAACTTCGGTACGCGCCTTCATTTTTATCGCGAGAAGACCTCAGCTCTTTCTTCCCTCATCGACTCGCATCGAATTGCGCCTACGGACGCTGCCATTATTGGGGGCTCTGAGCTGCGTTTCCTTCCAAAATTAATGTTGCAATCAAGGTCAAAAGTCCAACCCACGCGAGATTGGAACTCCAGAACCACGCCTACTGCTGCAGCAATAGTAGCATTCGAGATAAACTACCATTAACAGACGACGGGGGCGACCGGCTGTACTACACGTTTTTTTCATCATCATAAGTTACTTTCCAGCTCATCTCGTGAGGCGTGTTACCTTCCGTTTGCTGTTTTTGTGTCTGCTGTTACGTATAAACCTATCTGGTAGTTCAGAGAAAAAAAATGGTTCAAAACGAAGCCAAGATAAAAATTAGAACCGACCACACGAGGCAATTCGAGCCGTGGGGATACGTTTTAACCTCTCTGGCAGTTCAAAGAAAAAAATGGCGAAAAACAAAGTGAAGATAATAATTAGCATCAAGCACACCGGCAATTCGGGCCGTTGGGATACACGGGGATACATACAGTGGGTATCCCGATTTAAGAGTGCCCAGGAGAAAAGCGCGGTCGGATCTTACAACCCCTTTGGAGCCCCAAAATCACTCCCTACACTAATTCCATATAATTTTCCCCCCAAAACGGGTTTCGAGTTGTAAAGGCGTCAAGACCAGTCAAATCGGCTACGATGTCCCGCACAAACTAAAAGCTATATATATATGAGTTTCGACAAAATATTCGATCTCACAGCTGGAGTGTATTTTAATTTTTATAATATATACATATATTCCAATACAGGTAAGAGCAATGTGCAGTTGAGAGTGCTTGTTTCGGCTTGTCACGGGGCGCTCTAAAATTGCCGTACCAACTGCTGTAGCTTAGGGGATGTATGAACCTGAACCTCCGTCATGAAAGGAGCTGCGAGGAATGAGGGCGCTTCCGTGACACTCGTCCTGCTACAGCAGTAGTGCCCTTCGCTGCTCTAACTAGCTCTTCTTTTCTTGCTTGAGGGGAAATAAATTTTCTCCACCCAGGGAAAGTTCAATTCATCAGCGGTTACCTGGTGATTCTTAATAGGTGCATCTTTTATTCCAACTGTCCACAAAAAACAAATACTCGTAGTATCTGTTATTTAATACGCGTATGTTGTTCCGGTTCAACGTCTGCAAGTGTCGCAATCATGGCCGTTATTGTTGTCGTTATCCGCGGGCCCCAAACTAATTAAGCGCCATATTTAATATACGAACCAGGGCGTGAAATAGGCGTCCAGATCGCGGCGCGGTCCTCCGCAAGGCCCCCCGGAGGACCCACCGGAGGCCGTTGTTTCAACCGTGTATGCGTCAATATACTCAAAGTGCGGGTCTAAGACGAAATCAACACAAAAAAGGTCTCGAAATAAATTTAGCCTGCGGCGAAACAGACCCTTTTTTTTTTTCGACCGCACATATTTTTTGGCACTCGTCAAAAAAAGGCGCGGCACAGGATAAAGCGTGGTGCGGCAAGCCGCACCATGCCTTCGGCCTTCGGTATATTTTGGAAAAAACGGGATTCACCGCAAAAAGGTGCGCTAGCGCAACATTTTACCACCTATTTTACGCCCAGATATGAACGACGCCCAAACAAGTAGCGTATTCTTTGTTCCAATACGTGCAAGTTGTCTCCGCCAAATTTCTATTTACAGTCAGTGGTGTAACCATTTTAAGACCACCCCGTGACAAGCCAATAAACTTGGTATCATCTCTACTTTGGTGTTATCCTGCAAGACCGTCATGTTACTCCGGGACAAGGGGCGAAAACGATCTTATAGCGGAGGAAAATGTCATGCACGCGACTGCTTCTACCTATACACTACTTATTAGATGTGAACGTCCTCTGGGACGGCCCTCACGCTCCCGAAAGGCACACAGGATGAAAGTGGAATTATCCATGATTTCCTGTCAGCATGCGGATGCATCCACGAGACGAAAACAGCACACAGCAGAGAATATGCAGCGTGCAGTCATGATGTGCGCCGTTGCCCGGCCGCCGAGCGATGGCCCTTGTGAGATTTCGAAATACAGATAAAAGTGCTTGTTCATTATTTTTTTCCCGCAGTAAGACATACCAAGTACTACTGCACTGCAGACTGTGCTGTAGTGCCAGCGTGACAGAAAAACGCAGCTGATTTACGACATCTCCGATTGACCTTCATGCTATCTGACGCTGCGCAGGGCATGGCCACAGCCGAAGAGGCAGCAGCACGAGCTGTCTCTGTACGGCAGAGGGCGCTCGTGCGCTGGGCTCTCTTGGGTCAAGTTAGGGGTCTTGTGTAGCGTGCACAGGCGTTATTTTCCCGACTCAAGACCGGGTTAGGGGATAAGAGGTAATTCAGACTTATCTATTCATTTCTCGTGACAAGCCGATTTTTCTGTCTTGTCTCTAATTTGTTCTTAAGGTGGACGGTCTTCAAAATGGGTACACCACTGCTGTAATAGCAAGTTTCGGAAAAAGAAAAAAGAAAAATTTGAAATGATCAGGGGCAGCGCTGCTCAGGGTTCGTCGAAGTTTAGCCGCATTGAGACGTGGACGGCTGAAACAACACCTGAGCAACCAGCTTGCTCAGGGAGGGGGCTTCAAAAATAGCTCCCAACCCTGAGCAAAAAGCTGCAATCGATTATGGTCATAGAACAGAGCACACACGGCGGTATAAGGTTGTCTGCACTACAAAAAAAAAAAAACGCTGACTCGCCGCCAACGCGTATCATGGCATGGACCGTCATCTTCTTGAACCAGGAGTGTGATTTCGTGACGCTGTGGGGTCGAAATTAGTAGCAGTGTTCCACAATCAATCTCAGTAGGCAGATATTTTAGGCACCCGTACGAGTCAGAGAGAAACAAGTTTGACATGTAGCCTTCCAAGCTGCGTCACGGCGATGAGTGTTGCTGGGGCGGACGCGCAATCGCTGCCAAAGCGCAGTGTCGGGGCGTGTCAGCTCCTCCAACCAGTCGTCGCTTGGCGATACTGCTGTGGTGGCGAAAGCAGCACAGCAGGTTCAATCTAGGCAGGCAAGATGAGTGTTCCAGTACAAGGAGATACCTGGTCGGGAGGTTTGGGGAGGTCACAGCAGCAGCACAGTTACACGTGTGCACCGGGCACGCATACGCAGCAGCGTCGGTACAGCGTCGGTACAGCAGTTGCAACAGCATCAGCAGCATCAGCAGCATTGGTGGTAGGCCGGTGGTGGAGAAGGTCGACGGCAGGAGTACAGAGGAGAAGGGTTACCGCACGTGGTGACATCAATCGCAATCTAACAAGTTCTTCCGGTGTGTATTAGGAACCCGTGGAATGTAACATGACAATGCCAAAGACATTGCAAAGCCAAAAAGAAAACTGCAAGCAAAAAGCAAATAACCAGAAAAATCCCTAGGTACCAGGGCCAAACAAATGCAGCAAGAAAAAAGAAGTAAAAACTTTCACTAAAAAATTATAGCAATAATTGTAAGCACCACCATGCAGGCAGCACCGGTACGACGTTGATACTTGGTATGGTTTTGTCACAATGATGGTAGTCGCGTCAATCAATATTTTGGACAATTCCAATTTGAGAAAACAAATCAAAAAAAGTCAGCTGTGATTTCCAATGTATACACCACGTTGTACATAGATCAATTGATACAACTCCCCAATGTAAACGACACTCTCCGACTAAAATTATCCTGACAATCTCATACCTGGTACATGATTGGCAGCCTTCTAAATAATGTTTCCTGGCCATTCCAATTAATTGACAGTTTCCAAATGCTGCCTGCAAGAGTGGGCACGACTTGACTCACCAACGAGTTATTACTCGGATTAATAGCTACGGAGGACGGTTCAACGTCAAACGTAGGATACCTCCCGTCTCATAAACGCTGACGCGTTGAACGAGCAACCAAGTGTTGAACGAGCTACCAACGCACACAACTTGATGGCAATTGCAGCTATAGACACAAATAGTACCGAGTTCCTACGACAGCGACAGCTCCACCGTCACCCGATCAACAGAAGGTATTGGGACGTGAAACGGGACACATGGTGACTATAAAATCACGATTTTGGCATCGACTGTTCGAGGCAACGCGGGCCGCCTACGCGCGTGTCTGTACGTTTGTGTGTCCTTCACATCAACCTGTCCTTTGGTCCTTGCCACCCATCCACATTGCCACCCGTCTACACCAAGCACAACAGCTGGTGTCCGTAGTTGGTGTATGTACGCTATGTTCGAACTGAAACCATGCAAGAGATGATACATATAATATATGCGTATATGTACATAACACAAAATTTGTGCTCGCGGTAGGATTGACAAATCAATTGGTCGAACTCACAGCTGACGTACGATTACAGCAAATTGACAAAATCGCCTTGCGGTATTCGCAGTGTGCATGCCTGTCTCGAAGTTTACCGCCGCAGGGCTAGACTCTCCCGAGGATAGAGGAGGGAGGAGGCAACGGAACGGACACTGCTCGTGCAGGATATAGCTCTCCAGAAGGCATCGGCAAGGAGACCACTTGTGCTGGGTGTACATGGGCTAAAATATCAGTTCAATTGAGAAGAAAACACGGACAGCCTTGGTCATTCGGGCTGCGTAAATACCGCGGCCGTGTATGACAGTATGTAACACGCCCCCTGCGAAGGATTTAGAGCCCACCGATTTCCTCGAGAAACCAGGGGGAGGGGGGGGGGAAGGCGTACCTATTTGTTGCTTGCCTTAGTCATTTAAGCGTTGACCACCCATCCCTTTCGAGACGGAGCACCGTTCCTACTCCTAATAGAGACAACTCCAACATTTGGGCGCTCATTACGCTTCTTCGATATTTTACATAGAAATTGTTTGCTTCTCCTATCCCCCGTCCTGTTTTGCCGTCTGCGGCCACCATCTATTTCCTAGGATATCCACAAACCAGGCGGGGGAAAACAACAACACAAAAGGCGGCTTTCGGAAAAATCTCGTTGACACCTTTCCGTAGACGAGTCGCTCGGCGTTTGCACTCGACCGGCCGTCAACAAGAACGCCGTAATATTCAACCGTGGCGGTGTGGTATTCAGTGACATGCATATACAGTACAACAGTGACCAAGTGGTGTTACTGGTGTCGTACCCGAACCGCAACCATGCGGTGCATCAGGTGGCACGGTATACGCTACCGCTGTGAGATCGAAGATTCGTCGAAACTCATATTTGCAAGCTGTGCATGATATTGCGATCGCGCGTATTACTGGGTGCGTGTCCTCATTAACCCCTTTAAAGCCCCGAAACCCCTCCCTATACTAAATCCAAGTAATTTTGGCCCCAAAAAAGGCTTTCCGGTTGTAGAGGGGTTAAGGACTTACCTGGTAGGTCGATGACTCCCCTTAGAACAACAGTGTAGCTTGTACCAGGGTCAACAGGGTGATGTTAAATCAATCTCTGCACGAAAACCATAAAACCCGTTCTTGAGGGGAACACGATCTGACGACTGTTGAATGCACCAGTTATTATGAATATCCTGTACTCAAGTTAGTTTTAGTATGACCGGTGAGGGGAGGGGGGCGGGTAAAGGGGGGGAGAGGTCGCATAAACGAATAGGACCTAACTGCACGCGTACTGCTACAGCAGCAGTAGGCAATGGTGAGGGCGGCGTGGAAGGGGGGGGGGGGGGGGGTACATCTCATAACGTCGCACAAACCACTTTGAAACGTGCATATAAGAAGGAATTCTCACTAGTGCAGTATGAATACAAATAACTCAAGTATTGCGTTACTAATATCTTCGCACTTTTCCTTTCTCCTTTCTCTCTCGCTGTGATAGACGTAACTCAGATCCGGGGGGGCACTACGCAACCCCTTCCCCCCTCCCCACAAGGGTACGGCGCGGTACGTCATAGACGTAACTCAGATCCGGGGCCACCAAGCAAGCTCTCCCCCCCTCCCCACTGCAGTACGGCGGTAGGTACCTTCGCGTTTATCGCGGAAAAAACTCCAGCAATTTCTTCCGTCGTCGACTGGCATCGAATTGTTAGCCATTGGCTATTCTGGGGTGAGGTATTTCGTGTCCGATTAGCGATCATGCAAGGGTTGGTTGCACGGTATAGTCAAAATGACGACTACGCGAGTTTGTCCATTCGTGGATATATGAGTTACGCTCAACGAGGAAGGCTACGACGTACTCTTCTTTCTGGTTGTCACATCCCACGGTTGAGAAAAAACAGGGGCGGCTCGGTTGCGGGTTACGGGATAAGAAATTGCGTGCACGAGCGTCCGCAGGGCCACCACACCCAACCACGAGCACGGTATTAAAGGCTAGAGCCTACCGTACGTATATCAGTGAGCAAGTAACACCATTTCGGACGAACTCCAGCGTCAATTTTTTCAATATTTTATCGACGACCGGTAGGGCGAAGACGCGGAGCGACGCGTTCATGGCAACGTCTGGACGACATCTTCCGAAAGCCGCATTTTTTCGTTGTCCGTGTTTGCCTGGTTTTGGAGGGACTCGGTACTGAAATTCATCTGAGGCTAGTCTGAGGGGGGGGATGTTATACACTGACACCACTGCAACCGTACGTTAGGCCATGTGCTCAACCAGGAAGACTACTCTTCCCGGAAATAATACCCGAACACTACAGCAGTGCGCCCAAACCTTGGGCCATGGGCTCAACCAGGAAGACTACTTTCCCGGGGTTAATAGCCGAAGACTACAAATACTCATCCCGGAGTAAAGAGCCGACAGCAGTAGTTTCGAGGCAACAAGGGCTGCTCAATCACGGGGTGATACATTTCGCGTACGCATGTCCGAACGTCCGCAACCATGTCTTAACAACAGTTAGAGAACGGCATTAACGGCTAGGGCCTACCGAATAATGGCACGGGATAACAGACCATTTCGGACGAATTCCATCGCCTATGCTATCGACGACCGGTACAGAGCGAAGACGCGGAGCGACGAGTGTACGGGAAAACATCTGGACGACATCTCCCGCAAGCCACCATTTTCGTCGTATGCGCCCACCAGGTTTCGGGGGAAATCGGCTCCGAAATGCACCAAACATAGGGCTGCGCGATTTACGCAGGCCCCCAAAGCCCGACAAACCAGTGATCTAGCGGTACTAAAAGCTCGAACTATACATCGCAGACGCGTCGAGTCATCCCCCGCAAGGAGAGCAGCATAAGCTTTCGAGGGGTGCAGCACGAGCCTCTCGGCATTTATAAATAAGACGAATAGCTCAGCATCTCGCCTGAACCACGGCTTCGAAGTCGTTTTGTTCGGGCAACCCGACCAAAATGTCTATATTATGCGCTATTAATAGTGAGTATGCTCACAAATTTGTCATACTAACCGATAAATCCACACTTGAGGAGCATAGCCGGTGAGAAACGCCTGACTAAAAGGTGGAAACCCCTACCGCGGATGACTCCACTCTACGAAAACGGTAGGTAGCATTTTCTGACAAAAGCATTGCTCTATGTGTATACACACATACTTCGAAGTATATATTTATCAATATAATAACCCTTCCTTTCCCCCCCCCCACGCCCTCTCCACCCCCGCCCCCGCCCCCCACCTCCCCAACCCCCCCACCCCATCCCACCCCCACCCCCTCGAACACTCAGCCCTCTCTTTACTCACTGATTGTACGACTTACCCCAGGATATACATGATAAACTGATGCATTCTTTCCAAAGCCGTCACATTTATCCCCTACAATAATGTATAGTTTCCACGCACAGATTGAGCTGCCCCAAACGCACCACCCCCGCCCCAACTCCCCTTTTACAATGAACTGGTGCATTTTTTTTCTTCTCTCTTCTTTTTTTTTTTCCAAAACCGTCAGATTTATCCCCTTACAAGGATTTATAGCTTCCACGCACAAATTGCCCGCCCGTCCGCCCCCCCCCCCCCTTCCCCCCCCTCCCCCGCCCCCTTCCCCCCCCTCCCCCCCCCCCCCTCCCCCCCCCCCTCCCACCCCGCTCGCTTTTGATCAAAACCAGGCCCCCACGTCCTTCAAAACTCCGCCCCCCCCTCACCGGTTATTCAACTTACAGGATTCACTTGATAAACGGATACATTTCCCTCCACAGCTGTCAGATTTTGTCCCCCTCAGAAACGGGTTTTGTAGTTTCCGCGCACAGACTGACTAACATCACCCTGTTGACCCTGATAGCTACACTGTAGTTGTAAGGGGAGTCGCCGACCTATATCCTTAATGAGGACACACAACTCGTAATACGCGCGATCGGAGTATCACACACAGCTTGCAAAGATGAGTTTCGACGAAATCTTCGATCTCACAGCTGGAGTGTATTTTCATTTTTTATAACATATAATATATATATATTGTATCCTCCGGCGGATGGGGAAAAATAAAGCTTAAGCTCACCACGCGTCTACGTATCTTCATACGCGTCGTGTGTCGATGTAACGGCAATGGCATTCGCAATCCAGCGCTAACTGGCGTGTGTCCTTCGGTTCCCGCGATAGCGATAGCGCGAGCTGTCCCTACCGGCGGTCCCCGTTACTACTCCGGCAGCGCAAGCTGCCGTTGTACAGGGGTGCGTGAGTATGTCGACCCGACTATGTCGACCCGACTATGTCGACCCGACCTGAGGGTCAGGTGCCTATGGAAAAAATACTACGCTGCTTATTTTACAGCCGTGAGATCGAGGATTACGTCCAAACTCATGTTCGCAAGCAGTGTGTGCGATACTCCAAACTCCGATCGTGCGTGTGAAGGGGTTCGTTACGTGTTCACGAAGGGCATAGCTGAAGGGCATAGCTTGGCGACAAACCATTCATGGCTCTACTCACGCATCCGTACACAACGGAAGCTTGTGCCGTCGCCACCACGGGAACGGAAGGAGACGCCACCTTACGCTGGATTGCGAAATACAATATAACAAAATTATACATGAACATGCGTGCAAGTGTGGCCGATTAGTGATAGCATAATCCCGATCGGATGCGCCATCAGATCGCACGGGCCGTTAGAAACGGAACCATCGCATTGATTATTCGTACAGCAATCGTGGTGGATTCCCCGTAAGAACGAGCCGTTAGAAACGGAACTACCAGAAAGCACAGGCACATAGCGGTCGATTGTGTGGCATAAACCCGATCGCACGGGCCGGTAGAAACGGAATCACTTCATTTTATTGTCGTTTGGCAATGGATTCGTCGGAGTTCGTCTTTTTTCCCACCCACCCTCCCGACAATTTCCACGTCGCATGGAGAAACATGCGGAAGCGGATGCCGTGGTCGACTAATGGTGGCTTCATCCTGATCGCATGGGCCGTTACAAACGTAATCATCACATTTAATAATCGTTCAGCGATCGTGGTGGGTTCCCGGTACGAACGGGTTGTTAGCAAAGGAACCACCCGAAGCACAAGCTCATAGCGGTCGATTAGTGGTGGAACAATACCGATCGCACGGCCCGTTGGAAACGACATCACTACAGCGATTAACAATCGCTTAGCAATTGAGGTGAGTCCCCGACTTGCGGTGAGTCCCCGACTTGATCGGGGCACATGGAACGAAAAGATCGCCCGAAAGCACGCGCAGGGGGTGTGGCCGATAAGCAGTGATTTTCCCGACCACACGGGCCGTTAGAAACGCAATCATTGCGATATATTGTCGTTTGGGAGGCGGAGTGGGTTCCCGACATGAGGGGGCCGTTAGAAACGCTGAGCCACCCGCAAGCACGCGCAGTAGTTACGGGTCAAATGGGTTCCCGATCGCACGGGCCGTTAGAAACGGAACTACGTGGCCGTTTTGGCAGTTTCAAGAGCACCGACATGATGAGCTGTTTCTCCGGACTGCACACGAAAAAGGGGGGTCAGGGGGCGGAAGTGCTCCACTCGCGTAGCACGACCGGAGTGAGGTCGGCCGCGTTTCGATACAGTTCAAGAGAGGCATATACATGCGGAAAAAGGGGGCGCCGCAGCCCCTGCCCTCCTACCCCCTCGCTACTTCGGTCTAGGTGTATGGGAGGCGTCTGCACCCCGGGGATAGGGGCGGTTTAGACACTTCCCCACTCTTGCCCTGGGGGCATGTAATAATACCCAGCATCTTTCGTGGAAGTGACAACCAACACCGATACAAGCTGGGCCGGCCAAGAAACCCATAATCCGTCAGTCGGGCATATCTTTCGAACGACAGTGACCCACTGCAAACTGAGCATATCCTCGTAATCAGCTAGATGCGGTGCCCTCCAGCTTGACAATCTGCGAAGTTGGCGCCGAAAAAAGTGTTTGCCACTCACGTTTCCTAGTTTGAGATTTTTGTTCATGATCTGTTTGTGTTGCTTTTTCTGAAATTGCTCGAAATACAAAGTGGATGGAATTGGCCTAACTTTTCTGGGCACGTACATCTTGGGACGAGGAGTAGGGACATATGTTTTTCATTTCATGGGTCACTTTCGTTCGAAAGTTATGGATGAATCCCTGAAATATATGTAAATTTGTATGCAGAGGCACTTCGGTGGAAACTTGGCCATGCACCTCTCGATTTATCAAGTTAGGACCTGAAATTTTGACACGTGATTTGGACCGAGCCCACCAAAACAGTACTTGGCGAGCTCAAATGAAAAAAAAAACTGCCGACATACGGCCAGCTAAACGTTTTTCATGATCATGAAATGGACGAAAAGTCAACGGATTTTCATTTTTTGTTTTGAGCTCGCCAAGTAGTGTCTCGGCGAGCCTGTTCTGAATCGCGTGTCAAAATTTCAGGTCCGAACTCGAAAAACTGAGCGGGGCACAGCGATAGTTGTCCATTTTGAGCGTCTTGGCCGGCCCAGCTTGTACTCATGCTCAATTTGTATGAGCGCAGAGTATGAAGGCACGCACCGAGGAAAGACGTCTGTGACCACGGCTTTTTGAGAATGCCGGTAAGCGTATAAAGAGCCTGCTACCAGTTGAGCTGGAAAGCAAAAAGTGGGATGCAGCTGCTGTATTTAGGAACACTACGATTCACAAATGCGTCAGCTGTGAGTTGGATAAAGTCGGCGTCGATGCTCATCCTTGCAAGCTGCGTGACACACCTTGACCAGCTGTATTATTACGTCTAAAGCTTTTTCGACTGAGTTTTGCGACTGGATCCCCCAGTCGGAATTCTCAGTCGAAAAAAGTCGAGTCGAGTCGAAAAAAAAAAAGAAGCCCTTTTTCGACTGTATAAGAAAGCCCCACTTGGGCTTCAGTCGAAGTAGACTGTTTTCGACTGACAAATCCGACTGTATAAGAAATGGCGTAAAAGCGAAACTAACAGCGGCCGAGTCGTGTGTTGGAGTCTTGAGGCCACGCACGTTTCGTATTGTGTTGTTCTTAGGTTGTACTCAAACACTGAGGTATAGGTAACACTCCGGAGTTACTAGAGCCCGTCGCGCGACTACGGGCTAGACCCTGGCGATGATCGCCTGTCAAAAAAACGAATGCGTTTCACGTGGGTGCGGGTGTGTTTTTTACATTTCACTGACATTTCATTCCCATCCATCCGTTCCTGCACACCCAGGTAACCGGTCGCCCCGGTGGTCTAGGGGCTAACCTTGAGCACTACTAAAATTGACGTCAGCAGGTCAAACGTCGGTATGATTGCCGGTTGTCCCGGTGGCGTATCAGGTTATCCTCGAGCCTGGTATAGGTCAGTTTCATGAGTTCGAGTTCCGCCGAGTGCCTACTCGTATAAATTCGTAGGGACTTTCTCTTGTGCACAAATTGACTTGCGGAAAGCGCGAAAGCGTGAGTCAGCAACACTCGATGAAAATTCGACGAACAGTGGGATTGCTGAACCCTATGCGCCAAAAAAATTGAAGGCAAGAACTGGGGGGGAGAAAGGACGACACCTGGAACGACACCTGTGACCACGGCTTGTCCAGAAGCTGGAAAGTAAAAGCGTGTGAAAAACAAGCAAAAAAAAGAAAAAAATGAATACTTTTATAGTTTCCGCGCACAGACTGATTAACATCACCATGTCGACCCTGGTACAAGCTACACTAATGCTGTGGTTCCAAGGGGAGTCGCCGCCCGATATCCTTAATGAGCACACCCACCCAGTAATACGCGCGATCGGAGTACCACACACAGCTTGAAAAGATGACTTTCGACAAGATCTTCGATCTCACAGCAGAAGTGTATTTCTATTTTTAATATGTATATATATATATGTATATTTATCCTCCGGCGGACACGGGGGAAAAAAAAGCTCAAACTCACCCCACTTCCACGTATTTTCATACACGTCGTGTGTCGATTTAACTCAATTGCCTTCGCAATCCAGCGTTAACTGGCATGTCCGTCGGCTCCCACAATAGCGATAGCGTGAGCTGTTTATAATACGAATCTATTTTTTCTAGACACCAACCGCCGAGAACGCTTTAAAGCGTGGGTACGCGCAATTCCACGCGGGTGGATGGGGGAAGAAAGTGCTGATTATTCTCGCTATGAAAATGAAATCAAACACATCGTAATGGGGAAGGGGGAGAAGGGACTGATTAGTGATCCGGGGTCTGAGTTTGTTCTGGAGGAAAAGAAAAAGCGCTAGTGGGCAGGATTCAGCTATATAGCGTGGGTACGCACAATTCCACGCGAGTGGACGGGTGAAGAAAGTGCTACATTATTCTCGCGATAAAACGAAAGGCGCACACCGCAATGGGGATGGGGGAGAAGTGACAAGAGCACGATTTTGTAGTGACACCGGGTCTGACTGTTGTTCGGAAGGAGAAAGAAAAAGCGCCAAGACAACAGACGCCATGAGCAAAACAAAACGAAAAAAATGTTCCCGCCAATGCCTCATCCTGAACAGAGCAAGGTCGGTACGCAAAGTGTTAACACCAACAACACGAGGCAGAGGTATGCGCTGCCAAGTACAGGCAAGGGTGATTCCCCACGGTACACATGCACCGTTCTTTTCCTTCAGAGGCTACTACGACTACTCACCTGGGTAGCTCCATACCCCAGCCAAAAACTGATTTGGGAGGAAAAAAAAGGGAAAAAAAGAAGCAAGTAACCGGTTAACAATACCATTGCCTAGCTAGCTATTAACAAGATTGAAAAAAAGTTTCGACGAGTTTGTGTTAAGGAGCCCCGTATTTCAGAAAAGGTTTCAGCAAAAAAGCTTCCTCTATCGCAGCACGCGCTCCATGCAAAATGACACCCGTGCTCGATGTCGAGCTCAACAAAAACCAGCCCATACAAGTTGAACGGGAGAAAATGTATCAAGAAGTAGACCACTATAGCTTGCACTGCTATAGCCACCGCGGCCAGTACCAGATCACGTTGCCATTGTGGTTGAAACCGAACGGCAGGCCAGCTATTGTTGTTGGGCCGGATTGTGAAGTCAATCGAGCAAAATTGGCCACAACGTATGTAAACGTACGTGAAAGTGTGTTGAGAATATCGCGAGACAGACAACAATACATACTAGCTGTTCAACATGTTATTCACGGCGGTACCGAGTGTGCCCGAGAAACCCTTCCTCGCTGATGCAGCCATCACGGACAACATGGTGCAGCTCCAACGAAAGAAGAAAGGCGAGAAGAAGGGCACTTCACGCACAGGCAAAGTCGACGGGCGGAGGGGGAAGGAGGGGGGGGTGCAGAGATTGTGGGGTATGCTTTACGCGGACGATGCGGGCATCGTATCGCGATCATTAGAAGGGCTGGAGAAGATGGTGACGGTGATTGTGACTGCGTGCTCGTCGTTCGGGCTTACTGCCTCCGAGGCGAAAACAGAGATTATGTGCATGCAAACCAAAGGCGGGGGGACGGTGTGGTTCACAATCAATGCAGCCGGCCAGGTATGCGAACAAACAATCGAGTTTGTGTACTTGAGCGGGGCTATCACCGCTGACAGAGACCTTAGCATTAAAACAACGCGGCGTCTTCAGAGGGCTTGGGCGTGCTTCCAGCGGGTACAAGATGGAAACCTATGATCGCCCGGGTGTGCGCTTATGGTTGAAGGTGCGATTGCTGAAGGCTAAGGTTGTCGAGACACTGCTTCACGGTTGCATGACGTGGAGCCCGACTTCTTCGCCATGTTGCGTTCTCTCCCCAGTGCCATTGATGATGCACTTGATACCCTGTATGAGCCCAATGCCGTCTTTAGTCAGTTCCTAGGGTCTGCTAGTATGACATTTTTTTCTCTTTCCCTTTCCTGGCTTCCTCTTCTTGTCTTGTTTTTTCTTGCTTTTGTTGTCTTGTATTTTCTTTCCTTTCCTCTTTCGTTTTTTCGCTTTGTGGTCTTTTCTTTCCTTTCCTTTCCTTTATCTTCTTTCATTTTCTTTGTTTCTTTTATCCAATTGACTTGCGTCTGTCGTGCGTATGCGTAATGATAGGTTCAATGTGCAATATATACGTGGTAGTCTTTCTTGGGTGGTGGTTCAGTCGGTGTTTCCAGGCGCGAGTAGTGAGACGTGTGCACCAGTATGGACCTGGCACATCGTTGGCTGACTCCCCATTTCACTTTTATATGTTTCTGGTGGAGGCATGAGCTGCGTCAGCTGTGACATATGCGCGTACCACCTTTGGTTTGTGTTTTTTCCTGGGGTATTCCTCAGCTCCAGAGTGACTGGAGCCTGTCGTGTGACCACGTACTTGACTATGCGAGTTAATGTGAGAACAACAACAACAACAACAACAACAACAACAACAACAACAACAACAACAGCAACAATAGCTCTACTCAACTATTATCATGAAAAAAGTAAAATACACTCCAGCTGCCTGTGAGATCGAAGAGTTCGTCATTATTAGGAAGTACCTGGTTCGAGGTACGCAAGCTTTTTCTTTTTTTGGTTCATCACTCTTTTTACTCTCCAGCTCAAATCTGAAATCGTAAAAAGGTTTTGCTAGGGCTGGACACTGGCTGACCCAGTCAGTATCGATTAAAACTGTTGTAAAAATCAGTCAGTATACTGGACTGCAGCACTAAATACTGGCCGAGCGTACCTCGGCCAATAGGCTTCCCCCGTCGTGAGGGGGCCCCGCAGGAGACGCCGCCGGAGGCCCCAAAAATACGCATTTGCACTTCATTTCCCATCACAATCGGGGCTCAAATTATGCAAACTATATTGGCCGGGGGTGGTTGCGGTGATCTGCACAGAATAAAGCAAGAAGACGTGAAAAAATATACATATGCAGCGTGTAGCGATGATGTGACTTTGACGTTCTTCATCGTGGTCGCGCAGGTGCCTTATATGTCGTTTTGACGTACCAGGTACCTGGATTCATTTATATAATCAAATATTAATGATTACGTCACCGCTCTCACCAGCAAACAGAAGACATTCGTACAAAAGCACGAACAAAAGTACGAAAACAAAACGAAAGACAAGACGAAAAAACGAAGGAACGCTACGAACGTGTAACCGCCGTCCTCGGGTAGCAGGTACTCAACGCAGAGAAAGCGACCAAACACGACAAAAGTGGACGGACGGAACGCGTGAAAGTCTCAACAGTCGGGGGGTTGGCCGAGATATTTTAGCGCGTAAACAGGAAGCAGGCGAGAGGACGGAACGCGGGAAAAGCAGCAACAGCCGTGTGTGGCGGAGACCCATCTCTCAGCGAACACGAAAAAAATAAATACTTACCCCATAAAAAGTTACAAGTGAAGAACATTGAAAGAAGGAAAGAAAACAGTTGACAAACACAACATGGCAATAAAGACGAGAAGCTCAAGCATACACCGCAACTCCATATAATGTACCAAATATCTGCGTTGGGCTGCGAAAGCAACTGACACACGAGTTAAATCGACACACGACGCGTATGAACATACGTGTAAGTGTGGTGAGCTAAAGCTTTATTTTTCGCCATCCGCCGGAGAATGAAAAAAAAAAAAAAAAAAAATCTGCAACAACAAAAAACATGTGCGTCTCCAAGAAAAGAGAGCAACACACAGAGAGGCAAGGAAATGAGGTACAGGTACGGTATTATGTATATATATACAAGGGCTCCGCTCCGCGGGCGGCTGACGCCGCCCGCTACGCTCGCGCAAGGCAAGGAAGAATGCAACTAAAAACATAGACCATGTGAAGGGGGCAGAAAGAAGAGACCCACGATTTGGTGCGAGCAGCGATTTGATAATGCCAAGAGCTGCTTGTGCAGAGCAAATTGCCCTGTTGTGCTCAGCTGTGTTGTGTGCTTTTGTTACCGGTGTAACGTTCTGATCGGCAGTACGGGGGTAATTTGCGTGGGGGAAAAAACAGGGGGCCGTGAAAGATCAAATACATAGTCTATAGAAGAAGAAAAAAGAGGAAAAGTAGTGCTCCGTACATAACAACACACGCATTACACCCGGTACTGCTCTATGTTCGAAAGAAAGCACACAGCGCAGCGACACAGCACCGCAGCGAAGGGCACGGCACCGCACCGCATGGCTCCGCACGGCTCCGCACGGCGCTACGCTGCGCTGCTGGGCCATATATAGCCGGATTGATCTGAGCTGGGCGTGCATGTGATCCAACAGCGTAGTATCTGATGGTACGTACAAACCTGGTGTAGTGGTACCGGTATGTACTATTATATTGGCGTTTCGTATGTCGAACCTGGTGTAGTAGTTAGTAGTACCGGTATGTACTATTATATTGGCGTTTTGTATGTCGAACGAAGCTGGAAAGCAAAGAAAAGCTGGAAAGGTTCCGCAAGTAATATCGAAGTTGGAGCTCTGAGAGGCCAGGGATGGGCAATCCCTGAGAAAGACAAAATTAAGTAAGTCTATATGAGTTTCGGCAAAATCTTTGATCCCACAGCTGGAGTGAATTTTAATTTTTATAATATATATATGTACCTGGTACAATACAATAAAAAAAAAACTCCAGCTGTAAGATCGAATTTTTTGTCGAAACTCATCTTTGCAAGCTGTGTGTAATGCTCCGATCACGCGTATTACTGGGTGTGTGTCCTCATTGAGGATATAGTTCGGTGACTCTCCTTAGAACTACAAGTGTAGCTTGTACCAGAGTCAATGGCGATGTTAGTCAGTCTGTGCGCGGAAACTACAAAACCCGTTTTTGAGGGGAACAAAATTTGACAGCTGCGGAAGGAAATGCATCAGTTTCTCAAGTGCATCCTGTACGGCCATTTCTTATACAGTCGGATTCCGCGAGTCGAAAACGGCCCTTTTCGACCGGACTATTTTTCGACTAGAATCCTCTAGTCCTTCTTATCGTCAGCCGAGTCGGTTTTATATTTTTTGTTCTCTTCCTAGAAGCGGTTGGTTCGTGTGAGGGAGTACTGCTGTACAGCAGGCGAAATCGGTTGGCAGCTCTGTGCTTCGCGCTTTCTCCGCGAGCAGCGGTTCGACGGACCCTCGTCCCAGCGAGTTGGTGGCTTTGGGCTCAGCCGAAAGCCGCCAACGCTACGTTCGTGGAGTGGCACTCAGCCGAGACGCCAAAGCTACAGCAGGCGCAGCCGTTGTTGGCAACCTGGGATCGAAACCGCGCGCTGCTGCCGTCGTGTGATACACGCGGCTGGCGCGCGGAACTAGGAATGCGCCACGCTGACTTGCTGCGAGAAGCAACAGCAAACAGCAGTGATAGCCACGCCAGCGTCAGCGCCTTGAATGATACTGCAGTGTGGTACCTGGTACGGGTGTGTGGCTGTGTGGCTGTGTGAGTGTGTGTTTGGTGGTGGCATGAACGATGCGATCGGTTCAAAAAACACGTGTAAAGCTTTTTCGACTGAGTTTTTCGACTGGAGGATACAGTACAAATAGTCGAGTTTTTCGACTGGATCCGCCAGTCGTAATTCTCAGTCGACAAAAGTTGAGTCGGAAAAGCCCTTTTTCGGCTGTGTAAGAAAGCTCGATTTGGGCTTCAGGCGAAAGAGGCCGTTTTCGATTGACAAATCCGACTGTATAAGAAATGGCCTAAGACGTATAACCGATGAGGGGAGGGTGGAGTTCTTAAAGGCGTGGGTGGGGGCCTGGGTTTGAACAAGAGGGAGCGGGGGGGGGGGGGGGGGGGGGGGGGAAACGGGCGGGGCAACTCCATCTGTGCGCGAAAAAGTATGCATAATAGTTGTTCGGGTTGGGGTTGGGGTTATTGTATAGAGGGAGCGGGGGGGGGGGGGGGGGGAGGGGGAAACGGGCGGGGCAACTCCATCTGTGCGCGGAAAAGTATGCATAATAGTTGTTCGGGTTGGGGTTAGGGTTATTGTATAGAGGGAGCGGGGGGGGGGGGGAGGGGGGAACGGGCGGGGCAACTCCATCTGTGCGCGGAAAAGTATGCATAATAGTTGTTCGGGTTGGGGTTAGGGTTATTGTATATACCATTTGAAAAGTATATAACCATTTTCTCGAACAAGTTGTTAGGTACCCTCCGCGCTCCATCCCAGTTGCAACTCAGATCCCGGGTCACAGAGAGGGCCCTTCTCCCCCCTCCCCACTACGGTACGTGCCTGTTTTATATCGAGAGAAGAATCCAGCATCTTCCCTCGTCGACTCGCGTCGAATTGTGCCGCCCACCTACGCTGCTATTAATGGGCGCTCTCAGCAGTTGATCCTTCATTTTTTTTTTCATTTTTGGAAATAAATTCAAAATCTCACCAATCTCACCACGGTGGGAAGTGGTCCCTGACGAGCGCCAGTAGCATTCGAGGGTAACCAGTAACCACTACTATTAAAAAACCACCTGAGCGACCGACCGCACCAAAATAAATGTAAATATTAGAGTAAACCGGAAATCTGGCAGCTCGGGATAGGTGGAGGCTAAATATCCCCGCCGCCATACAACTTTTAGCACCGCACTCCCAACATGGGGACAAAACACTGGGAGTTATAATAGAAAAAGTATCGGGGACGATGCAAGTCGAAACACCTTGATGGGTCCTTGCGTTGTAACTTTTTTTTTTTTTTTCACACTTTTACATTCCATCTTCTGGACAAGCCGTGGTCAAAGATATCGTCCCTTCTCCCCCCCGGTTCTTGCCTTCAATATATATCGCGCATAGGGTTCAGAAATACACTGCTCGTCGATATTTCATCGAGTGTTGCTCACTCACGCTCTCGCGCTTTCTGCAAGTAAATTCGTGCACAAGAAAAAGTCCCAACGATTTTATACGAGTACGCACTCGGCGGAGCTCGAACTCACGAAACTGACCTATACCAGGCTCGAGGATAACCTGATACGCGACCGGGGCGACCGGCTCGTAACTAAGGCTTCGGGAAGATCGAATAACTTTGCGTGATCTATTTAATTCCTTGTTAATCCAAAACAAAACACAGGGAAACCAAAATTGGTTGATCTCAAAAAAACGTGTTTCATGTGCAAAAGAAGGGTGACCGCAGAAGTTGGAGTCCGAACAATTTAGGATTTGGAACTTTTTCACCCCCGTGACGTTGCTGTGACGTCAATGGGCGGCACTTCGACCTGTAGAATATTTTTGCTGGTTGTTTTCGTTGAGTTCAACGGGGGGAGCGCGAAAGCGACAGCAGTGATAACTTGCTCTCGTCATTTCTTTCACTCTTTTTTACTTTTTTGCTCCTTTATTTCCCACCCCACCGGCCTTTTGCCGATATCTTCCTCTCCTTCGTGTTGTTTTTGTCCGTAAAACAGATATCTTTTGTGTGCTGTTTTGTTATCTACTTCGTGTCGTTTTGCCTGAGCAACATGTATCTGTTTCTCTTCAGCACGTACGTATGGTGCTCCTCTGACGATTCCTTGCCTTTTCGGTCTTCTCGCGTCACATTCTTCAGAACACCTGTCGCTTGTTTTGCTCCACTTTTTCTTCCCTTTTGTTTTTTCTTGTCGTTCTTGCTCTTTCCTCATCTTTTTTCTTGGTCTGGCTCGTTTCGTTGTGTTCTCGTACGCGGTACCCTCGCACTTCACTTGCTTTACCTTGATGACTCGCGGCTGTTTGGTTTAGTCTGTTTTACAATCGTCTGTGACCACATAATTTGTATCTCTCTAGGATGAATCAGCACGGGCTGTGGGTGTACTGATGTCGTTGAGTAGAAATACCGGTGAAACGTGAGGACAACACACAGGATGAAGAATCAGCACGAACACTGGGTACCGATGTCGTTGGGCACGAGAAGAAAGAACTGTTTAAAATACAACAAAAACGCAGCAGGGGATATCGCCGCCCAGCCGACATCGAGGGCAGCAATCGTGTTAGGCTTCCGATGAATAATGCTGAAAAAGGAGAATTGCCTGCAAAGAAACACGCATCTAAGGGTGTACATCAGCCGGTCGCCCCGGTGGCGTATCAGGTTGTCCTCGAGCCTGGTGTAGGTCAGTTTCGTGAGTTCGAATCCCCCCGAGTGCATACTTGTACACATTCGTGGGGACTTTTTTTTTGTGCACAAATAGACAAATTGACTTGCGGAAAACGCGAGAGCGTGAGTTAGCAACACTCGATGAAAAATCGACGAACAGTGGGATTGCTGAACCCTACGCGCGATAGAAATTAAAGGCAAGAAGCGGGGGGGAAAATGGGACGACGCCTATGACCACGGCTTGTTCAGAAGCTGGAAAGTAGAAGCGTGAGAAGATAAAATAAAATGAAATAAAATAAAAAAGCCGTGCACCCCTACCTCAAGTTTTGTATTCGACACACCCTAATCCCTCCCCCTAGGATTTCCGGGCTGGCATACGTACGTAGGGCTAAGGCTTCAGGTCGGGTTAGGACCTGCTACCAGGTATACTGGAGCCTGTCATACGGCCACGGACTAGATTATGCGAATTAATGTGAGAACAACAACAGAAGTACACCTCGTAAAAAATATGGGTGCATGGCTTATTTACACCGGCTAAGCGTGCATACATATTTTTTTTAGCCTTGCCGCAGGATCTGTCACAGCAGTGTGATGTGTGATCGAAGCAGTCTCTGCTTCCAATTATTATTTTGCCAAACAGGGCAGCATTTGTAAAAAGGGTTGATGAATGAAGACATCGCCATTACAACAAGACGTGGTATCATCTCCGATCCTCATTTGGAGATGGGCCATTTGAGTGGTGTTACCCATGTTTGTGGCCTCAACTACTGTTACTGGCCGTCAAAAAATGATCCCCCGCTCGTACCGTGAAGCCGGTCGCCCCGGTGGCGCATCAGGTTGTCCTCGAGCCTGGTATAGGTCAGTTTCGTGAGTTCGAGCCCCGCCGAGTGCATACTCGTACACATTCATGGGGACTTTTTCTTGTGCACAAATTGACGTGCGGAAAGCGCGAGAGTGTGAGTTAGCAACACTCAATGAAGAATCGACGAAGAGTGGGATTGCTGAACCTATGCGCGATAAAAACTGAAGGCAAGAACCGGGGAGGAGAAGGGACGACACCTGTGACCACAGCTTGTCCAGAAGCTGGAAAGTGAAAGTGTGAGAAAAAAAAAAACTGCACTCGTAGTTCCGAGGAGTTTGCTCCAAGGCAGGACAAGTCTTCCCGTGGTCTTATCCGCCGGGAAGACTCTAGCCGCGGGTGCTTTTAAATTGGGTATTGCGCTGCTGTCCGTATCGCTTTTCAACCCCTTTACAACTGGAAACCCGTTTTGGGGGACAAGATTACTTGGATTTAGGATAGAGGGGGGTTCGGGGGCTCCAGGACCGGCGGTCTAGTGGTCACCCTCGAAAAAATGGGTGCCCTACCCATTGCATAATTATTGTGTTTATCGCCATGGATGGAACTAACCCTCACCATAGCCCTTACCCATACCTGGTACGATACCGGTCGGAGTGCCCCTACCGACGTCACTGGGGTGAAATGGTTGAAAAAACACAATACGGTGATGCGCATCACCGGAATACTTCTGGCGTTGGTCTTTGAGTTCGATTCTCACCGTGCTTGGTGAGATTTTGACTATTTGAAAAAAAATGAAAAAAAGAAGGAACGACTGGTGAGAGATGATAATTTCTTCTCGCGATAAAAACGAAGGCACGTGCCGCAGTTGGAACGGGGGAGGCGGGGCCGCTATGTGACCCCGGATCTGAGTCACTACTGGGAGGGAGGACGAGAGTACAACAGCAGTGAAAAGACAATAAAGGGGAAAAAAAAAGAAAACAAGAGAAAGAAAACAGGACCCGCGTCCTATGCGTACGATGTAGACTGCTGTCTTCTTGTTCTTCCGCACACGAGATGTTGTGGAGTCTGTCTTGTGATCACGGGCTCTCTGGTGTATTTTAGCGACGGCTTCATGCGTGAGCAGCTGCTGCTGTTTTTTAACCACTGCTGCTGTAGGGTTGATTTCAGACCAAAGTGATGGCAGGTATACATGCCTGCCTGCTCCTCGCACAGTCAATAAAAGCGTTACCAGGGGTAATGGCCGCATATCATATCTTTATTTTTTCTGTTGTTTCCTTTTGTTTTATATCACCTTCATTTTTCCAGCTTCTGGACAGTCGTGGTCACAGGTGCCGTCCGTTCTCCCCCACGACCCACGGTAGATGCTATCGTTGTTGTCACGCAGAGGGTTCATTGAGCAACGCCCGTCGATTTTTATCGACTTGCGCCGACTCACGCTCTCGCGCTTTCTGAGAGTCCATTTTACAGCAGCCGAAAAAGTGCCCACGAAAGCACTTTTTGCACCCGAAAAGTCCGTACGAGTACACTTTTGGTGGAGCTCGAACCAGCGAATTTGTACTAATCATGGTAGACTACTTGCCAGCGTAACCCACTAGACCATCAGGGACGCCGACTACCATTGTACCTATCAATAGTGAGTGTTACCCGCTGTAAAGGGCTACAGAGAGCCGGTCGTCCCGGCGGTCAAGTGGTTACCCTACAGCGCTACCAGCGTTGATCCTTGAATTCGATTCCCACGTTGGTGAGATTTTGAATATATTTGCAAAAATGCACTACTTTACTTCGTACAAAAAAAAAGGGAAGAAAGGATCAGCTGCTACTGAGAGCGCCTACAGAGTAGCCGCGCAGGTGGGCACAATTCGACCTCCAATTTGACAACAGACACGGGAAACGGCAGGGGGGTGGGTCCCTCTATGGAACACAGGGCTACATTTATTTTTCATTGACTCTCGAGTCACTTGCGCCTGTGACTTCCTTCCTTGTTCCTTTCCGGTCTTAAGCTGCGCGCTGCTTCATTTTATCGATATGAATCCGCGATGGTACACAGGCTACGCTGCGCGAAAAAAAATGGTAGATGTCTTTTTGTCGGTGAGGAACAGCAGAGTTATTGTTGTTGTTGTTGTCACATTAACTCGCGCAATAATCAAGTCCGTGGTCACGGGAAAGGCTCCAGTCACTCTTAATGGAGTGTACGAGTGCCTCAAATCCCGGTAGGCAGTGAAAATGAGGATACGATAAGCGTATAATTTATACCAGGTGCAGTGTATATTTACAGTTTTTTTTTCGCGCACACATCTACCTTGCGGTTTCTGGACAAGCCGTGGTCACAGGTGTCGTCCCTTTCCGCCCCCGGGTATTGCCTTCAATTTTATCGCGCATAGATACCCCACCGGGGCGACCGGCTTTCATACGCCCCTCCAAACCTTTTTTTTTTTTCTCGCACACTTCTACTTTCTAGATTCTGGACAAGCCGTGGTCACAGGTGTCGACCCTTCTCCCCCGAGTTCTTGCCTTCGATTTTATCGCGCATAGGGTTCAGCAATCCCACTGCTCGTCGATTTCTCATCGAGTGTTGCTAACTCGAGCTCTCTGGCGTAGGGAGCGCGAGAGTGAGTAGTGCGGGAAAAATAAATGGGATAAAATGAGGGCTTTTCGCCGGTCGGCTCGCTTGTCGCGGCCGGTCGGCTCGGTTGGTGCGGGTCGGATCGGGTCAGGATGAGATCCTAGGATGCGATCCGTAAGATATGGAAACCTCCGGACCCGGTGACGTTTCCAAAACCCCCTACGCTGAGTCATGACTAGCCTTGTTGTGACCAGTGAATATCCATGCAAGAAAAAAATGAGGATTACACGCGGTATCGGCAACCGAGAGCAGTCTTGGCTGCTGTGATAGGGTGAGTGTTCGTGCGCCGCGCTGCAATGCAACGAGCTGTGCAACATGTGCGTAGGTATGACCGCATTGTCATGCTCAGTGTATACTGCGACTCCACGCTATTCCTTCACACCATTCCTGCGACTCCACAACATGTTACAGTAGTAGTGCACATATACCTGATACCTGATACGAGTCTCCTCCGTTCCCCTTGCCGCCTCGTTAAGGCATGCTGCGAGGCAGCATGCCTTGCAAGCCCTAGCAGGCTTGTAGCGAGCGGAGGGGGTCGTTCTGGCGGGTGTAAGGTCGGACTCACCCCCAAGGAGTAATACCTTCTTGCTGCTGCGTGTGGCCGCGAGGCTTAGGCGGGGCGGTCAAGTTGGGTCGGACGTGGTGCGTTAGGCATGGTCACCTACGATTCGCGCGTCTTTTTAGGCAACAGCGGCGAAGCAGCAATGCTTGATCGGGATGCTCGTGCGCGGAGGCAAGCGCCACCACGAGCCACACTACGGCGCAGTCTTGCTTTCAGTGGAGGGAACTGCGCCGGCAGGAGGCTGGATTCGACGACGAAGGAGGAGGGCGACTCCTTGCCGACGGGCGGGGAAGAGACGGATTGAACTCTCCCTGAACGAGAACTTTTGTTATTCACAGCAGCACCGCAAGCTGCAAGGAAAATTTTGTTGTTCGGGACGGGGGAGAAGGGGAACCGACTGGAATTAAGCGTCAACGAGAGCAACTGCGATGAGCGGGCCGAGTGAGCAAAGGCGATGAGGCGGCCATGGAGAACCACAACAGGAGGATGGCATACGGAAGCCCACGACTCGCACGCACACCATCATCACGAGAGCAGCGATCGTCTGTTATAAGATTTTTTTTTCGAGGCAGTAGTACAACATGTTACTTGCGTCACTGATTTTTGTAGAGTTGGTAGAGACGTATACCCTTTATGGGGAACGACCCCGCGCAATTTTCAATTCTCAGGCACGGGCGTCGTAGCTCAGAGCTGCGCTGCAACCTGTCAGATAACTCGGAAAGACGGGGCGATCATCGATATTTTGTATGATGGTTTTTGGTTCGATTCCCCGTTTTTCACCGCATGCCCGCGGGTCGTAACTCTGACAGCACTCCAGACAGCAAGCACGTTCGTCTGTGCTCACGATTACGGTGCGGTTCATATGATGCAGGCAGCCTAACCGCTGTAGTTGGTAGCCGCGAGTTGGTTAGTTATGTGAACGGGGGAACTCTTATTCCGTAGTAGAGTGGATACCCGCGGCCATACGAGTTCAGTTTGCACATTGGATCATTTCACTTGTGCGCTTTCTGCGTATCGTGCGTTTTTAGGGGGGAAAGCGTAGTATTGCCGAACGAATTTTGATTTCATTTGGTCTTGCGGATCTTCCTAGGGCTCCAGCACTTTTGTGTGACGGACTTGATTATGCGAGTTAATGTGAGAACAACAACAACAACAACAACAAACAAGAATATGAGACAACAACAACGAGTAAGAATTGCCTGCTGCGTGCGGCGTGGATGATGCACTAGGAATTGCCTGCTGCGCGCGGCTGGATGATGCACGGCAAACTGAAGTAACTGAAGTTACTAGTTGATTGTACCAAGACGGGGCTGTCTTTTGAGCACCTTTGCTCTCCAACACTGAAACAAGACAATAGTGAACTGTCCACGTACCGAAACGTATCATCTGAAACAACAGAACGGCGAAAGAAATGTCTGTCGATACCTTTTGTCCGAAATATTAGAGTCGTGAAGGGTCTATCGATGCCTCATGTACGAAACAAAAGGTTTGGTGAAATGTCTGCCGACATCTATCGTCCCAAACAGTAGGTACGGTGAAAGGTGTTTCGATATCATACCTCTCGTAATGATAGAAACAATATGTTTCATCTCGCAGTCCCAATTTGGTACAGTATAGGGATTGCTGAACTCTATGCGGTAAAAATTGAAGGCAAGAACCGAGGCGAAGAAGGGACGACTCGTGTGACCACGGCTTGTCCAGAAGCTGTGAAGTAGAAGTGTGTGGAGAAAGAAAAAAAAACAGAAGGGTGGGCGCCATGCCCAGGAAACTGAAGTCTGGGTCTGGCCATCATCGTCTTCAAATTTGTGGGTCTTCCAATGGTCGTCACAAGTTAGCGTAAGGCCGCCCTGACTTCGCCTCGTTTTGTTCTCTCTCCAGTGCCGCTGATGCACTTGATACCCTCTATGAGCCCAATGCCGTCTTTAGACACTTCCTAGGTAGGGTCTGCTAGTACTTGATTTTTCTCTTTTACTTTCCTTGCTTCCTCTTGTCTTGTCTTTTCTTGCTTCTCTTTTCTTTCCTTTTCCTTCCTTTTTCGCTTTCTTTATTTTCTTGCCTTTCCTTTTCACTTTCTTTTTTTCTCTTTCCTTTCCTTTCCTTTCCTTTCCTTTCCTTTCCTTTCCTTTCCTTTCCATTCCTTTCCTTTCCTTTCCTTTCCTTTCCTTTCCTTTCCTTTCCTTTCCTTTCTCTTATTTTCTTTTATTCTTTCTTTTTTCCAATTGACTTGCGTCTGCGTAGTAATATATATTATAAGTGGTGATCTTTCCTGGGTGGCAAGCGGTATCCAGATATCGTCGGTTTTTCCAGGCGCGAGTAGTGAGACGTATGCTCCAGTGTGGACCTGGCACATCGTAGGCTGACACCCGATTTCATTTTTTGTATGAATCTGGCGGAGGCATGAATTGCGTCAGCTGTGAGTGCGTCAGCTGTGATATACTTGTATGGGTGTACCACCTTTGGTTTC
Organism: Undaria pinnatifida; assembly: GCA_012845835.1. Classification (NCBI taxonomy): domain Eukaryota; class Phaeophyceae; order Laminariales; family Alariaceae; genus Undaria; species Undaria pinnatifida. The sequence goes on along the minus strand of JABAKD010000001.1, from coordinate 6,274,669 downwards.
ATGGTTTGCCGGTGTTTTTCCCTGGGGTATTCCTTCTCTCCAGAGTGACTGGAGTCTGTCGTGTGACGATGGATTTGATTATGCGAGAGAACAACAACAACATCGCCCGAACAGGAATGCTCTAAAAATTCCCATCGACAGCTATCTGTTTCAACGATTGGTTTCGATATTACATGTCAATACAACATTGGACAAATAATGGATCAATGAAGGCATGGAAGGTGCCAATCGATACCCATCACAAGCAACAACAAAAAGGTCTCCCATTGGAATAGGATCCTCTCGATTGTCTATGGATCTGGAACCTGTTGTTGTTGTTGTTCTCACATTAACTCGCATAATCAAGTCCGTGGTCACAGGACAGGCTCCAGTCACTCTGGAGCTGAGGAATACCCCAGGGAAATTATTGCCCAGAGTATGGTTTTACATAAGTTTCGAGACTCGGAGCCGAAACCGACTCTGTTAGTATACCGCATGTGGTGTTCCAGGTAAACAAAACGTTCCCGGCACGCTGTCGTTTCATTTGCTTTCCCCTGTCCAATCAATTGAAATTTTGTTTCAGGTTTCTCTGAAACTCACGACAGTTTGGGACCACAGAACACGCATCTCTACCATGATGACTCGGGATGAGGACACTGGTTGTTTAGTTACGTAATCTCCCAGACAACAAACACGATCATACCGTGACAAATGTCCCTCTGCTCAATAAGAAGAGTTTTATCGGGTGGGATCTAAAACGGTGACATCGGTGACTACAAGCGTGCGGTGGCTGCTGCTAGCTCGCAAGCATCTCGCGAGGGAGGGAGGGAGGGAGGGGGAGAGAAGAGAGGGAGCCTCAGGGGAAAGCAAAGGCTCCCAACCTCTGCTGCTGACTTTCCCAATTTCAGTGGGCACTGAAAATATGTCAGGTGGTAGCGTGTTCCCGTTCCCGCTGCCTACTGCTTCTTGTGGGTTAGTTTTTATTTCGTAGTAAGTTTGGGGAACATGCCTCTAGGACATTGGTCCGCATGAGCGTAATACTGCTGTGTCAAGTATAAACTAACATATACCGTCAGATTGCATTTAATAATGATTATTTTTTTATACGGGGACAAAAATCATTACATTTACAGAAGGTGCTTCTACTCTGTAGTAATATTAAATAGCAGTTTGGACCAGGTGCGACGTACCTGGGAATTTCTACGTAAATTTTATTTTTCCTCCGCTTGAGTCCATACATCTTGTGCCACCCACGGCGGGCTGCACTGGGGATCGAGTGGGGAAACCGAGGAGCTCACGACGCTGCAACTCACCGGAAAGTGAAGTCGCTCATCAAGGTTTCCGGCCAGTTCTTCAGCTCCAAGACCGTCCTCCTCCGGGGCTCAGCTACGTGCTCCCATGGGTAGAGGTCCAGATCATGCTCGCTATTAAGCATGTAGTCATTCGTCACTACAACACTCTGGGTTATCGTCGAGCGCACGGTCTCCAAGACGTCCAGCTGAGGGAACCTCTCCTGCAGGAGGGAGGTAGAGTCCCCCGGTGGCTCAGCAATCGTTGCAACCCCCCCCCCCGCGCTCCGGACCGTTGTCCCTATCGTCCAGCCCACAGCTGCTCCTAAGAAGATTGCCAACGCAACTCCTCGCCGCCATGCTCTCTGTGCGGAGGTACCGTCCTGCTGTGCATCCAAGTCCGTGTACCTGTGGTTGCAGTGACCGAAGCTTTCCGCCCAGTCTAACCTTTCGGTTAGAGGCCTGGCCATATCGCCCTACGCGGTCGTGACCATGTATGTAAGTCAGAACGGTTTCGCTTCGACCTCCTGCTCCCAGCTCTGGCGGAACGCAAGGGGAGGAACGATGCTACCTGGGACGGGGGAAAGGGACCCGATACTCACTCGGGACCTGCACAAAAAATACGACGTGCGAGGCAGAAAATTTGCTTTTATGTAGATCATGGAACTATACACACCTTTACATTCTTTTGCAATGAAATTGCTCCGCACAGCGAAATACTCGCTTTTTCTGCGCCACCTATCGAGACTATTATTATCTGTTATATGCGTATTATTATCGAGGCACGAGAAAATAAGGGTTTTGTATGTACGGAAGAAGTTTGGGGTTACTGCACGTTGACCAATGAGATCAACGCGGGTGGTTACTTGTACTTGTCCTGGTATAGCAAAGGGAACCTTGGATCAGTTTGTCGTGTTGCTGATTAGCAAGCGAAGCACGCAGAGAAGAGAGGAGCATCGTCAGCAAGACAAGGTCAAGGTGTGATAGACTGGCTGATTTAGCAAAATACAAAAGGGTAAAGTCTGGGAATTGGGGAATGTCATTGTGACTACAGTGTGGTTCCAGCATTGTGCGATGGTGTTCGAATCAAATAGCGCTAATTTATCTCATTTACTGCGGGGACAGTTTCTGAAAGCCCCTAAAACGCGGCGGGATTCTTCTGCTGGCGGTTGGTGCGTGGTTGCTGTGCGCTGCCACACTGTGCGCGCTGCCTGTTGCCGGTTCTGACGCTCTTTTCTCGCAGTAACCATGCGGGTATGCCTAGCGAGATCACCAGGTGGCTAACAGCACTTCTGTAGTGCCTTTCTGTAGAGTAATTATGTATTTTGAGGTCGATCTTTGACAGCAACGTACCTACGTGGTATTTTTACACGCGCGCGATGTCACCGGGCTCGTACATTCCAGGTGCTACACTACAGCGCTGCTGCTGCTGCTGTAAGCCAAGCCACAACCGAAATGCACTCGTATGCCTGGCGTGGGCGGCGGTTTGCCTTCGTCGTCTTGTAGGTTTGATAGTTCTGGAGTCCTGCCCTCGTGCCGATGTATAGACTAAAGCTGTATGAAAACAGACCGTATTTACTGGGTTCCAAAGGCTGGGTAGTGCCGCCCCACTCCCACCCACGACGATTGCGAAGCACCGATCGGCTCTCCGGCTTCCACGACAAGCTACATGCATACCATGTTGTCCTACTGCACGCGCTTTCCCAGCTTTCCACCGAGAACGGTGTCCACCATGTTGTCCTACTGCACGCGCTTTCCCAGCTTTCCACCGAAAACGGTGGAGGGTACTAAACATTAGTCGAGTTCAACACGGAATGGCTACTGCGATCGCAACGCCATCAGTTCTATCATCGGAGCCGCGCTGAGAAACACAACATCCATACAAGGCTGCACACGAGAGTTGGTGTATCACTTTCCTACCTCGCCCTCTAACCGCAGGGTGAGCGTCAGAATAATAAGGAATCGCGTGTAACTTACTGCAATCGAGGTCTGTTTTGACGTCATTGTTGAGTGCACAGGGATCTATAATGACACTAAAACGTTGGTGGTCAATCGTGAACCCGTGCAGTTCTCGTCAGTTGAGCCTAAAGGCCCCACGCCGCGATGGATGTTGGCAAGGGAAAGGAAATCGCGTGCTGTAATCGCGCTCCGCAGCTCGATACACACATGTACACGCCGGAGGTTTGACGGTATTGGTGAATGTAGATGGAAAAACGAAGTAACAGTGGCGCCAACGTTGGAAGTCAATCGTCGTGCCCGTTTCGTTCTCGTGAGTTGAGGCAAGATCTTCTACGCCGCGATAAATGTCGGCAATGATAAGGAATCGCGCGTGTCATGCTGCAATCGGCCTCCGCCGCTCGACACAAGCGTGCACGCCGGACGTTTGATATCATTGTCGATAGGAATATATGAAGACAAAATACCGCTAACGTTGGTGGTCAATCGTCGTACTCTCCCCGTTCTCGTGGGTTGGGGCAAAAAAGTTGTTGTATGTAAACAGCACTTGTTGATTGTATGCTTGGATATGATGCGGATATGATGACGGTTGAGTATTGTAGTGATTTCCAGTGATGGGTTGGCCATATGATAGCGGGGTATCGGAATGGTGGAAATACTCCGCCTATTTAGCCTGGCAAGCCCACTCGACGCTGCGCGCTGGCTAGGAGCAATTCAATATATGCTTGTACGTCTTTTACTTGTCTTCATACCGGTGACTCCACGACCCCACTGTGGTCAGCTCAACGGGAAAACCCTCTACGCTTCGTAGGGATCAACAAACACGATAATTATCGCGTACGCGGTACTATTCCTGTTAGAAGCAAAGGGTGTTGAGCGACGTGGGCTTTTCTGCGGAAGAGAGCTAGCTTGAGATATCAACCGGGGCCATTGCGGACACCAATTCGAGTGAAGCCCAAGGGAGCAGCGACGGGATTACATCCGCCATTTTGGAGCAACTGGCAGGCTTCCAGACAGAGGAGAGTGGTTCTCCTGGAAGGAGCCACACCGGCAGCTGAGGTACGCGAGGCCCCAGCTTCTTCTCCGTCTTTTGCGCCTGTTGTGCAAGGCCTGGCCCATCCCGGCGGGTATTTAGGTTGCAACCGTCCCCCTAAGTTTAATAGTTAGAGGGACACGTGGCCCCTCTGGAAAGAGAAATTCACATCGTTCACTAGTATAAAAGGATGTAGAGATGCCTACAGAGAGACACCTAACCCTGTAAGAGTAGCGGATGACTCCCTCACGAATGAGGACTTGCTGTTGAGACACTCAGCTTTGACAATCGTTCATGCTAGAATGGCTTGGGAGTTTTTGCTGGAAGATTTAGACTCTGACCCCCCGTGTTTAACCCGGATGCTAGAGACCAAGTCGCCTAGCGGAGCATGGAACGTCATGACTGATTTTTATGCTCCGAAGACAATGATGGAAAAATGAAGGATAGCGCAGGAATTCGACTCCATGTCAATGTTAGAGGGTGAAGACCCTGTAGAATACTTGAGCCGCATCGACAAGACAGTGCAAAAGCTTGCAGTGCTAGGGGGAACAAAGGATGATGACGACGTCAATGTGCATATAGTCCAGAACCTGTCAGCGTCTTACGAGGTGGAGAAGAAAATCCTGTTGTCAAGCCCTGGCCTGACTCGTTCTAACATAGAAGAGGTAGTCAGAAACGCGTACATGTCGCTCAAGCAGAATGTTGGCAGGAGTAAGGGTCAGACGAAGGCAGATGACCCACATGCTCTCTACACCGGCGGTGCTCAACCAGCCGGTGCAGGGGGCAACGGGATGGGGAGGGACTCGAAAGGAAAGCAGAAAAACAGACAAAGACAGCAGAAACAGCATCAGTCGCAACAGCAGCAGCAGCAGCAGCAGCCGGTGCAGCAGCAGCGGCAGCAGCGGCAGCACCAAAGTGGTGGTGGCGGCGTATTGGGCCCAAAGTACCGTTTAGATCCGGTATATGGCCAGTGGCGTTGGAATGACTCGAGATTGGCCCCTTTTGGGAATGCTGGTGATGTACCCCCGATGGGATATGTACCAGTTTAACCTCCGCCTGGTGCGCTCTCACCGAGACCCCCGCCACCGGCAGGATCGGGACCCTAGGTTATACTTCAAGCGTCAGCAGCCGGGGCATTATACCGCTCAATGCACTGCGCACGCACACGCAAACGCCGCGCAAAATTACCCACCTAGCTCAGGTTATTTTCGCGCGCACGCTGCATCGTTTAACCCCCGCCCCCAGTTAACCCCCCCCCCCAGCATCATACGACGGAAATTGGCAGGCCGGAGCATACCATGAGCCCTATGGAGCTGGTGGCTACGATCCGAGTAGCTATGCTCAGCAGTACGCTGCCGCAGCAGCAACACCATACGCCCCCTCGACCATCTACTCCCCGTATGACTCTCAATGGGCAGCGGAATCCACGCATAGCAGTAGCACGTCTGATGACCCACACGTTCTCACCGCGCAGACTGCTAAACCAATCCAATCCCCCTCCGAAATGAAGGAGACGCCTGGTGACTTTTCTGGGGGTAGCGGTAGAGATGGGTGGGTTGCCAACTCTTGTGCTGCGTATCACGTCAAGGGGGACCCCACTGGGATGTTTGACTGTAAGCCCCCCCGAGAGGTAAGGAGAGGTTAGTGATAGGTAGCATGACGATGATGGGCGTCGAGTGCTTTGGCAAGCTGTCTCTGCTGATGCACTGCCAGGTTGGTGACACGCATGCACGACTGACGAACGTTGCATACGTGCCTGTAGTCCAGTTTAACTTGTTCTCATTGCACGCTGTGTGTCAAAGTGCCGTGTGACCATGGACACCAAGGGGGTTCACATGCTTGGGGGGAGTGTTTCGTTCGTGCGCAGAGAGGCTGGCTCATACTGCTCCGCAACTAGGATAACCGAACCCCTTATGGCTAACGCAGTATTGGTCCCTGGCAAGCAGCAACGGATCGATATTAACGATCTGCACGTTGCGGTAGCCCACCTACATGCTGGAACCCTACGCGAGACGGCGCGTCAACATGGTGTAGACGAGGTAGGAGAGTTGGTTCCTCGTGCTGGGTGTTCCGAAGCTAAGGAGAGGAGGATGCCTGTCCCGAGATCTACCAACAGTCGCTCGACCAAACCCTTTGAGCGTCTGTTTGTAGACCTGTCCGGAAAGCGCCCTGCGTTGTCTGGTGGTCACCACTACCTAATGATGATTGTGGACGATTTTTCTCGGTTTGGATAACTTATTTCCTCAAGAGGAGAAATCCGACGTGCCCGCTGTTTTCGCTGGTTTTCTGGCTGACATTCGGGCACAGGGCACCCCATCCATTGCGGAGTGCCTGCGCTCAGACAACGGTACGGAATTCACCGAGGGTGAGTTCGTGACGCTGCTAGACCACGTATCCGCCGAGAATACACGCCAGTAGTCTTCAAAGTACGACGGCGTGGTCGAGTGCAGGATCGCCCTAGTCTTAGAGGCCGCGATGGCGTCCTGCCTGGAGGCTCCCCGCCTGTTCGGCGGCGCGCCTCTGCCGCCGACAGGGCCTCTATGGGCGGAAGCGTGCGTACACGCGAGTGATGCCATCAACGTGTCGGCGAGGGTGAGCGACAAACGGCACATACTGTCGCCTTACCAAAAGCTGTACGGTAGGGCACCGTTCCCGCGACTGCTCCCATTTCTCAAGCCTGGCTTTCACCATGTGGAGCGGGCGCTAACATCTGAGCCGAAGGCACAGGTTTGCTTTTTCTTGAACGGCGGCAGCAACCACCCGAGGGACTGTTGCAAGGTGTTGCTTGTGTCCAGCCGCCGGTCGTACACCCGCGATGTTACTTGGGAGCATCCGCGGGAAGCCTTTGCTTGGTTACTGCCTGCGGATATATGGGGCAAGGACACCCCATCACCTGGGCCGAGTTTGTCAGAGGCGCAGATGCCCCCGGAAGACGGGGAAGCATGGCATGAGTCGGCACCGGTGCCGTCAAGTACGTCACTGGGTCCGGCAAAACCGTCACCGGTCACGTCAAGGACGTCCCCGGAGCCATCACAGGTCGCATCACAGCGGTCACCGGTGCCGTCACAGCCGTCACCGGAGTCGGCACAGCCATCACCGGTGTAGACGTCAAGGGCGTCACCGGGGCCGGCACAGTCATCACCGGTGGTGCCGTCAAGGGTGTCACCGGGACCGGCACAGCCGTCGCTGGTGCCGTCAAGGGCGTCACCAGGCCTGGCACAGCCGCCGCAGTCACAGTCGTTGCCGCTGTCACACCAGAAACATCATCAGCACCCGACTTTTAGTCATCAACTTCCCCTAGGACTGATGGACTATTTCTCAGGAGCTGGTGATGGTGGCGAGCCACAAAAACTGGGGCGCACGCGGGCGCAGACTGCTCGCAACCAGGCAGGAATTGACAGACCGCAGACTGTAAAAGACGGCGTAGCACAACTAGGACGCACCAGGGGGCAAACCGCGCGCAATAAGGGGGGTATGCAACATGGATTGTAGTCTTCCTCCCCTACCCTCGCGCCCGGTGAGTGAGCTCTTGACGCCGAACTCGTACTCGGAAGCGCTCACCGACGAATGTTCTGATCTCTGGGTTCAGGCCATGGAGAAAGAATATGGTGGCCTGGAGAACGCGGGTACTTTCGGTGCGATTTAGCAACCAAACGGCCAGGGTGTTCTTTCGGCAAAGTAGGTGTACGGTTGGAAATCGAATGAAATTGGTTTTGCGACCAGGGCTAAGGCGAGGTTGGTAGCGAGGTGCTGCGGGCAGCGTGAAGGTATCGATTTCTTGGAGACATTTGCCCCGACGCCTACGGCGTCCTGAATCCGCTTGTTGGGTGCCATTGCTTGCGAGTTAGATTTTGATCTTTGTCATGTCGATGCAGAGCAGGCTATTGTTCAGTCAAACCTAGACGAAGATGTTTTTATGCGGTTGCCCCGGGGTTGTGGTGATATGTCTGGTAAGGTAGTACGCTTGAATCGCAATCTCTACGGCTTGAAACAAGCGTCGAGATCGTGGCACAACCACTTGCTATCGCACATGAAAAGTGTTGGTTTTGAGCAGAATCTAGAAAACGCGTGTGTCTTGCGCTTGGTCGAGTCTGGAACTGTCTCCATGGTAACAGTAGTTCATGTGGACGATATCTTCGCAGTAGGACGTAAGACTAGATGCGATCAATTCTGCGAAGACTTGAACCGCCTAGTGCCGATTAACAACCTTGGCGAGCTAAAGTAGTATGCTGGCTGCCGGTATTCTAGAGATTGGGATGCTGGCACTTTGACGATATCGCAGCAAGCTTTCGCTGAAAACACAGCTTTGAAGTTCGGCGTTAGTTCGGGTAGGAGAAACCCGCTTGAAAAGGACCTTAAACTCGAAGAGTTCGATGTGACTGAACCCGAGGGCGACTGGCCTTTCCGCGAACTGGTAGGGTGCTTGATGTGGCTTGCTAACCAGACACGTCCGGACATATCGAACGCAGTGAGAGCGGTAGCCAGGTACACCAACTCGCCCAGGGAGATACACTGGAAGACAGCGGTTGGCATTTTAGAGTATGTTTTTTTTCACGAGTGATTTTGGCATTACTTTTCAGAGAGGCAGTGGACTGAAGCTGGTTGCGTATGCGGATGCAGACCACGCTAGAAAGACCGCTGATAGGAGGTCGGTTTCCGGCGGGGCTGTCATGTGCGCAGGGGCATGCGTGTGCTGGTTATCGAGGACTCAAAAGTGCGTGACTCTTTCGACCACAGAAGCCGAGTACGTAGCACTGGCAGACACCATCAAGGAGGTGATTCTCTTGCGGTGCGTGTGGAGTTTTATTTTGCCTGGTCTTGGTTCTGCATGCATCACGGTTTTTGGAGGACAAAGGGGGCAAGGCACCTGGGTGATAACCCGGTGTGCGCGTCGAATTCGAAACACATCGACGTTAGGCACCACTTCCTACGAGAGCTTGTATCCAGGGGAGAGTTTGACATTGTCGCCGTTGAGTCTGAGCAGCAACACGCAGACTTCCTGACGAAGGCACTCGCCGGTCCAGTTTTTCCTTTTCACCGGGATTTTGTTATGGACATTTGATTTTGGGAGAATGGTAGAATATGTCATGATTTAGTTCGCTAGGTTCGCTGTTTCTACTGTTTAACAATGATATTTGAGAAGGAAGTTTGAATTTTTTGGAACTTGGGGAAGGCAACGGTTTTGGATAAATTACCCGGGGTTATCCCTGCGTTATCAGTCTATGGTTTTCTCAACTAGCCCCGTAATGAGACCCAGCTGAGCCAAATCATTTAGTTTTCATTTTTTGGGACTTGAGGACGGCAACGGTTTTTGGTAAACTACCAGGGGTCATCCCTGCGTAATCAGTCTATGCTTTTCTCAACTAGTCCCGTTATGAGACCCAGCTGAGCCAAATCGTTTAGTTTTCATCCTGCAAGGAAGGGTCACGCCCACCTGTTACCGCTTGTGCGGGGAAGGATTCGCTTGACCACTTGAGAGGATTATGGCTCGTTAAGTAGAAAAAAGGCCTCAAACTCGACGAGTTCGACACGTCTGAACCCTAGGGCGACTTCCTTTTTTGTGAGCTGATTTGAATTGTTTCTTGATGGATTATTCTGCATATATTAGCTGGATTTTAGTACTTTTAAGAGTGCATGGTAGTTAGGGACGCAAGTAACTGTTTCTTGACTTTTGAAATATTGCTTCTTCACTATTGCGTTGTCTAGTATGACATTATTTTGCTCTGGATTTGAGCATTTGGAATCTGAATGGATTTTTAGTATGTACCCAGCCGGGAGGCGTTTGTCTAATTCGAAAGTGAGTTTTGAGACTGCTGTCCAATCACACTTGTTGGCATCCCTATCCTATGGAGCTGACAACCGTTTTATAAGGAAAGCTGGGTGCTGATTATTATCCGATGTTTGAGTTTTTGGATTTTTGGAATATGGATTTCAGATTTGAGTTTTCGGTCTATGAATTTCGGATTTGAGTTTTTGTTTTTGGACTTTGGATTTTACGACTTAGATCTTAGGTTCGTAAAGATTGATGTTGGATACTGTCCCTGAATTGTATCTCTAGAATTATGAAGTGTGTTTCAAGGACTATGGTGCTGCAATCTCTCTTTCTTGTCACAGTAGCAATGAGAGGATATTGCTTGACCGTATTTTTCATTGAATCGTTACCCTGATGATGTGACAATATAACATCATACCGTATCATTTACGAAGAAAGGAGACTGTTGATTGTATGCTTGAATATAATGCGGATATGATGACGGTTGAGTACTGTAGGGGTTTCCAGTGATAAGTTGGCCATATGATAGCGGGATATCGGGATGGTGGAAATACTCCGCCTATTTGGCCGCCTTTTCTTCCTGGCGAGCGCACTCCACGCTGCGCGTTGGCTAGGAGCAACTTAATATATATTTCTACGACATTTATTTGTCTTCATACCGGTGACTCAATTACCCCACTATTGTCAGCTCAACGGGTAAGCCCTCTACGCTTCGTAGGGATCAACAAACAGCACTGGAGGTCCATGCCAGGGTTGAAGCCGTGTTTCTGTCTCTTGTGTCTCGCAGACATGCAACTTTGCGTAGTAAAGTGGTTGGTGAAGGCGTGGAAGGGATTCTGATTCGTCTCGAGACGAAAAAATAGGACAGCCCAGACAGTAGCGACACAAGAGCTGTCGCGCTTGCCAGAGACGGCCGCCTGAGGCACAGGGGAGCAAGAGCGTGTAGCACCGTAGGATTGAAAGGAGTCAAGCAGTGTGCTCATTAGAATTGATCGATTTTCAGCATGGAGGACGCCAACTCGGGCAGGCCAGTCGGCGAGGGACACAGACATAGCGAGGTGGGAGAGGTGCTTGTGGATGCTGCAGTCGCCACTGTGCAGGCCGCCCCTCAAGGCAACGGCGTGGGACCCGTCCCGGCCGTCGCAGCAGCAGACCCAGGAATCGTGGCCCTTCTGCAGGAGTTGCTGGCGAGTCAACAGGCGATCGCTGCGCGCCTGACAAAAGTCGTAAACAACCAAGCGCATCCGCAGCTCCAGCAGCACCAACAGGCGCAACTGGCACACCGACCTCAGCAGACAGCCCTTCAGCTGGCAGGAAGCAGCGCCCACAGCATGGCATCCGCGACGAAACACGCAACACAGCAAGCCATGGTCACCGCAGGCATAAAGGCAAACACCAAGCAGGCGGCTGAACCTCTGGTGGGCCAACGAGGGGTCAAAATTGTTCATCGCCTGCCGCGGCTTCACCGCCTCGGAGGAAATAAAATCGAGAATAATTACTGGTAATCGTGCTCGATACCGTGGCCCACGTCTCCGACGCTGTGTTAATACTGCTGAAGGCCATGTCCGAATTCGCGTTGATGGAGGGTGCTCCGCCCGTTTCCAAGAAGAGGGTCGCTACGTTGTGCTCAGAGCTGGAGCAGGTGCATAAATTGGTCGAGGTGTATCTACGTCGCCATTTCAACACCCTGGCAGAGAACTCGGTGAAGGTTCGACAGCTGCTGCTGTCAAACATGAACATCGGCCTGCACGAAGGCATGCAAGCGCTTGCGGTGCAGGGAGGCGAGCTGTACAGGAAGCACACCTACGCTGCGCCAGCCCCCGGAACAGGGAATTCTATGGTCAGCCCCACCTTCAAAACATTGAGGGCGCTGGCGGAGGAGGGCGACGAGTCTAGCCTCACGGAGCGCTTAGTGCATTGGAGGCCGAACACATCAGGCGCGAGCGGGGTGAAAAGGAAGGGAGCCCCAGGCACGGATGGGCAGCGGGCAGCCCCCGCTCAGGGCCGATCCGGAGGGGGCGGGGGCGGGATCAGCCCCTTCAAGGCCCGAATGCAGCACTCGAAGACGCCTGCGGGATGTGCGACTACTCGTGGCGTGGCCTCCGTTGCGAGAGTTCCATCTGTTCGTTTGCACACGACTAGGGCGCCGGAACTGTCGCGCAGCAGCAGCAGCAACCGCGAGCGCTGCCTCCACCGCCACCGCCACCGCCACTTCCTCCGCCGCCGCCGCAACAGCAGCAGACGCAAGTAGCTGCGGCAGCAGGGGCAGGAGGGACAGGAGGTGGTGGAGCAGGAGGGCCGCGGCCGAACGCCGAGCACTTTGGCAGGAACCACGTGCCCGCTGGCAGGGGCGGCGGGAGAAGAGAGAATGGCGGTAATATTTGACAGCACGAACTCTGCTGTCGGGTAGGGCCCACCGAGGGGGGGACAGGGGCGAGAGGAGAGAGGAGTATCTTTCGCAGACGCCGAGAGGTCCGTGGGACTTCGCAATGCACCCGTACCCGGGTCGGTGTCGCCGGTCTGATTCATGGTGAGAATCAGTTGTCGAGAGACAAAAGCAGTGCACAGTACACAGCAGAACGTTTGAAGCAGAGTCTGGGCAACCGCCGCGGTGGCAGGAAAAAAAACGCAGTTGCAGCAGTAATCTCGCTCAAACGTCCCACTCAAGCAGGCAGAACCCGCATGCGTCGAAATAGCATGTCAAATCAACCCAGAGATCGATTTTTTCGGTAACCCCAGTGCAAGAAAGTTCAGAACGGCAGGCTATGTGTGAGCAGAGGCGAAGGTTGCCTTGTTCCGCAGGCCAAACAGACATCGGTGGGGCGGAACTCTCACACCACACCACAGAATGGCAAACTGTGTATGAGCAGAGACGAAGGTTACCCTAATTCGCGAACCGATCAGATATCGGTGGCGCAGAACTCTCACGCCACACCACAGCACAGAACAGCAATCTTTGTGTGAGCAGAGACGAAGGTTACCTTATATCACGAACCGACCAGATATCGGTGGTGCGGAACCCTCACACCACAGCACAGAACAGCAAGCTTCTTGTGAGCAGAGACGGAGGTTACCTTATTTCGCGAACCGACCAGTTATCGGTGGTACGGAACCCTCACACCACAGCACAGAACAGCAGGCTTCGTGTGAGCAGAGACGAAGGTTACCTTATTTCGCGAACCGGACAGTTATCGGTGGTGCGGAACTCTCACACCACAGCAGCACAGAACAGCAGGCTTCGTGTGAGCAGCGACGAAATTTTTCTTTGACTGCAGACCGGACAGACGTCGGTGGTGCGGAACTTTCACACCACAGCACAGATCAGCAGGAGCAGAGGGCCAAAATACCCCACTTCCGCGCGAGTCGGAAAAGCGTCGATCGCGTAGAAGGCTCAAAACCAGAACGACTGTCCACCCGTGCAGTACAGGGGATACCCCACAGAAGCAGAAAGCACGTAATTGGAGTACACGCACAAAAGCGGCCGCGAAGGCAGGGACAAGTAGAGCCGACTGTACAGCAGCCAGAAGTTAGCACGTTGGTACCAGTCGACGCGCGGGAGAATGGCGGGGTCAGCACGCTCACGGCTTCGCTATGGGGAGACGCGCAGTCAGAAAAGTACAGAACGCATAGTACAGCAGTGGCACGTTCATAAAAATAGACTTGGACAAGAAGGCCTCGACTCACAAGGAAGAGAAACTGCTGTACAAGCTAGCCAACACTTGCACAGCCATGATCCGAGAAAAACAAGGAGTCGTGGGAGACGTAGCTCGACTGATAGGAGGATCCTTGGTAGCACCACCGATAGACCCCGTACACATACAGCGTTACTTCGGAGGTCTAAAAGGCTTGGGGGCAGTGGACGAGCTGACGAGCTGGTCATGATAGTCACAGGAGGGCTGCCGGTGAACGCAGTAGCGTCCGGATCAGATCTCGAGCGCGCGTTGCAGTACGGAAAGCACAGCAGTGTCACCGAACACTTGCCGGCAATTTGGGAAAAAAACGGCGAATACGTCAAGCGCTGAAAATGCTTAGTGATACAGAAATCAGATGCACACGACCTCCCTAATCTCAGCGTCTCTCCGCTAGCGGCGGTCGTGACACACAAGGTTCGGATAATCAATGATCTTCGTTCGATGTGCAGAACAGAGAGAAGAAACGAGGTCTGAACGGAGACACTGACCCCGATATTGCCCCGCATTGCCTGTGCCACGAAGCGCTGCCCAAGTTCCTAGACGAACTCGTGACCTTGAGAAAGAAGTTCCCAGAAAAGAGGATACTGATGAGCAAGGCCGATGTGTCAGACGCTCTTCGGAACGTGCCAGTAGACCCGGATAAAGCCCACAATTTTTGCTACGCCGTAGAAGAGCTAGCAGTAATTGATTTTCGTTTGACTTTCGGATGGTCGGGATCGACGGGGTTCTGGGGCGTCATGTCGGCGGCGGCCGCACACGCGCACCGCAACACCACGACCGATTCGGCTTAGTTGTTAGACGAAGAAAATAAATGACGGCTCACGCAAAGGTGGTGGAGGGTTGAGAAGACGGGAAACCAACACCAATACCGCCGGACGCAAAAGTCAGAACTCACAGTGGGGGGAGGAAGTTCGACCCATTCTTCATAGCCGTGTACGTAGACGATTACCTACAAGTCAGGGCGCGGCACTCTGACGACGACACTACAGCCTTAATTGCGTCAGCCTCTATAGGTTCGGATCACGTGTGTTTGTTCGACCCGGGGGAGGCGAGAGCAACGCCCATTCTAGCATCCAAGGAAATCACGGACTGGGACACCACGATAGACGCGCTAGGCTTCAATATCAGCTCCCACACCATGAGAACTTCGGTTCCGCGCGAATAGATTAAAGAGATAAAGATATTGCTGTTCGAGCAATGGCCCCAGAGCAGGAGGGAAGCGACGGCGAGGGACGTCCTCAGCACGGCCGGCAAGTTGTGGAGCCTCACGTACGAAGTTCGGGCTGGTAGGTACTTCGTGTGGAGGTTGCTGTGGCTGACCGGGCTGTATACTCAGAAGGTATCAAAAAGCAGCACCGTACGGTAAGACTCGGTAGCAAGTTTCACGCTGGCTTTCTCTTCTGGAGAAATGGGCATCCGATCACGAACTACCACACGCAGGTGAGGCGCTTAGCGCCCCCTGCTACACAGCCGCACAACGACCCGCAAAAAGGCATTGCCTGTCCGACGCCAGTCTCGAGGCAGTTGGCGTTTTTGCGTCGAGAGGAAGGTATTTTGGAGATACGAGTTACCACAAGAACTGACCGCAGAGCTAAAGAGAAAAGCCGATCGACGAGAGTCCTGTACTATCACGATCAACCTGCTAGAGTTATTGGGCATGGTCGTGACCGCGTGGGTCATGCGTGAACTATCAGAAGACAGGGCGGACGCAAAGGGTGATCGGGTTCTGATGCGCGGTGACAACACGGCAGCAGTATCTTGGATCTCTCGAAGCGGGGGGACAAGGGACAAACGATCATGCTTGCTCATGAGTTTGCTCAGGCGTCTCGAAATCAAGGGGGGCTGGAACCACACTGCAAAACACATTCCCGGCGGACGTAATACACTAGCTGATGGTATCTCCCGTTGGCCTCGTGTGATTCTGGCTGACAAGGTCAGAGAGCTCACCAACTCTGACGATTGGTCGGGACAAGACATTGGAACGAGGGGTAAGGGGATTTTCGATACCGTACTACAAACAAAGAACATTCTCAGCGAGCATGACGACTGTCTGTGGGACATAATGAGCGGCACACAACCCGGCTGATTCGCGTGCGTGAGGGGGTATGTCCCTCGATCAACATACGAGATGCATTTTTATTGTATCCACTGTTCGATTCTATTGTGTCCACTGTTCGCACGCGCCCCTGCAGGAACAGGGGACAACAAGGGAGGACACAAGGGCAAGGTAGCGGGATTAGTTGAAACGCTCGTGCTTAGTTCAGTCGGGAAGAATACGCAGAAGAACTATCTAGCGAAGTGGAACACCTGGGAAAAAGAGAGAGGCGCAGGAAAAAGAACCGTGGTTGCACACGCTCGCTGACCCCAAGGAAGTGTTGTCTGATCTGCTCGGGTTCATGGCGTCTTGATGTTTCGTGCATAATAATCGGCAGTCCACTCTTAGAGGATACTTAGCCGCAATCAACTTCTTCCACAAAATGTTCGCAGGACGGGAGTTGCCAATGCCATATTGCATGATAGCACTATCTATGGGAAAGGGGATAGGCCGGGCGCACTGCATGTAAAAAAAGAAAGCATAGGTTTTGATTACCGCTGTCGTGGTCACTGTCATCACAAAGGCACTCATAAGTATGGAAGGACGGTGTGCGTGTCATGTGGTTGGGACTCGCGGTGTCATATCTTCTGTTGTGCAGGGCGTCAGAGCTGTGGTTATACGCAGATGGCAAAGTTCACCCAGGGTTTTGCTTGACGCAAGAGTGCCCAACGCTTTCGCGCGGAGGAGTACAGGTTGAGTTTGCGAACAGATCGACCGCCACGGCAGTGCAGACCAGATTTGTGGCGTCGAAATGCGATAAAAAAGAGCAGGGTGCACGATTACGCTTACGTGGTTGTCGAACGAGAGGGAGATGGGGGTGGTGTTGATAGGGGCCTTCGAAGTTCTGCTGGAATTGCTCGACGTGCATCCCCAGCTCCCAGGGGAGGCGCCGCTGACAGTCCGGGCCACGTCGCGAGGTTGGAAATTATTCGGTAGGACGCAAGTGGTGACCGCGTTGCGGTTGATGATAGGATGCAGTGGTAGAGACCCCATGCAGTTTGTGCTTCACTCGGAAATAATCGGAGGGGGGGGCACCAGTTAACGGCGCGAGGTATTTTGGAGTTGCAAATCCACGTAGGAAGATGGAAGCCTAGGGCTTTTATGCCATTCATAAGGGAAACAGGGGAAGGGGCTGAAGTGGTCTCTGCAGCCCTCGCAAAAACACCGTACCTGGTGGGTTTTAGAAGTACGGTTAGCTCAGGCCGCCTTATGGCGTGAGAGGTAGATAGCCCCGCAGAAGAAGGGGGCGGGCCTATCAGAGTTCGGGTTGGCCAAATTCATAAAAACTTTGAAGAGGTTTTAAAAGAGGTAGGCGGGGAGTTTGAGATGCCACCGTCACCCGGCCGGGGGCCGCTTGTGACATACTTGCAGTTTATTCTCATTTTGCACAACAGGGAAGAGGTCTACACGTGCCAAATTAATCCAGAATTTTTGAGCCATAGCAAAACGTAACTTTACATAGTAAGACGGTATTTTGTGGAGGCATGGAAGGGATTATGATTCAACAGACGATTTTTGATCGATCGTCTCGAGGCGAAAAATAATAGGGTAGCCCAGACAGCAGCGACGGAAGAGCTGTCGCGCTTGCCAGAGGCGGCCGCCTGGCGCACAGGGGAGCGAGAGCGCATAGCACCGTAGGATTGACAGGAGTCAAGCAGTTTGGGGCCACCTACACTATCTGCAATTTAGGTGGACGTTCATGGAAGCTTCCATGGAAGCTTCCATCGCTTCCATGTAAGCTTCCATGGCTTCCACGGAAGATTCATCGCTTCCATGGAAGCTTTCATGGAAGCTGTGGAAGCTTTCAAGGAAGCTTTCACAGAAGCTTTCGTGGAAATAAACAATGAATTAGAAAACAAATACTTCGAAGTATTAATTTCTTCCACGGAAGCTTTCAAATACAAAACCCATGGAAGCTTCCGCGATAGCTTCCGTGAAAGAAAATTACCGCCACGAAAGCTTCTGCGAAAGCTTACGGCATATGGTTGACATACTCTTTACATTTTATATACCCTAACCCTAACCCTAATCCTAACCTCCAATGAAACAACCATTGTACGGTGAAACCCCCTTCGTCTCGTGCACAGTGTGTGTCAACCATGTTGTCGAAAAAGTGGTAAGCTCTACTGGAGGCACAGTAACGTAGAATACAAATATATCCGTGGGAGCTTTCACGAAAAGCTTTCGTTGAAGCTACTTCGAAAGCTTTCACGAACAGCTTTCGTGGAAGATTTCGTGGAAGCCGCTGAGCTTCCGACCTTCTGTGGAAGCTGTCGCTTGCTTCTATGGAACTAGCAAAAAAATCCGTGGAAATGCTTTCGTGGAAGATTTCGAATCCGTAGAAGCTTCCGTGGAAGCACTTCCGTGGAAGCTTTCGTGGAAGCTTCCGTGGAAGGTTTTGTGGAAGGCTCCGTGGAAGATTTCGTGAAAGGTTCCGTGGAAGCTTTCGTGGGAGTAGAAGCTTCCGTGGAAGTGACTTCCGAGGCATCTTCCACTACTTCCATGGAAGGTTCCGTGGAAGCTTTCGCGGAAGCTTTCGCGGAAGCTACTTCCATGGAAGCTTTCGCGAACCTTCTATGGAAGCTATGGAAGCTTCCATGGAAGCAGTGGAAGCTTCTATGGAAGCTTTAATGAACTTCCACGCATGAAGCAAGTAGTGCAGGAGACCGTCCATTAGAATTGATCGACTTTCCCACCCGCCCGCCCTGTCGCTCAAGAAGGGGGGAGTCAGGTGGCAACAAGTCGGTGTATTTGTTGGGGGTGCTGTGAGAGGTAGATAGCCCCGCAGAAAAAGAGAGCGGGACTATCAAAGTCCGGGTTGGCCTGGTTCGAAAAACCTTGCAGGGGTTTCATAAGAGGTAGGTGGGGAATTTGAGACACCACCGTCACGCGGCCGGGGGCCGCTTGTGACATACTTGTGGTTTATTGTTACACGTGACAAATTAATCCAGAGTTCTTGAGCCATAGCAAACTACCGTTCGCGTTCAGTAGATCCAGGGCAAACTTTCTTCCTTTCGTCGTACAGCCGTCGTCTTGCCTTGGGATGCACTGGCTGCCCCTCTTCAGATATATACGTGAAGTGTTTCCTGCTGTGCTTCGTGCCGCTATGGCAAGCTTCCCATCCGCAGACTGCCCACCGCGTTCATGTGGAGTACTTGTCTCGCGCCTTGGCTCCGATACAGCAGCAGTACACTGGAGTGGAAGCCCGAGCTTAGTGAGCTACACCACCAGATCCGTCGAGTCTACCGTTTGAACCATCAAGATGAAGATCGCTTCGCCCGCTCCGTGGTGCTGCTGCTGTGGTGGTGGAGGTGGTCGTCATCGTGGCAGTGGCAGTTGTCGTGGCGGAGATAGATTGGCATGCGCCTGCGCTGTCCGTACCCATGCTTTTGTCCGCACTAGTTCGCACCGCGCCGTGTGCGAGTACCCCCGCCCGCTCTTTCGCTTGCGGCCTCTCTCTGCGACGAGGCTTACGGGCTTTTTCGAGGCGAACCGAACGAAACTGCGGAGATGCGGAGGAATCATGAGGGCCGTGGAGTTGTGGGACGGCTGTCGGTAAGCCAGGAAGGCAAAAGATTGGCCAACGAGTTCACCTACGGCACTTTTCATTCCCCGATTATCTGTCTTTATCCAGTATAATAACTCAGACGTCTTCTAAAGGCTACTGTTTTGAGCGTTGCACTTTGGGCTCCATTGCTGTTGTTGTGGGGTCGCCTAGCTAGGCGTTTCTTTTTTTTTCCTCATATTTTTTCGTACCAGAGATGTGTACCGAGTAAGAACCGCTCCGCCGAGCGGATTCATTTCAAAACACATCTCGCGGAGCGGAGTGGATATCCGCCCGTGGGAAAAGTCACGGATTATTACTACGGAGCGGATATCCGCCGCTACAATTTTCACGGATTTGCACGGAGCAGATTTCCGCCCTTGAATACGTCACGGAGCGGAGGAGATTTTTCGACTGTGTGTCGGAGCGGAGCGGAGCGGATATCCGCTTGCGGAGAAAGTCACGGACTGTCACGGGGCGGATATCCGCCGCTTCAAGTGTCGCGGATTACTGCGGAGCTGACATCCGTCGTTTTTTTTCACGGAGCGGTTTATCTCACTCCGTCGAGCAAACCGTACAAAACCGCGGTATTTCCCCACAGTGCACGATCATCATAGCAGTTATCCCATAAAATGATAGGGTTAACAGTGAAAATGATAAGGATATCGACGAGAAATACTGATAAAAAAGTACGAATGGATACGTTGTACTGGCGGATGACATGGAAATTTTAGTTTCCGCAACCTTGTGGCGCCCGACGCCCAGCGCCAAACAAAAGAGAAACGTGCACATAATACCCATATATAAAATCATTTTTTGGTTTCAGGGATTCGGTCAGGAGTTTTGTTTCGTCTCGGCCTAAGTATGCGATTCGCTGGACTGGAATTCTCGGTCAAATAACTTCTCGAGCGCCGCCGTCGGGGGGTGGCTCCAACGCCCCTCGCCCTGCAGCGTCCGTTCCGCACATTGACGTGAACGCGGACGGATGCCGAGCGAGACAAGCGAGAAGTTGCAAAAATACCGCATGTCGAGTAGGAATTCCGGAAATTTGGGTGTATTTTATTGTCTGCAGCGCTTGGATGATTTACAAAATTGGAATTATTTCCAAACGGTTGTTGCTAATGTTTTGAATTTTGCGGTGGCATATACAACTTATCATTGTGTGGTCACAGATTGTGAGACAGAGTGAACCAAACAATCGCAATCAATCAAGGTATGAAGCAAGTAAAATGCTAGCGTACCGGACGAGAACACAACAAAACAGACCAGAGACCACAACAAAAGTAGAAAATAAACACAAGAACCGGAGTGATCGCTTACGAATAAAAATCCCGGGACGAGAAGCAATGCTTCGTCAGTCTTTTTCGTCGCCGCTCCAAGGAGTCGTTCCGTATAAAATGGTCCAATTTCGACGATCCATCTTTCAGGACCGCATAATCAATACCTCACACTAATTCCATGTATATTTATCCTCACAAACGAAACGTGGATACACTTCCGACGGTAGGTGTGATTAACAAGGTAGTGGTGTTTCGAACGCTTTGTTGTGTGGTTGCAAGAAGAGTTGAGCTGACTACTGGCTGTTGTTGTTGCTGGTCAATCCGTTCAGCACCTCGACGTGAACGCGGATGGATGCTGAGCGAGACAAGCGAGAAGCGCGCGAAAATATGTATTTTGAGCGGTACTCTCCAGTTATTCTTGGGGTCTTGATATATGGAGCGGTTGATAAAATAAAACTTGGCAAGACATTACACCCAAATTGGCGTCATATTTTGTTCCAAAACTAATACCGTAATATTTACTGTAACGAAAATCGCCACGGTATTGTGGTAGGTATCATAGTAGTGCATTTATTTATTAAATTTCGGTATAGGTACACGCACATGTGCATACATGGATGTAGACGTGGCAAGCGGACGCATGACTAAAACGAGGAGGAGGTGGTAGTGGTTACGATTACTGCCCTAGAAAAATCCACACAGCAGCAATGCGAGTGGCTGCGTCCCCGGGGCCCCGAGGGTGGTATTATACAAGTTCGGACAAATCGACATGGTTTGTACTCTCGTGCAAGCAATATATCTCGAAGTAGGTACGTACGAGTACAACCACACACATATATATGCTTGTTGTCTACGACGTATTTTATGGCGTGGAGCGAGGGTGTGCCATACATTTTCGACACAAAAAATACGGGAAAAAATAATCGTTCCTCTTGTTGTTAAGCTGCACCGCACGAAGCTCGTAGTAAAAGTCGAAAGTATTCACGGAAGAAAGCAGTGAGTGGCATATGCCTTCGTCCCGTATCGCATCGTACGCGCTTGGTGTTTTTTTCCCCCGAGAAGACTCTTTAGAGGATGGCGTGCTTTGTTGTTGCTGTGGTCCCTGACTCCGTTGCTGTAATCGTTTGCCGGCCAAGTGCAAGCGGTCGTGTTGGTACTGTTAAGGAATTAGTGGGGTATTAGTCCGTTTGACCACTTGCAAAAGGTTAACCAGTAGCTTGTTTGTACCCAAACTAACCCGTATAACACTCTCCCCCTCTGAAACGGCGGGAGAGCAAGTCGGCCGGATATACGGCGGACCTGTCAATATCCAAGCCGTTTCATTTCCTGGGGATACCAGGGAGAGTATTTTTTAAGTTCGACATGGGGAAAATCTGAAAAAATTATTATTGTGGATGGTGGGAATCGAACCCACGACACAAAAAACCCATGGTCCTGCCGGCGACGCCATTTGTAAAGGAATTAGTGGGGTATTAGTCCGTTTGACCACTTGCAAAAGGTTGACCAGTAGCTGACCCAAAGTAAGCCTTATAACAGTAGTACGCAGCTGACAAAAATAAGTTTGTGTTGCTTCGTACTCGACGTGCTCCTTGCTGCCGATTGCTGATTGATCATCTCCTCTGCCAGTAGTGATTTTTGTTTTCTTGGCACACTTCTACTTTCCAGCTTCTGGACATACAAGCCGTGATCACAGGTGTCGTCCTTTCCCCCGCCCCCCGGTTATTGCCTTCATTTTTTTTAGCGCATATATATATATGTGGTTCAGTACCCACTGATCGTCGATTTTTCATCGAGTGTTGCTAACTCACGCTCTCGTGCTTTCCGCAAGTCAGTTAGTGCACAAGAAAAAGTCCCACGAAAATCTATACATACGAGTACGAACCCGGGGAGATTCGAACTCACGAAATTGACCTATAACAGGCTCGAGGATAACCTGATACGCCACCCGGGCAGTGAGTAATATATGGCCGATCGCCCCGGTGGTCTAGTGGGGTTACACTATTAATATTGTGAATAGCGTTGATCCTTGAGTTAAATAACCACCGCGTTGTGAGCTTTGTCTCTTTATTACTTTATTTGCAGAAATAATCGAGAAGAAAAGGATAAACTAACTGCTGCTGAAATCGCCAATCGCCAAGCAGCGTGGGTAGGTACAATTCGACGCAAATCGTCGAGTCGAGGGAAGAAAATGCTGAGTTCTTCTCGCGATGAAAACTAGGGCATGTATCGTAATGGGGATAGGGGAGGGGAGTCCGCTATATGACCCCGGATCTGAGTTGTACTACTGGGAGGGCGAGAGTAGCGCGAGCATCACAACAAACGGGATGGGGAAAAGAAAATAAGTGAAGTGTATTACTACTGCTGCTGTAATAGTACGATACCCAAGCAAGTTGCACCGATCGACTCGATCTGGACCGACAGCTGTATATTGTGCAATTGGTTCATGTAAATCTTCTCTGATCACAGGCCGGTACAAGATGATAGTGACGTCATTGAACTTGCTGAACTTCTTAGTGAGTGGTGGTTTCCTCTATCCACGAACCCCGGCCGAGCCGATCAATCGAAGGTTGGGTTACACTGTGCGGGGTGGTATCGAGGCAGGGGGTCAGATGAAATGTCCGCGTATCGCGGGGTTGGGGCATATGAATAAAAAATCAGCGGTAGCGCGAGTTGCCCCATTTTGTTTTAGTTGAAAATAACTTAGGGGGTTTCTGAACCGGGGTTGGACCCTGTTCTGTGGTGCTGGCGCTGTATACTAACCTCAGCTAGCTAAGGCTTCCACACCGTGCGGTGTGGTGTCGACCCGGGAGAAGTCGGTTTTCGTCCCCGGTTTGTTGGCGTTGATGGGGTATGGAAGGATTTCTGGAACTGCGATGGGGCCCTTTCCTCATCGGGTGCGTCGAAACGCCCCCCGCCCGTTTGCTGGTCTATCTCCTCACCGGGTGTCCCTGGCTCTACGAGCTGCACAGCCACTCAACGATAAGCCAATAGCAACACTCGATGAACAATCGACGAGCAGTGGGATTGCTGAACCCTATGCGCGATAAAAATTGAAGGCAAGAACCGGGGAGGAGAAGGGATGACACCTGTGACCACGGCTTGTCCAGAAGCTGGAAAGTGAAAGTGTGCAAGAAATAAACAAAAAAAAAAAGTTAATGTGAATAATAGATGATTGTCGCACCATCGTGCGGGGCTGTGTCGACCCGCGGGAGAGTTCGGATATTGTCCCCGGTTTGTCAGGCTTTCTGAAACGGGCACAGGACTCTGTATCCTTCCGCGGTGGCATTGCCCTTTCGTCCGAGCCCCAGCCCCCAGCCAATCAGCGGCAAGCGAATATGGTCGGAGTTCCACGTCGTGCGGAGTGGTGTCGACACGGGAGGTCATCGTCATTGCTCCCGCGTTTTTGGAGCTGTAGAGATTCGGGGGGTTCACGAATCGGGGATGGGACCCTTTTTTTTCCCCGTGTGCGACGGAAATGCCCCCCATTGGTGGGTTTCTATCCGCCTAGGACGGCGCTGTGGAGCTCGAACCAATTATCGATTCGCCAACGGTATTGGGGTTTTCTCACCATGCAAGGTGATGTCGACCCCAGAAAGCTCCGTTTGCTTTCCCGGTTGATGGAAGTTTTAGAGGTGTGGAACGACCTCTGGCCCGGGGATGGAACCCTATATCCTCCCGAGGTGGAGCTGGCTCAACATGCGAACCATGGCCAATCAGAAAGTCAGTCGGCCGGTGGAGTTGGGATTTCCACACCGTGCGGGGAGCTATCATGTGTGGATGGATTCCGATCCCGGCACCCTATCGTGCCCGGGTGGCGCCTACTTCGTGTATGAATCCTGTCCAATGCGCGATCAGACAAAACTGACATAGTTTTATTTTCGTCTAATAAAACTCGAGTCTGAAACACTTCGCTGACAAAATCGTAAGCGCTATAGTCGCGTGCTGTATCTACAAGAAGTGAGCGATCCACACAACCAGCAACAAGCAGCAGCATTGCGATCGCATTCGAGGAGTTGAATGACGAAGGCAGTCATACCACCGTGTTTCGCGCCTGGACCAACGTCAGCACGTTTCTCCACGATCGGACAACACACAGTCGACCTGGGAGGCTCGGATCAAGATGATACTATTATCATGCATTGCATATTTCAGAAGCTGGCTCAGTGCACGTCTCTCAGTGGCTACGAAGAGGACACGCAGCGGACATGGTCAGTGACCTTCCTGGCCGCCCCGGATGCTTGATTGAGTTAAAATATCATAATAAACGCACTCGACACGTTTCGTCGCCAGACTAAACGGTCAGTCGGCGTGTGGTCGGAATTATCCGATCGAAATCTGACGAATGAAGCTCGGAATCGGATTCATTTAAAAAAACGGTACCTGGTAGCTATTGATAGTAGTACATTGTTATGGTTATTATCAATAGTCTTCATCGAACTCTTGGCATTACCTTACATACTGTACGTGCAGACTATAATTGTGTGTGGTGACTTTTTTTACTCCACCAAGTATTGAATCGAACAATTCGAAGCGCTGCTCTGCCCTACCCGAAAGATGGGTGCCGGCGAATGCCGGCACCCATGCGGAGCCCTTGTACAGATGTAGTAAAAACGTTGCGTCCCTCGAGAAAACAAAAAAAACAAGAATATTGCGTACAATATTCATATTTATTACGTTCTTACAATGTTCCTCTTCGGGATGTAGGTAACCTGAACTCCCGGGGGCGTCGCAAGGCGAAAAGGGAGGCACCGGTACACACGTATAAATATTTTCCCACCTACCGACTAATGGTGTTATTATGCGTATTCACATAGATAAACCCCACTGCTCTTCGTAGAGGAAACGTGTGGCATGAGCTAGAGCGTTGATCCAAAGAAAAAATAGTACTCGGCGGGAAGAGCGTGATTGCGGTGGGTGCACGTTGTACTGGTGTACGCGCAATCGAATTATTTGTGGTCAGGGGATGCTGTGTACCGTGCGTGGAATAGCGCTCGTTGCTATATAGTACGTCACATGTGTTTGCACTTGGTGGCAGTGGGTAGGGTCGACCAGCCAATGCCAGTTGCTGTTGGATGTTGTACAATCATTAATTGGTTGGCGGCAACAATTTCAGTATGTGTGGCGTACGTGGTAGGATTATCCATGAGTTGAAGGTAGTGCTCAACGCTTTGGTACTGTGTTTGAGGGGGACCGAAACCTTGATGTACTCATCGTTTATCTCCGTAATAAGTAGAGCTAGATCGGTAGACTATGGTGTAGTGTTCCCGCCTGAACCCGCCACTGCTTGATGCATGTGGTCAGAAATGTATATGTGTATGATATGTGTGTACGATAATAGCAACAGACCTAGAACCGATCCACCCAGCCAATCAGATGGCGTCCTACTCCTCGTTTATCCCCGTAGAAAGTAGAGCTAGATCGGTATAGTGAACCCGCCACTGCTTGGTGCATGTGGTCAGAAATATATGTATGTGTGTATGATATGTGTGTACGATAATAGCAACAGACCTAGAACCGATCCACCCAGCCAATCAGATGGCGTCCTGGGCGCGTGGTGAACGCTGAAATAGAACTGTACCCGATTTTGGCCACGGCAGCACCGTGTATATACCTGAGTTTGGTTATCGCTAATAAGGAGTTATATATCCTTGAACCCTACCCATGGTTCCACTCTGCCCAAAATATAACATTTGGCCTGGTCGAGACTCGCGTGCATGCTGCGCTCGCGATGCCTACCACCCTCGCCGCGCTCGGCGCCATCTTCCAAGCTTTCCCCGCTCTATGTCCCTGTGAGCCCCGTCTGCCGCGCGGAGAGATGTAAACCGTGCTCTGTGGCGCTCGTTCCGACACTCGGCTGCTCCCGGCCTCTACCTCCTCCTGCTGGCATCCGCTCTGTCTGGAAATATAATACCGGGATATGTGTACTTTTGTTGAAGTATGATAAAGACTGTCCTTTCATTCGGACACGTTTAGTTACCCCGCAAGAGAAAAATGGACACACCGGGTCAACCACGCCCACGGACGCTTTTGCTCCTGCCTCGACGAGCGGCCGCCCGCGCGGCGGGAGAGCGCAGGCCGGTTTACCCTTGTCTGCACCCATGCCCACGCACCCACGTCGAGATCCGGGGCCGAAATGGCCCAGGGCGGCGCCCCCCAAAACCCCACACTCATCCGATCCACACGTGTACTGCTGCTACTACTGCTGTATGTTGCTGCCACTACTGCTGTTGTGCTGCTGATGAGGTTAGTTTAGTCCGGGCGGTTGCTGCTACTGCTGCTGCTGTGCTGCTGCGAACAAAACAACGAAGAGCAAAATGTTGCAAAAGTTTATCAAATACTTCGAAGTATCGAAATTTGAAAAACAATTTGGTGTGTTCCAAGTGAACTGCTCGTCTCAGGGAGACGGAACGCAATCCCTTGCCAAATAGCGCCATCCAAGCGACGTTTAATGGCCCTAGCGCCGCCACAGAGCTCGCCCGAGATCCAGGCATGCTTCATAATGTACCCATGGCAGGCTAGCTTGCCCCGCGGCCGAAAGTGCGAGAAGAAATACTCGGCCGCAGGAGAGCAGCGAGCCAAAAAAATACGTAGATAATATTTCACATGTACATATAGACTACATATTGTTATCGAATCCCTTGGATCACTCGCTTCTCCTTCAAAATCTCCGCTGGGACTTGCGCAGACGATGAAAGATTCCTCAAAAAATGTTGGTACTCGCCGTGGCATTGCCAACGACGACCCACTGTCGTCGGGGGGGAGGGCAGGCGTGCGAGCGATGTTGCCCATACGCGGGGGTGATTTTTCTGTGAGCAACTCGTCGCTCAAGCCTTCGTAGCGAATAATATGCCAACATCAAAGGTTATCCACGTTTAGCTGAAGATTGCCAGGTACGAGCCAAGGAGGGGAGAGGGTCTTTCTGAGCCCTGCAAGCGATCGTTTTTGCACCCCCGAGCGTTTCGCAAAAAGATTTCTGCACGCAGGGCAAGACCATCCCACGTCGGCATGGCGCTTCAAAGGAGGTTGAGGTGCGTCGTTTTCTTTTACTTCGAAGTATATAAGAATGTTTTGTGGAACGGCTGACCGAAGGTACAGACAGCAGATGCGTTGTGTTTTTTTTTATACCGAAAAACAAATACCGAGAAACAGCAGTTGGCATTTTTGGCCCGTTAGCTTCATCTGCAGTTTGAATCACTTGCACGCACAGTTGCCGGTGACAGCAGTGCGTCGCCGCTGCCTTTGCAGCTCTTCCTGCTGCTGTGATGCTGGGGTGGTGCCTCTGTGGTGTTGCTGTGGTGGTGATGCTGCTGCTGTTTTTGTCGCTATTTTGTGAGGAAAAATATCTGTATCGCACGCAACAAGCGCGCTGAATTAGGCACGCTAGAAATTGGTGCTATTGTTGCGTGGTGTTGGTCCAAGAATAAAATAATCTCGGTACGTACTAGCAGTAATCGGCACAACAATCCCTCTCATCGACCCTGCTCGGAAAAAAATGTCGTTCGAAAAAGACCTCTGTAGGCGTAAGGGTGCTGCACTCGCAGCAACGGCAGAGCAGCAGCAGAGCAGCAGCAGTAGCAGTGGTAGCTAACAGCAGCAGCAGGACGCACAAGACCAGAGCTGCGGGCTGGAGGCCGTGGCCTCGCCACTGGCCCGTCGCGCAGTGCAGGTTCTTCTCTTTGTGCCACTGGGGCAGGCGTAGCCTGATGCACGTGGGTTAGCGTGCTTGCAGACGAAGGAGCCCACATACCTTGTGAGCGTCTTCAAGAGCGAGGCTAGGGCAGGTGGCGCACCAAAATTCCACCCGAGAAGTCTTCTTGTCGTTAGGCCTCGTGGAGGAGGGACACGAGGTACCTAACCGTGGCGACTCCTCCTTGATGGGAAAAATGATAGAGCGCCCGCTGCTGTCGCCAGGAGACACTGGATCGAGCCTCGCAAAGGATCTTGGTGTTTTAGTGATGGCCTTCCCACACCTTAAACCGACCACCACCTCGTGGTCAGGAAGAAGTGTTTTAGAGTCGACTTTCCCACCTCAAACCGACCGCCACCACGTGGTTAGGGAGAAGAGGGGTTGAGCACGTTCGCTTAAATAGGCGACGCGCGGGCAGCTCAGCCTTATTGCTGCTCGACGTGTGCGTGGGGGGAGCGCGCGAAACGCAGGCTTCAATGCCAAGGTCAAGGGGAGGGTGTACTCATTTTGTGCATGACCGTAGTCGTATGACCATAGGCCCTCGCATCCCTACCATGCCGGGACGGAGCACGTTGGTTTTTCGCCAACCAGGCAGACATTGCTTGCACCAAGCGCGAAGCGCCGTGTGGTGTTCGGCGAGCCGCATAAAGGGTGAACTGCATCCTTCCAAGAAACGCTAGTAAGACAAACTTCGACACCTTGTGCCTACTTTCTTGCTTATGGATGACAGCGCCAATGAGTTACTTTATAATTCTGGTGTGACCACTCCAGAGACAGCAATGGGTCTTACTATGTAACTGCCCCGTGAGTGCCTTACCATATTCACACCACGAGATGCGACCATTTCCCTTGTGCGGAGTTAGGGTTCTCCACCTCAAACAGTATGATCTAACTCGATAACCATCATGGTGACCGCCAAAACAAAAACAAAAACGACACCCTGGTTGTCTAGCTCACGCAGTGATTGGCATGTTTTACAGTGCTAACCAACGTCAACCCCAACATACATAGACTGTTTTACAGCGTCGGTGCCAACCGAGGCCAACTATTATCTATGCTTTCAAGGGAGGGGGGGGGTTGACCCCGCAACCCCATTGCCGATTATTTGCCGAGGCTGAGGGGAACAGCGCTGGAAGCACGGATCCGCTTCGCCGAACTCGGACTATGGCCGAGGGAAACAGTGCTGGCAGCGCGCGTTCCCGTCGTCGAAAGAGAAACATGGCTGAGGAAAACCACGCTCGAAGCGCTGGTTCCCGCCGCCGATACCACGCCGTAAGAATCTCCAACATACGGCGTAGGAGGGTGTGGGATCTTGACAGGGACAATTTGTGATGCGTTATTGGAACAGGTACACGGACATCTTGTGAAGAAAAAGGGGGTGTCTCCGACAGTGCCGTCGGCGGACGGGCCGGATGTGCCGTACCGCCGTCGAGCTGTCAATTGCCAGAACGGAATCTACCGGGCTGGCGCGCGTTGCGGTTTACGCCCGGGCTGTGGGCGGTTGCGCATTCCAGGAGCAGGAGCGGGGGCAGAACAGCTGGGCCAAGGTGGGATACCGCCATGGTAATCCGACGTGTACGTGTTACCGTCGTGACTGTTTTCCTGGTCCTGATCCTGGTGGTGCCCACGCCATTGACCTGAACGATGACGACAATTCTTCTTGTCGAACTGGTTTGCGCGATAAGATTTCCCGTCGCTGCGGTAGCTGGTCATGAGTGTTTGTCAACGTCGTTACGCGTCATCGTCGCCAAGTTGGAACCGAAGCTACGGTAGGGGGGTTACTTTGGCGAGATGTTTTGCATCGGCTAGGGGTCACTCGCGCCTGTGAACCCCCTGTTCCTGTGCGGGCGTAGCTTTCATGCTGTTTAGTTTTTTCGATATGAATCTGCCATGGAATGGTTAGTTATGCTGCGCCAAGCAAATTGTCGACAGTGCTTAGTGAGGTGCTGAGTCACTCGTGCGAGCGGCTCAAATCCAGCAGTGAAAAAGGGGGTATATCATAAGATCTCCCCTGCCATAGCCTTGGTCTTGGCCAAGTTCAGGATTCAAACAGCCGCTGTCATTAATGAATGACTGCCTGCAATTTTTGAAGGAGTGGTTGTCTTCGTGACAGTTGATGAACAGCCCTCGGTTTTCTCGGAGGGCAGCAGCGCGAGCGGAGGGTGAAAGAAGGCCGCTCCAGAGAAGAGGGCTGCCGGTCTTAAACGAGACGCTAACAGCGGAAGCCTCTGCATAATAATGTACTTCTAGTGACCAGCAGTTTCCGAACCATCTCCAACACCGCGTCTGTCCCCAGAGCCAAAACGCGACCGCTCGCCGTAATTGTGGACACTAACGCGCGAAACTCCCCACTGAAATCGCAAAAGGGCGTGCCTTTACGCACTCCAAAATAACGCAACATAGTTTTCCCTTTCCCGCGTCTACCCGGTCAAAGTGCGCCATCAGCAGGCACAACACGGGAGTGAATGCTTCAGGTCCAGATGCCCTCCATGGCCCGTGACACCTGTCCAAAACATCGTCGACCAAGGTCGTCTTGCGGGCGGGTGTGGGCTTGTCAGGAGCTATAGCACGTATGAACGTCTTGTGGGGTTGGTGGTCCCAACCAGGTACACGCGTGGGTGCTCGTAGGCCCTCTGTACAACGGTCGTCGCAGCGAATGAGAATGTCGGACGTTGCACATTAAACCGAGCGTCTGAGTTGTTGCGAGCCGTCGAATTTGTATAAGGATGCGAGCGACGGCAGCGCAGAAATGCTACGTCTTTGAGGGCAACCTTGACGTAGGCACGCTTTCCCGAGCATCACGCGTGGCCTTGGCTGCGGTAGCGGCAATCGCGCAGGTACGAGCGCGGGCCAAATAGGAAGAAACAGGTTTAGCGCGATCATCCGTCACAGTCAAGTTGCTCAGGCGCTCGGAGGAGGAAGCAGTATCCGCCAGGGAAGGAATCACATGCCTTTCGCCAACGCCTTGACGTCGCACTGGTCGGTGCTCGATATGCGCAGTCGAACTGGAGGAGCTTGATGTACCGTCTTGGGAACAGCCTTTCCCGCCATCCCTACGTCCACCGTGACCGCCCTCCGAACTACGGCCACCGATTCCCCAATTGGGTCTCCCGAAACGACCCCCCTGACGGCGTCCGGGTGCTCCACCATTTGCCCCAGAACCTGGCGTGGCGCCGCCGCCTCCGGTTTCGCCTCCTCATCCAGGAAAATGGTGGGAGCTCCTACCCCCACCGTGGCTGCCGCCACCAACACCCTTTCCGCTGCCTCATCTACCCCCTCCGGCAGAACCCCCACCGCCGCGGCGGTGGTCTTTCCCCCTGTCCAGGCTCTCGTTTTTTCGGTTGGGAAACTCCAGCTGAGCATCCTTCGGTTTCGGCCATAGTACGTCGGTGCCTTGGGCGTTGTCATGGGCCCTGGAGGGCCAGGGTCGGGGCGGCTCTCCTCTGGTCCTGCCACGTACTGTGGTCCATGTTGGACCACACCATACTCACCGAAAGCGACTCCGCTTGACGAACGGACTTTTGTCGGACTGACTTCAGGAGAGCGGATGCTATGGTGGCGACCGCTTCCGTCAAGTCGGTGGCTTTTGTCGGACTGATTTCAGGAGAGCGAATGCCGTGGTCGCGACCGCTTCCCTTGAGTCGGGGGCGAACTCTTTTCTTTGCTCAGAGCCCATACACAGGGCATTGCCTCAGAAGGCAGAGTCCCCAGGTCGTTTCGACAGCGAGTTGATGCCCTGCTGGCGAGTCAGAGTGCGGGGTGTTGCCGAAGCTCCCATCGCAGCTGCCTGAGAGCTGCGGAATGAAGCTTCCCTCGCCGTCGCTGCCGCCTCAACTGCCTTCTTCTCCGCGCTCTCGGCCTCCGCGATGTCTTGCTGAGCCTGCTGGAGATGTCGGAGCGTCGCCGCAGTCGCAGCATCCAGCGCTCGCTGGGTCCTCTTCACTTCTGCTACCGTACCCGGCGAGCCACCGCGGTTGTCCCGACCATGGGATGAGTCCCACGACAGGCGCGCAGCCGAACTCGATGAGGCCTAGCGCGGGCGCGCCGCCAAGCCTGAGGGGAGCTCTCGAACGGGTTCTTCCGAGCTAAGACGGGGCAGCATCGCTTCCATCCCCTATTTCCGCCGTAGCTCCTCCTCTGGCAGGTTCTTCAGTGGCTCGAGGTTCGATGATGGGTGCTTGGGGGAGCCCCCCGAAGGTCCATCACCTATAGCCGTCGCGGTAGGGTCTCGATGCTCCAAGTCCTGAGTGTAGGAGGACGGACGTTCGGTCGGGCCTTCCTGAGGTTCACCATCTGCAGCTTTCTTTCCGGAAGAGTCTCGCTGGTCCGGGTCGGGAGCGCTCGAGCGTGACGAGTCGTGGCCACCTCAGCGGGGCCGCGCAGAAGGCCGCATGCTGCTATTGAGCCCATGCTCGTCCGCCGAGAAAACCACTTGGGAAGGTCCAGCGAGGGGGGCGGGAATAGGAAACGGGGGGTACGACGCATCTAAGAAGTATGGAGGCAGAAGTAATGCTACGGGGTCCCTGCTATAGAAGTGTACAATTTTTTTATTTACACAAATAGCAGGATATAGGGTCTCGTTTACGTCAAGCAACAGAATTTAGGACAGCATCCTCTTCCACAGCCACACATAAGGACAACGTCCAGACCAACAGCAAGGTATACGGTCAACCGGTCGCCCCGGTGGCGTATCAGGTTATCCTCGAGCTGGTATAGGTCAGTTTCGTGAGTTTTAGTCCCCTCGAGTGCATACTCGTACAATGTCGCAGGGACGTTTTCTTGAGCACAAATTGACTTGCGGAAAGCGCGAGAGCGTGAGTTAGTAACATTCGATGAAATATCAACCAGCGGTGAGATTGCTGAACCCTATGCGCGATGAAAATTGAAGGCATGAACCGGGAGGTTAGAAGGGACGACACCTGTGACCACGGCTTGTCCACAAGCTGGAGAGTACAAGTGTGAAAAAAAAACAAATGGTCAGCGCCTGCACTAGCCGCAGCAAAAAGGAAGGCAACGTCCACACTAACCAGCATTATAACCAGTAGAATCTACCCTAACCGCATTGTAGAGGGCAGCGCGTATACCAATCGTAGTAAACCGGCAGCAAAAAGGGGATTACTCGCCCCAAGAGCACTGTAAAGGACCGCACATACTCCAAAAACAGTGTATGAGCAACAAAAGGGGCAGCATGTACCCGAACAGCACTGTAAAGGGTCACACATACACTACAGTGTATGAGCAGCAAAAGGGGCGTTATTTACCCCTACAACCCTGTAATGGACCGCCCATGCACCAACAACAGCGTGTGGGCAGCGGAAGGGGCAGCATGTACCCCAACAGCACTTTAAATGGCTGCAAATACACCAACCACGGGGTATGAGCAGCAAAA
The DNA here is from genome assembly GCA_012845835.1 of Undaria pinnatifida. Classification (NCBI taxonomy): domain Eukaryota; class Phaeophyceae; order Laminariales; family Alariaceae; genus Undaria; species Undaria pinnatifida. The sequence goes on along the minus strand of JABAKD010000001.1, from coordinate 6,240,952 downwards.
GAGACACGTTCACCCCATCAGCACTTTAAAGGACCGCACATACACCAAACATAGCGTGTGTGCAAAAGGGGTAGTATGTACCCCAACAGCACTGTAAAGGACCGCACATGCACCAACCGCAGTGTTTAGGCATCAAAAGGTGCAGTATTTACCGCAGCGGCATGGTAAAGGGCAGCATTCCCACTAGCTGCGATGCTCGTACTATGAGTAGTAGTAACATCTGCAGTCCATAGTAGCAGCATGATAAGGGCATCCTGAACGTTAATCGTGCTGTAGCACGAAAATAATTAAGCCAGCATATAATTATTTCAGCGTTGACTAAAATTCAGGGCTGAGGTATGAGAGATTGAACTATGACAAATATTATCTCATCGTGTGTGCAAGGGGCTCGTGTACAGCATTGTGTATACGCCTGGAGCAAGGTCTGCGTGCAGTGTATATCGAAAGGTGTCAGTACAGCAGTAGCATCGCCTGGACAGCAAGGGGGGGGCGTGCTGAGTGCTACATGGTCGGAAGGTTTCTACGGCCCAACGAGAATGCGGGAATGTATGTCCACTACAGAAGTTTCCTCGAGGGTGTGCCTTAAAACGCGCTTGTGCTGTAGCTATACGAGGATGAAAGGCGATTCAATTGGAGTACCCTTATTTGGTACAAATCATGGAGCCACATCTTGTATCAGAATGCATCAGCTTGTGAATTGCAGAGCGGTCACTTCTGTTGCTCCCTCGCGAAACCTTGTGAGCAGTTCTGGTCACGGAATTCTTGAGAGTGTATGTATAGGGTTACCCGGTCGACGCCGACACCGACCCCTCCCGCCGAGGCGGTCCCAACGGCGGGAACGCCCCCGGTCTCGGCGTCGCTCTTGGCCATACCCGACCCTAACCCAAGTCGGGCATTGGCATTTCACGAGGATCCGCAAACTCCTCTTGAGGACCTACCTGGTATCTTGTTTCATGGCTGGTCCCTTGGGGGCGGGTGTGGTCCTCGATCTCTCGCGCGTGTTCCTCGAGTCTAGCAGGAGCTGCGCTGTCGGCTCCAGGCACGAGATTGCGTGCGCGCTAGGCTGAATCACCGCAAGGGTGCCTCCTTGCCCGGAGGCGGAGTCATGGCCATTGGTTCTAGAAGCCGAAGTAACGTTCAGGCCACACACGGGCTTGCTGCGCGCGAAACGTGGTTGGCGGCCGGAGAGGCTACACACGAGGCAATGCTTTGTTTCGTTTTTGTGCGGCCAGTTCATTTTCGCCAAGAAGTAAGGCTTCCGGCCCACTAGGCTGCAGCAATACTTCGGTATGGTGTGCGACTCGGGCACAGCCACTTTCCGGGTTCCGCAAGATAATTTAGATAATATGCAGCTGTTGCTGCAAAACTCCCTGTCAGCGGGACATGATGCAGCTGTTTGCGCTGCAAGTGGGATACGGCTTCATGTTATCATCGAAGTGGATCCCGACGGCAAGGAACGAGGTGGCGGACTCAATCTCGCGGCTGTCACGAGATGCTATCATTCGCATAGCGCCCGCAGCATTCAGGGCATTATTGGACGAGATGGGCCCGTCTAACGTAAACCTGATGGCGTGCGCGGCGTCGTTTCTACGATCCCCGGTAAGAGGGGGGACACAGCCATTCTTCTCCCAATACGACTGCGCAGGCTCGGCGGGAACGGATGTTTTGGCGCAGGATGTGTCGATCGTACCGAGCACTACAGCCCCGGCCTTTGGTTTTTGCTTCCCGCCCCCGGTTATGGCGGGTCAAAGCCCAAGCGCTCGTCCTTCTACCAAACGTAACAGCGTACTGATTCCAAGTGGTGCAGGTCGCTGCAGGAAGGCCGATGACGGTGGCCCTGATGGCGGCGTGACGGTGCTTTCAGTGGCCCAGCCCCAAGAGCGGCCTTACCAATTGGAGGTATCCGCGCTGGGGGATCGTCGCGTATGAGGTAGACTTCCGTAGTAGGGTTTAACGATTACCGGGGATCGGCACTCATCACCCGATGACGTGAATACTGGGGACGGTAGCAGATAAGGATAGTTCTCAGGATATTCGGTTGGCCTGTTTAGCTTCTAGGAGGTCTCGCGGGCAGTGGGGCTTTGTTATCGGATGCGGTCGAGCACTCACCGAGGCTGTTCCGTCCACTCTCTTTGGCGATTCTTTTTCGCAGAATGGCACAGGTGAGGGGGGGGGGGCAGGATGCCGCACGCCCCGGCAGGGTGGCAACGGTGAGGGACTTGGTGCGGTTCGCCCCCTATTCCGCGTGCCAGGAAGAAAACTTGGAGCAGCTGAATTTCTGCTGGAAGTGCGGGGTTCAGCCCATTCGATCCTGGCCGGCCCCGCGATATCTCCAGCGCCCCCGGTCGTGGTTGATGTCCAACAAATCCAGTCGCGCCGGCACCAAGTATTGGCGGCTATGGAAGGGCGCCCGGGGCAACTACGGAAAAGCTGGGTCGCCAACGAGTTTAACGCCTTTTCCCTCGCCATCTCAGCAGGGTCTCGCGGCTGGACGACTACCACTCCAGGCATGTGTTTGACTTCCTCTGTTATCTTGACACGCAGGGAACAGGCACGAAGATGGTGCATAAAGCATCTTGTCCCGGCGTGGGGCGGGTGGGCAACGATGCGTGCCGGGAGGGGCCTTTTTGCCCGAAACGGTACGCGACCGAGTCCCTCTGAAAAGACTTTGTCTCTGAGCTGAAAATGGCAATAAAAGATCATCGGAAAGGGTAGGAATGGGACCGTGTTCGCCGGGTAGGTCACCCGTGTTCAAGTTTGCTAGTAGAGTCCTACCCCACTTTCGTGTCGGAGGAACAGAACAAGGTCGGGGTGCCGGTGAACCGGGTGACGCCAATGTTGGAGCATACGCTTATCGACCTGCTAAGCGACATGCCCTCACGGGCTCAGGTAGCCGCTTCGTTGGCGGAGTGTATCTCTCCGACGAGGGACCTAGCCCTGTTCTCTTTGGCGTTCTATTAGATGGGTAGGGTCTACGATCTTTCCTTTACGTTGGGGTTTCATATCCTTAAGCTCTCAAATTTCAGCGATCTCATTTTCAACTTTCAGTTTGGTAAGACGCTTGGGGACTCGAGCGAGGCCGTGGTTGTGCTAGCAGACCGGGATTGCCCGGCGGTTTGCCCGTTCCGGGCGGTTACGGCATGCATCTCGGCCGCGCAGCGGATGGGGTGGGACTTAACCGCCGGGGGTATTTTCCCCGTAGTGACGGCCTGAGGGGGCCAGGGTAACCTGCCACTCCCCGCCGCCGGTATAACGGCCGCCTTGAAAGCCTACTTACGGATGGCCGGGCTGCCGAGCCATTTCACGATGCACTCATTCCGCTTTGGAGGTACCCTCAGTAAATCGCTGGCCGGGACGGCGGTGGATGAGCTCATGGACATTGGCGGCTGGAAGACGGAATCGGTAGCCAGGTACTACATCGGGGTCACTCTAGAACAAAAGGGCTCGGTGGCAAGAGAACACGCGGTCAGAGCGACACGAACGCGAGCGACTTGCCATTGTCACCTGGGTTTCAGAAATATTTTGCAGCGTGTGCACGAAATGATAAATGCTAACAAAGTTTGGGTGAGATTGCCCCGCGCCTGACCAGTTGTCAACTACGTAGACAATCCAGCGGCACAAGGAAGTATGGGCGGGACAACGGGCCGGCGCAGGGGGGCTCACTAAAATCCAATACCTACATCAAATGATCCACGGCAGGGAGACACATTACAGCAGTAACATGGCGATCCAGTTGGAGTACCCTTATTTGGTACAAATTATGGAACCAAAGCTTGTGCCGAAATGTCTCAGAGTGTGTATCGCACAATGGAGTCATATCATGGTAGGGGTCCAACAGGAAGTTCCTGACCTCCTAACACGAGGAGCTCATTATCTCACTCGAAAAGTGACTTCGACGGCATTCGTTCGCGCAACTCGGCCAAGCGCTTATCCCCCTGTCCAATAACAAATCATACTCGCAAAAATATTAGATTCAACCGTTAGTTCTTCACGTGAGGAGCTTAACCAACCAGGAACGTTTTGGTCCAAAACGTGCAACCCCTACCGTGAGATGAGTCACTGGTCGCTTCTGTTCTCCCTCCCGAAACCTCGTGAACAGTTTTAGTCACGGAATTCTTGAGACCATCCCACCCAGCATTAATACGGTTGTCTATCCAGATCATTACTGGTACGAACCGTGCGCTGAGCATACGCCGAGCAGGCGCCTACCCAGCGCGGAGGGGGCATACCAGGCGCGGACCTCTTGCCGACGCAGGATGCTTCGCTAAAACCCAATATTTACGTTATATAATCCACGTTAGGGAGACAGAATACAGCACGGAAACCAACCTTTTACCGTAAAAAGGAAAGTAATCCTGCTTGAAGCGCCTTGGTCGGGCGAGTGAGCATTCCGTACTCTTTACTGAAATAATAAGAAAGTAAACCGCGAAGAAACAAATCCCCATGGACATTCGCCTGCCTTCCAAAAGGAAGGGCAGAACAGATCGGCCTCGGATCTTGGGCACCCTGGCACGGGCTCGGGGAGCCGAGGCGGCCACAGCCTATCTTGACTCAGGCTGGTAGCCCAAGGTGGTTCCCGCCAAGACCGGCCTGTCTTCGAATGCAGACATTGAGAAGATCCCGTGCGTTCTCGATGGGTGGGCTTTCTTTGTTGAAATGTAGTCCCGTGAAGCGCTATGCATGCCAAAGCAGAGCTTGGGTCAAGTCCCTGGTAGCCCAGCGCGGTTACCTTGAAGATTGGCCTGGCTCCAGGGAATGTCCGGAGAGGCAGGAAATAGCGGTGGTCTTGAGGGTTGTACTGACAGAGGTTGGGGAATACAGGCCGTTTTGAGCCTCGAGGAGGAGCATCACTCCTCGAAGAACGGAAACAAAGCTAAAGGTCGTCTTAAATCTCGAAGAGTAAAGCTCCGAGATGAAGCGTATTCTGGCTGAGTGTTCAGCAAAGCCGCCTCGAACCTCGAGGGGCAAAGCGCCGAGTTTTAGCATCTTGTGCTGACGTCCAAGGGCGTCGTCTATATGCCGCCCGCACGCTGACCACCAGAAGGCCCCTGCTGTCTCATTCTCGTACTGGTCACAGCTGGACGGGGAAGAGAACTCCCTGCGTGGAGTTGCCATCCGAGGGAAGCAACGGCTGATTCGAGGAAACAAAAGCGAGGTGAAACAAAAATCGTTTTCGAGCAGACGGGAGGAGGGAGACAACCAACTAGCCGTCGCGCTATGAGCAAAACGACGCCATTTGTTAATCTAGGATCGGGTGAGACACAGAGTATCCCTGCAAGTTTGCCAAGCAAACATGTCCTCGGTGGTACCCCTTTCTTGAGCTCAGAGGCGGAACAGAAGCAGCTTATAGTATTCATTCTGAATCATGACGACGAACTGAGCCAGTATGCACGTGCCCTCGCCGTCTCTTGATTGTCCGGAATGCAAAATGTCATCCTATCAATACAAAACGACCAAATCCCCTTCGGTGGAAAAATTGCGGCCATTTGAAGACCGTACCATAACATCAGGCCAACCTGAACCGTGATATCCCCGATCCATTTTCTGCGGATCTATCTACCTCTCACGCCATATGGCGCCGCACTTTTAATGTACTGCAATCCTACCAATCGCGCTACGTCATCCCTGTGTCCTCTCTTGTTGTCCCCTGTTCCTGCAGCAGCGTGTGCGAACTGTGGACACAGTAGAAGTGCATGCCGTATGTTGATCGAGGGACATACCCCCTCATGCACGCGAATCAGCCGGGTTCTGCGCCGCTCATTATCTTCCACAGGAATTCGTCATGCTTGCTGATGATATGGTTTGTCTGCGGTAAGGTATAAAAACCCCCTTTACACTCGTGCTAATGTCTTGTTCTGGCCCAATCGTGTAAGGGTTGGTGGGCTCTCTGTCCTTGTCCCATAGAACCGCACGAGGCCAACGGGAGATAACATCAGCTAGTGTGTTCTGTACGCCGAGAATGTGCGTTGCAGCATGGTTCCAGTCGCCCTTGATTTCGAGACGCCCGAGCATCTCATGAGCAAGCATAATCGTTTGTCCCTCGTCCCCCCGCATCGAGAGATCCGAGATACTGCTGCCATGGTGTCACCGTGCATCAGAATCGGATCCTCCTTGGCGTCCACCCTGTCGCCTACTAGTGCAAGCATGACCCACGCGGTCACGACCATGCCCAATAACTCCAACATATTGATCGTAATGGTACAGATCTCTCGTCGATCGGCTTTTCTTTTTAGGTCTGCGACCAGTACTTTTGGCATGTCATACCTCCAAAATTCTGTCCTTATGACGCAAAAGCCATCCTCTTCCTCAACACTGGTGTCAGACAGATTTTACCTTTTTTTTTATCGTTTTATCACCGTGTAGCAGAGAGCGCTAAGCGCCTCACCTTCGTGTAGTACTTCGTGATCGATAGCCCACTTCCAGAAGAGAAGGTCAGCGTGAAACTGTCTACCTAGTCCTACCGTACGGTTCTGGATTTGGATCCCTCCTAAGTTTTGCAGTCTGGTCAAGCGCAGCAACCTCCAAACAAAATACCTACTAGCCCATATTACTTATATGAGGTTCCACAACTTGCCAGCCACGCTCAGGTCGTCCCTCGCCGTCGCTTCCCTCCTGCTTTGGGGCCATTGCTCGATCAGCGTTCTCTGTATCGCTTCAATCTCCTCGCGCGGAACCGAAATTCTCATGGTGTTAGAGCTGATTGTGAAACCTAGGGCGTCTATCGTGGTTCCTCAGTCTGTGATTTTTTGGGTGTTAAAATAGGCGTTACACCCACCCACCCCCGGGCCGAACAACCGCACGTGATCCGAGCGTAGGGAGTCTGACACGATTAAGGCTGCCGCGCCTTCGTCTAAGTACACGGCTGTGAAAAATGGGTTGACCCTCCGCTGTGGGTTCTGATTTTTGCGCCCGGCGATAGTGATGTTGGTTTTTCATCTCCCCAACGCTTCATCAACATTATGTGAGCCATATAGACTATATTTTCATTGGTCTAACAGCTAGCTGGTCAATCGTGTTGTTGCCGTCTCATTTCTCTGACATTTGTCAGCCTCACTTCTTTGAGGCTCAATTTTTGTGAGATTCGTTTGTCATTCTCAGTTTTCAGTTCTTAGACTTCCTTTCTAAGTATATTTTGTTGAGGAAAGCTACCTTGCTACTGGTACAACTGAGTACCGATTAGTCCATCGTAGCCTATCGTTTGGAGTGTTTTGCTAACATATCACACGTAGTCATCTGGTATAGGTAGGCCAAACCTGGTGGGGACAAAGCAGCATGACGTGCGCTGATATGTTGTGCACGGCTGGTATACACGAGTGAGGACGTACACATGTTCAGAGTAGTATCAGATCCGTTTTTAGGTACTTCTGATTTAGCACGAGGCGCTTCAGCAGGGGGATGATATGTACGTGGTACGTATGCATCATACACAGGTATGTATGCGGCACAATTGCATGGATCACTCACCTCATATATATATTTGAAAACAAGGGTTGAGCTTTTCGTTTTTGTTGGTGTCGTATAGTACAAGTGTATGGTTGTTGAACTTTGTGATCGATCCAGCATGCACCATGCACAACTCTTCGTTTTTCGTCTCTTCTTCGAGACCGTGCTATTAATAAACACACCGCCCTTGGAGCATCGTTTCGGCGTCATCAGCTCTGCGGAGCTTGGAGAATGATTTCAACGGCAGACTGACATTTGCGGAGTGCTCACCGCTCGTGCGAGATCTGGCATGATCCAGAGCAACCGCACACAGCCACAGAGAACGTACCCTCCCATGAGGTTATGAGTCATTGCCTCGCGTAAGCAGTGAGAGCTAGCGGCGGGGTCCCGGGAGCATGAGGCATATCGACCGAGACTGCCCCCGCTTGTGGAACCCGAGCTGCTACCTTTTCTGTGAACATCAACACTAAAACACCAGGACCACGACTACGAGCCAATGCAACAAGCAGCCGACCTACTACGAGAAACGGGAACAAGAACTGCCTCCACCGAGCTGGACGATTGACAACACCTGGAGCTGGTGGTACGAAGACCGATATCCTTTTGGGGCGAGCACGGAGAGCTGCCAAGAGACTCGTCAAAATCTGGTTAGTGCTTGTTCGTTAGTCTTTACAATCGATGCTAGGTTGTATTGTGCTGATATCACATTATTAGCGTATCTGATACAGAGATTGTTATTGCCCTCGATGGATTGCATTCGAGCGCTGTTCTCAGATATACATTTGGTGTGAAGTCGCAGTTGGAGTTGGTGGAATTGACGAGAGAGACCAGTCGGCACCGTCACAGACGGCACCCCAGCACGTGCGTTTGGCGCAGACCAAGACGAAAAAAATTGAGTCATTCTCGGTACAGGTTAAGCATCGTTTGTTTTTCATTTTCTTTTAGATCCTTCAGCGGATGGCGGAAAATAAAGATTAAGGTCACCACACTTCCACGTATCTTTAAACATGTTACGTGTCAATTTACGTCGATTGTATTCGCGATCTAGCGCTGGCTGGCGGGTGTCCTTCAGCTCCCGTGTTAGCGACAGCTCGATCTGTCCGTACCGGCGGTCACAGTTACTACTCCATCGTTGCAAGCTGCCGATGTATACGGATGGATGCGTGAGTTGTCGACCCGACCTGATCCAGGGGGATCAGGTACGATGTAGTCTAGATAGCTATCGGAAACGTCATTATTCCGGGTAGTGTACGACTTGCCCAAGCTCACCCACTAATAAAAACTCCGTGCATGAGAGAACAGTCTTCCGACGGACTTGGCCCAGTTACGGTCCACCCTACCCATTCGGGCGTTGGTCCTAGGTGTCGTATGTTACGGTATGGTAGAATTAAAAGCAGGAAGAAAAAAAAAGGGAAATTATGGAAAGAAATCCTCTCACATGTCTTATCATATAAAGTTCTGTTTCCAAGCACAGATTGATCTGCCCCGCCCGTCCCGCCCCCCCCCCCCCCTCTTGATCAAACCCAGGCCCCAACGTCCTTCAAAACTCCGCCCTCCCCTCACCGGTTATTCGACTTACAGGATTCACTTGATAAACTGATGCATTTCCTTCCACAGCTGTCAGATTTTGTCCCCCTCAAAAACGGGTTTTATAGTTTATGCGCATAGACTGACTAACATCACCCTGTTGACCCTGATAGCTACACTGTAGTTGCAAGGGGAGTCACCGATTTATATCCTTAATGAGGACACACAACCCGTAATACGCGCGATCGGAGTATATCGCACAGCTTGCAAAGATGAGTTTCGACAAAATCCTCGATCTCACAGCTGGAGAGTATTTTAATTTTCATGATGTTATACTGTTGTAATCACAATGTCATACACGACGACGAGAGGAATGTGCATATAAAACGTGGCGAATCGTACCCATCTCCGTTTACGCCGCAGCACGGTAGGGCGATAATACTTGACTCGTGTTCGACGCAGAAGCGAGGCCTGCGACGCGAGAAATACAGGTTCTCGTCGTGTTTATGACTCGAAAATAAAAATAAATGGAGACTAGTGGGTAGGCTGTGGGCTTCGTTCGTTGGTATTCGCCTCCAATATCGTTATCCTATCGATTATCGACCTTTTGGTGTCTCCATCGACAACGCTAATTGTCGTTGTAGTATTAATACTGTCCCAGAAAGTGCGGGGTCCCACTTTAATGCGAGAATTTGTCGTTTTGTAACGCACCGCACTAATAATAAGGATGGGGGACTACGGCCTACACACGCTATTCGGACAGGTGCACCAAATTTTTTGTCAGGCTTTTCACTTGAAGACTTTTATACCTTTCTTATTAAGACTGATTCTACGATAGCTACCCCCGCAAAAAATCGAATCTCTTTAACGAACGCGTCGTCATGGCTGCTCGACACTAACTATGAAGAATGCGACGAAAATGATGTCTTCATGCGTTCTATTTTCTTGCAAACGACTATCGAACGATGATGTCGCGGTGGTAAAAGGCGCACCGCATGTCAGGAGATGCGGCCGGGAGCTGATTAAAAAACCGGCGATTTCGTTAAAGAACAGTTAGTTGGGAGTGCCACCGTAAAACGACTCTTAACAAAAAAAAAATGTCTTTTGAAAATGCTGAAAGCGCACTTGATTAATAGAAGCACGGCCTGCCTAGTATTAATAGGTGTATTACAGCTTCCTTAATATTATGAAAAAAACGGCATTCGACAACTTTGGGTCAAATAAGAGCCCCGTCATTCAGGAGGTCTTTTCGCGAAGTGCTACCACTTTCAACACATCGCTGATCGTAGCACGCGTCGACTGTGGGTGCAATGTGGTCAGTCTGAGACATTCGATTTGATAAGGACAACGACAAAACAAACAGTGGCAGCGGCTGAACGTTCAATGTCTCGTAGTAGGGGGTAAGGGGGTCCAACTCTTGCGATCGGTCACAGTGTGCAGCACCACAATGTACGTCAATCAAACGGCGTAGGGGCTAAATGCTTGCTGTTGGCAATAAGATACCCCTGTATGCAACACACAACATACCTACTACGTGAAAATATACACACCAAGCATAGTCTATAGGGCGTAGGGGCCAAATGCTTGCTGATGACCATATATATATGATAATATACTGTATGCAACACACAGCATACATACACACATACATTCATATAGAACTTCAGCACTCTCGCAGTCTCTGGTCCAACTCTTGCTTGCTGTGGGCCACACTACAGTCTGTACAATCATACCACACTAGACACCAAGCATACAGGGCGTAGGGGTCAAATGCTTGCTGTTGGCCATGTATGACATGATACTGCTGTAATGCAACACACAATATCTCAAGTACGTGTAAACACTCTCATTCTCTCTCCTTCATTACTACGACATTACAATATGACACAATGATGATTGTGTTTAACATCCAACAATAATGCTCGGCATGAGTTCCAATCAATTAAGGATTGTAGCACACCAGGTCCTATGTAGCACACCTGATCGGCTGATACCACTGACGGCGGGCTTCCATCGTTCATACTTTGTGGCACACCTGATCGGCTGATGATGATACTTTTAACTGATATACTATTAATATTAATAAAACGAGTCTATAATAATCATTGCCGCTCACCCACCCCCGCACTACTAAAATATTTCAAGAGACTGGGTGTTGCTGTTGACACCCGACAAAATATGGCAACACGGGCTTCAATTGTGCTTCAAATGCATTAGTATTCACTGCAAATTATACATACCTGGTACTAGTACACTACTACGTACGGCTGTTTGATTCAGGATTTCGCCAAAACTCACCTTTCTTTGCAAGATGTGAGTGATACTCCGATCGCGCGTGTTAATACGCGTGTGTGCGTCCTAATGAAGGATACAGGTCGGCGACCCCCTTGAGTCCTATAGTAGCTACTGTGGTACCAAGGTGAACAGGGTGATGCGCAGACGTTCAGTGTTTCATGACTACTAGTAGTCTTCATTAATCACTGTACGCACGGAAACTATATAATAACGCGTTGTTGAGGGGGGCAAAATCTAACCGATGTGGATGACACCTGCTTATTGTATGCGTAGTCTTAGTACCGGTGAGGGAAGGGGGGTTGGGGGGGGGGGGAGGGGGGGTAACATTTTGTTAGATTGCATAATGTGCGAGACCTACTGCACAAATGATGCCAGACCTGAAAAACGGTATTGGGCCGGGGGGACGCCGGGGGAGGGGGTGGGGGGGGTAGTCGAAGATCGTTATACCACTTTGATCGGCTGATACTAGTAATTACTAACTCGTTTATTGTTATAATAATACAGTATTGGCCTGTTAAATGGCCCGACGACGCGATTTCTCGTTGTTTCCCTTTTCGAGCTACGAAGGGTTTGCCTCTGACGCGTGCTACGATAGAGGCACGTAGCACGTTTTGGCTGAAACATTATCTGAGTGATGGTGACGCCCCTCAACCCAAAATCGTCGGAATTTCATTTTTTTTTTATTGGGAATAATAGTGTTTTTCGTTCTGTACCTAGGCCATTGGATTGGTCATCGGGTAGCACTTACTTCTCAGGTCTTGTGTGAGGTATAGGACAGCTCAAGCGAGGAACCTCAGAAAAAAATGGTGCACCTATCTATGCCGTAGCTTGCGTCCGAGACCAGCATGCGCCAACAACTGGTTACTTTTTTTGTGTACCAAGTACTCTGTGCACTTGATGAGAGGAACAGTCTGGCTTGATTGGCGTGGACTACGTTTTGCTGCTGCCTCCTTTTTTCTGATGCGAAATACAAATTCTACTATATTATATGTATTGAGAATACCCCCATAAGGCACTCTGCATTATAATTTAGGCTGCAAAGGCCGGTGCTGGTAGTCGTTAGACCAACGGAGCAAACACGCTGTGTCGAGTACGTGAAGAGTTGATGACACTTGAAAAGGGTGCCGCTTGAGGGCAAGGAAAGCCCACGAAAGACGAAGTGTGACGAGTTCAGATGATGGATGTCAAGCGTGAGCAGCAGAGCGTGCTGCACGTTATATGATCGACATCTTCAGAGCTTTTAAGTTCTACAACCCTACGAGTACGAACACTATCGATTGTGCTCGAGAAGCCTACAGCCGGTTCGGGACTGCCAACATTATCTACGCAGAACGCTTGCTCCAGAACTTAAACTCTCGAGTACAGGGACAATAGTTCCTGCATTGCATGAAGAGCAGCAATTTCACCGCTTCTGTTATTGTGCTTATTGTGCGGCATACTCTTGTACATTGTACCTGGTAGCTTTTGCCTATGCTACGATAAGCATTGATTATACGTACGCATATTGCGCAGTGTCCCTATCTGCTATGAGTATAGACTATGATGATATTATTGTCACACTGATAAACAACTCTGTAGGCTATCAGCTACTACTACTGCTGCAGCAAGAACCGATATGGGGCTGTATATTCGCTATTGAACATTAGTCATCGCAATAGGCTGATGCCACCTATCTCTTAACACCCCTCCTCAACGGATGTCGCATATTCAAATACAGCCGCAATGCCGCAAACAAGTACTCTCGTTTTACCCAGAACTTCACCGTAGGGCTAACTTCTTAACTAATTGCTTCTCAGCGACGTGTGGCCGCAGCCGATGTCCTCGTTCACTGATGACCTTGGCGACTCGCTGGAATGCATGTTTATGATACAAACAAACTTACTCTGAATAACGAAATATCTATCGAATCGCATCATGGGCCTATTCAAGTGACCCGCTGTGATAACTGCTTTTCAAATGGAACGGAACGGAATGGTTTAAAGTTTACCGCGCGCAACACTGACTCTCGACCCCCCCCCCCCCCCCCCCCCCCCCCTTCGGCACAGAGGTGAGCGTAGGTGCGTCTAAAGAGAAGACCGTGGTTCAGGCGGGTTACAGAGGGAGTTTACAAGAGAAGAAGTAAAGAAGTGTGTAGCCAAACTTACGAATAGAAAGGCAGCAGGGGCAGATGAAATAGTGAATGAATTTATGACGTACGGGGGAGAAATTTTGATCACCATGAGGAGTATGTTGTATGATTGGACATGGAAAAACCGGTACCCGCGTAAGGGGTGGAGAGAAGGAGTAGTAATATACTTATTAAACAAAGGAGATAAGGCTGACCCGGGGAACTACCTGGGCATAATGCTATTAAGCACCGTAAGAAAAACATTCTGTAAGATTTTGACCGATAGAATGGGAGCAATGTTGGAAAAAGACGAGAAAGAAAACTTAGGGCACAGGATTTAGGCCAAACCGTAGTTGCGTAGACCATTTGTACACATTAGGTATGATAATTCAAGGTAGGAAAGACGCCGGGCTAACGACGTTCTGTTTCTTCGTAGATGTACAGCGGAACTTCTGTGCGATCTGTACGAATTTCTGTGAGCTCTAAGCGCCGACGGGTAATACCAACGCTGACGGGTTTATAGCTATGTACCCTGATGGGGGTATGCCCTTGTACCCCGGTGCGGGTACGGGACAGGGTGTCATGGTGTACCGTACCCTAAACTTCTGTGTGTGGGTTCCGTAAGAAAAAAATACAACACCTGAAACCTTTGTGAGTTCTGTACGCCTTCGGAAGTGAGGAGCTACCGATTAGTCAAGTAAGTTTATGAGTATGATTAGTTTTAGAACTAAAACATACCTGGTAGAGTCTTGGTCGAGTTGCGCGAACGAATGCCGTCGAAGTCATTTTTCGGGTAAGATATTGGCTCCCAATGTTGGGAGCTCGGAAACTTTCTGCTGCACCCCTCCGATGGGATGGTTTGCCTTGCCGTTGTTTTGCCTGCGGGAATGGCTCTGGGGGGGGATGGTGCTGCTCCTAGGCCTGTTTTTCTGAGCGAATTCACATCCCTCTTTCCTCCTGGTTTGTTCCACGAATCAGGCAACGTTGGATTTTGCGCCTTGAGCCTCTGACAGTAGTCATCCAATGAGCAGGCGAAAACAGCTGAGTCGAGAATAGTTGCCTCCATCCTGCCCTAGCCCCTAGCACCAGTTATCTTGTACGATTGTGTGCTAGCATAATCGATAAAGCAGGGCAGGGTGTAGGCTGGCTCATGGCGAGATGAGCCTAGATACCCGGAGCTCCATCAGGCTGGAAGAGGAGAAGAAAGTATAAAAGTTACAAGGGCGCCGCATGGGTGCCGGCGATGCCGGCACCCATGCTTTGGGTAGGGCAGGGCAGCACTTCGAATTGTTCGATTCAACACTTAATAGAGTAAAAAAAAGCCACACATAATCGAAGACTACGCGTACAGTATGTAACTTAATGCCAAGAGTTCGACATAGACTATCAATGATAACAATGAACTACTTGCTACAATTTTTCAAGTGAATCCGATTTTGAGCTTCATCAGATTTTGATCGAAATATGTCCGAGCACACGCCGACTGACCCTTTAGTCTGGCGGCGAAACGTGTTGAGTGCTTTGCTTGTGATGTTTTTACTCAATCAAGCATCGGGGCCAGCAAGGTGACTGACCATGTCTGCTGCGTGTTTTCTTCGTAGCCAATCAGAGGCGCGCACTGAGCCAGCTTCTGAACTATACCATGCATGGCATGACTGTATCATCTAGATCCGATCCTCGCAGATTGATTGTCTGTGTATTGTCTGATCGTGTAGAGACGTGCTGACGTTGTTCCAGGCGCGAAACACGGTGGTATCGCAGCCTTCGTCATTCAACTCCTCGAATGTTATTGCAATGATGCTTCTTGTTGCTAGCTGTAGATCGCTCACTTTTTGTAGCTACAGTACGCGACTACAGCGCTTACGATTTTGATAGCTAAGAATTTCAGGCTCGAGTTTTAAAAGACGAAAATAAACATGTCATGTTTGTATGATCGTTTATTGGCCGGGGCCCGTACGCAAAGTAGGCGTTACCCGGGAGCGATAGGGTCACATGCCGGGATCGGAATCCATCCACATATCTACAACTCCTACAACCCGGGGACGAACACGGATTCCATCCAGGTTGATACCTCTCCGTACGGTGTGGGAATCCCAGCCCTACCGGCCGATCTCTGATTGGCTATGGTTCGTGTGTTGAGCCAGCTCCACCTCAGGAGGACAGGGTCCCATCCCCGGTCCAGAGGTAGTTCCATATATCTAAAGCTTTGACCAACCGGGAAAGAAGGCCGTGCTTTCTCGCGTCGAGACCGCCCCGCACGGTGAGGAGACCCCAATCCCGTTGGCTAATGGCCGATTGGTTCGAGCTCCACAGCGCCGTCCTAGGCGGATAGAGGCCCATCAATCGGGGGCATTTCCGTCGCGCACGGGGAAGATATAGGGTCCCATACCCAATTCATAACCCCCCCGAACCTCTACAGCTCCGAATACGCGGGACAATAACGATGACCTCCCGCGGGTCGACACCACCCAGCACAGAGTGGAACCCCAACCATATTCGTTGCCGCTGATTGGCTGGAGGGCTCGGACATAAGGGCAACACCACCACGGAAGGATATAGAGTCCTAATAGTATGCCCGTTTCAGAAATGCTGACAAACCGGGGACGATCACCGTTTTCTGCCGCGGGTCGACATTGCCCCGCATCATGGTATGACAATCATCTATGCACGTTGGCTTATCTTTGATTGGCTGTGCAGCTCGTGGAGCCAGAGATACCCGGGGAGGATATAGGCCAATTTATGGGGGGGGGGCGTTTCGACGCACCCGATGAGGATAGGGCTCCATCTCCGTTCCAGAAAGCCTTCCATACCCCATCTAACTCCATCAAACCGGGGACGAAAACAGAATTCTTCCAGGTCGACACCACACCGCACGGTGGGGAATTCCTAGCTAGCTGAGGTTCGTATGCAACGCCAGCACCACAGAGCAGGGTCCAGCCCCGGTTTTCAGAAACCTTTCAAGGTATTTATGATAAAAAAAAATGGAGCAACTCGCACTCCTGAAGTTTTATTCGTATACCCGAACCGCGCCGTACGCGGACATTGAATTTGACCCCCTGCCTCCGTACCACTCCGCACAGTGTAACCCAACCTCCTGGTATTCGATTGATCGGCTCGGCTAGGGTTCGTGGATAAAAGAAACCACAACTTACTAAGAAGTTCAGCAACTTTAATGCCTATCGTCTCATACTGGTCTGTGATTGGAGAAGTTATGCATGGACCAATTGCATAATACAGTAGTAATAAAAAGGGTACTTGCATTCGCCGGCACCCACGCTGCGGGCAGGGCAGGGCAGCACTTCGACTTGTTCGATTCAATATTCGATAGAGAGTAACAACCGTTACCACACAACACATAGTCCACGCGTGTAGAGCGTAAAGTAATGCCAATGAATCGATGTAGACTAACAGTGGACAACTTACTTTTGCCGTTCCTTGCGTGAATCCGATTCCGAGGTTCATCATATTTTGACCTGACAAATCCTAGCCCACGCAGGCTGACCCTCTAGTATGGCCACAAATAGATATTTCGAGCGCGTTTCTTGATGGTTTGACTCAACCAAGCATCTAGGGCCAGCAAGGGAGTGGCCATGTAACTTGCATCTTCTCTACGTAGCCACTGAGAGGCGCGCGCTGAGCCAGCTTCTGCTACGTACACCACATACATGATAGTGTTTAGATCCGGGGCTCGCAGACCGACTGTCTGTGTGTGTATAGTCTGATCGTGGAGAGACTTGCTGATGGTATTGTAGGCGTGAAAGACGATGTCGCTTCCTTCGCTATTCAATTTCTCGAATGGTACGATAACACTGCTACTTGTTGCTATCTGTTAGATAGAGTTTAGTAGTACGCGATATCGCTGCACTAAGAATTTGGCATTAAAAGAATTTCAGGCTCGAGTTTTAGACAAAAATGAAAGAAACATATATTACCTGGTATGGCCTTTTGTCTGATCGCTGGTCGCTCATTGGCCGGCGATCGTACATAATGTAACCGTCATCTGGAGACGGTAGGGTCCCATCCGACGATCGTAATCCACCCACACATACATATACAGCTCCGACAAACCGGGAACGAACACGGATATGTCACCAGGATTGGTACCTCTCCGCACAGTGTGGAAATAATCCCCAACCCCACCGACCGGCCGATCTCTGATTGGCTGGGGGTCGACTATTATATAGCCAGCTCCGCCTGGGGACGATAGGGCCCCATCATCGGTCCGGATGTCATTCTATATCTCTATAAGTTAGACCAACCGGGGAATAACACCGAGTTCTCTCGGGTCGACACCGCCCCTCACGATGTGGAAACCCAACGTCTGTTGGCTAAATCGCTGATTGGTTCGAGCTCCAAGGCGCCGTCTCACCCTAAGAGGATGATAGAGGCTCACCAACCAATGGGGGACAGTTCCGTCGCACACGGGGGAGATATGGCCCCATGCCCGGTTCATAAATCCTCCGAATCTCTATAGCTCCAACAACGCAGTAACTATAACGATGATCTCCCGGGTCGATAGCCCCTGTCAACCTTGACCCCATTGGCTTATTCGTGATTTTCTGGTAGGCTTTGACCCAATAAGCTCACAATTATTTTGACGGACTCGGGTTTCCCGCATACTTCCGTATACGGCAAACATTTGCAATGCGAACGTAATTCGACCAGTAATTATTTGCGTGATAGGTCGCATAAAGAGCGATTTTAAGCCTACATGAGGTTGGCGTGCCGAGAAAGCACGCTCAAAATCAGGATAAGACAAATACTTGAACAGCAGCAACAGCACCAAACGCAATATAAATGGACGAATTAGAACGATTTTTATCCAGGATAACCCCCCCGCCCTGGTTGTGAGCACAATTTCAAGCGAAAACGACGCGTTCAAAGCAAAACGACATAAAATATTGAAAATAGAACTGAAAGACTGGCACAACTCGATCAAGCTATCCGTGGAAAAAAAACTGAAATGAGGCAAAAACTTTGCGTATTTGAGTCGCGTGATGGTAGAATAATCGTGGAATACTGTAATCACATCTTTGTTGCTAATGCGACACCGAAAAAAATGCTGAACATCCCGTTTCCATTGGCTTATTGGATATAAAAACCTAAGCTCGCAAATATTTTTGCGGCTTTTTTTCCATACTACTTAACGAGTAGGGCAAAAATTCGCCATGCGACCGCAATTCGTACATACCGCTCGACCTTAGAATAAATATATACAGTTGGTACCCAGAGCGTTAAAGATTAAGACATTCGGTACAAAAGAAGAGCGGTCAAACCGCCATGTCCCGGCATACTAACAGCCAAATATTGCCCACACAGCAGAAAAGACTAGTCACGCAGTGATCTTGAATCGGAATATCCCCACCGTACTGCTGTATTTAACAACTTGTTGGTGTAGCTTGTCTGAAAAGCTGTTATCGGCTTTGGATCACTTTGTTCCCCATCCCATTCAATATCCTCGCACTCCCCCCCAGTAGTATAACTCAGATTAGGGACATACAGCGGGCCCTCCTGCCCCCTCCCCACTACGGTACGTACATGAATTTTCACCGCGAGAAGAATTGAGTATTTTCTTCCCTCGTCGATTCGCGTCGAATTGTACCTACCCACGCTGCTTGCTAGGCGTTCTCAGCAGTTAGTTGGTCCTATCTATGCATTTCTGCAAACAAAAAAAAATCTCACAACGAACGATGGTAATTGACTTCAAGGAACAACGTTAGAAGTATTCGAAGGTACCCAATAGATAGACCACCGGGGCGACCTGCTCAATATATCTCACTAGAGATGATCAATCAGCAATCAGCAACAAGGAGCACGTCAAGTACGGAACAACACATTATTTTTGGTCAGTTATGTACCAACACGACCACTTTTCCAGGTGACCGCGGCAAACGACCAAAACAGCAACGGAGACTTGCACCACAGCAACAACAAAGCACTCGTTCCACACCGCCTATACTTCTCCATTGTGTTTGTTGTTGTTGTTATTCTCACATTAGCTCGCATAATCAAGTCCGTGGCTACAGGACAGGCTCAAGTCATTCCGGAGCTGAGGAATACCCCAGAAAAAAAAACACAAACAAACCAAAGGTGGTAAACGCATATACCATAGAGTGAAAAATAACCACCCGCCCACGCGATACCGGAACGAATGCATGCCACTGGTTTCTTGCGTAGATACCGTCTACGATCTTCGCGTGGCGCAGCTTAACAACAGGAACGATTTTTCCCCTTGTCGAAAAGCCATTCGCTTTTTTTTTGGTACAGCCTCCCCCCATCCCAAGAGTCAGCCAAAAAGCATGTGTGTACTAGAGCATACGTGTGTGTGCTCTTACTCGTACCTAGATTACTTGAACGAGTGCAAACTATGTCGATGTGCCCAAACTCGTATGATACCACCCTCGAGGCCGGGGACGCAGCCACTCGTAATGCTGCTGTGTGTCTTTATCTGGTGCAGTCATGGCAATCGCTACCTCCTTGTTTTAATCATGCGTGCGCTTGCCACGTCTTCTATATCCATGTACGTACGTGGCTACCGAAATTCAATGAATAAATGCACTACTATGATACCTACTGCGATGCCATGATGTTTTTTGTTACAGTAAATATTCGAGGAATATTTTGGTAGATTCTGGAACAGAATAATAAATAATTCGTTGTTTGTGTTGGCTTGAAGGATTGAAGAGTTGAAATTCTAGGATAGATAATGATAAGTAATACAAGGGCTCCGCTCCGCGGGCGGCCGACGCCGCCCGCTACGCTCGCGCAAGGCAAGGAAAAATGCAACTAAAAACATACCATGTAAAGGGGGCAGAAAAAAGAGGCCCGCGATTTGGTGCGAACAGCGATTTGATAATGCCAAGAGCTGCTTGTCTTGTGCAGAGCAAATTGCCACGTTGTGCTCAGCTGTGCTGTGTGTGCTTTTGTTACCGGTGTTACGTTCTGATCGGCAGTACGGGGGTAATTTGCGTGGGGCAAAAAAACAGGGGGCGGTGAAAGATCAAATAAATACATACGTATGTCATGTAGAAAAAGAAGAAAAATGAAAAGTAGTACTCCGTACACAACACGCATTATACCCGGTACTGCTCTATGTTCGAAAGAAAGCACACAGCGCAGCGACACAGCACCGCAGCGAAGGGCACGGCACCGCACCGCACGTCTCCGCACGGCGCTACGGTGCGCTGCTGGGCCATATATAGCCGGACTGATCTGAGCTGGGCGTGCATGTGATCCAACAGCGTAGTATCTGATCGTATGTACAAACCTGGTGTTGTAGTAGTACCGGTATGTACAAACTCGTATTGACGTTTCGTATTTCGAACGAAGCTGGAAAGCAAAGAAAAGCTGGAAAGGTTCCGCAAGTAATATGGAAGTTGGAGCTCTGAGAGGCCAGGGATGGGCAATCCCTGAGAAAGACAAAATTAAGTAAGTCTATTGTAGTCTATAGCTCCGAGAAGACAATCAAACCAAACGTCCGTAAGCCTGAGGGGTGCAGGCAGGTCGTTCGATTCACGGAATGAATGATGTGAGTCCAGGTATTGGGCAAACGATAATGAATGGAGAAGAGTCCCATGAGATCAATATTCTCAGAGCTAACTTTCAGAGCTCGCGAAGCACAGGAGTCTCACACAAAAGGCGCGACATCTCAGCTGACCATCTAACGTCGTAATCGAGAATACGTTACAGTCTGGTGATTGCACGCCAATCTACCAGAAAATGCCGCAGTTTCTCTTCACCGTCCGGCGTTGTGGCCATCTTGGGTCCCGGGCTTTCTGCGGGGGGGGACGCGAGCAAATATGTACTGAAGAATGGCCTTTAGGTCTCATCGGGTTAGCGGGCTGAGAACGGCCAACTAATCGGTAAGAACGAGATGTGGAGATTAATATTGAAACCGATTAACCCGCCGAGAAGGTAGGAAGCCACCGACCGTGGGAATAGGGATTTACCCGATAGCCTCGTTCATGATAACGAAAGTAATATCACAAAGAATGGGAAAACTGACCATGAGCGAAAACGTACACATCAGGTGCACAAAAGATGGGTGTGCGCAGATCCCCGTGGGCAGAATTACACTCATAGATACATGTGTAGAACATACGAAGACCTATCCTAACGTTCTACAAGGGCTCCGCATGGGCGCCGGCATTCGCCGGCGCCCATGCTTCGGGTAGGGCAGGGCAGCACTTCGACAAATTAAGGTGTAGCTGTCCGATTTGGCGTGCATTGAACTTTAAAGTAATGCCAAGAGTTTAATACGAACATGGGATTATGAAAGTCATAGTTTGACAGAAAAAAACGTAATATTATACAACAAAGAAGGCAAGGATAGGCGAAACACACTATGTTAAATGCGCCGTCACGTAAAAGTTGGCGTCTATCAAACAAAAATACCGAAAATAGTATTATTGAGAACCTGCGTCGCCTCTAGGCGAAACGAAAGAGGCCTTGGCATTAATGAAGAGACTGCACTGCTGTCCCCGTGGCAATGGAGGTTCGAAGTCGACAGGATGCAAAGTCGGTTTGCATCAAACGTCGACATGGGGCCATGTCAGCCGGCGATGTTTTGGAAGAAGATTGATTTGTTTGTTACGTGAAGGCTGTCGCATTGATTGGTCTGCGCGGTTGCGGGCGAGGAGAAAAACGAAGAAGAGGAGGGCGATCTCCCGTTGTGTCGGCGTTGTCTAAGATAGGTGCGGGGGTGGCTTTGCTCGTACGGGAGGTTGGCGTAGCGCTTCTTCTCTGTTTTTCTCGAGAAGGCGGGACATGTGTGTCTGCTATCTTTGCTTCGTGGGTGCTTTCACGTTGTCGAAATCGGACGCGTCCCCTCAATACATAATATCCGGAGTGTCTCTACCATGACGACTGCTGATGGTGCCGTGCGTATTTCCCAGAGACTGACATATTATTTACTGGTAGAAATAATCATATTATACCTTTCTTTGCAACATTTTTTTTCTTCATCCCATTTATCATCCCCGCACCATTCTCGCGCTCCTGGTAGTAACTCAGACCCAGGGTCACATAGCGGGCCCTCCTCCTCTCTCCCCACTTCGGCACGTGCCTTCATTTTTACCGCGAGGAGAATCGAGCATTTTCTTCCCTCGTCGACTGGCGTCGAATTGTACGTAGCAGGCGCTCTCAGCAGTTGATATCTTTTTTTGATTGCATTTTTACAAATTAGGTCATATTCATTTTGGTGGGTGTCGAACTCAAGGACAACCAAACGTTGGAGGTATTCGAGGGTAAAACCACTAGACCACCGGGGCGGCCGGCTGACAATTGATTAAAACAAAAAACAGGATCTTTGCATAGGGTTCAAAATCGTGTTGGCAAAAAAATAAAATTTGCAGGAAGCAGCTGAAAGGTCAAGAAACAGGCAATATTTCAGTTGTTGTTGTTGTTCTCACATTAACTCGCACAATCCAGTCCGTGGTCACAGGACTGGTTCCAGTCACTCTGGAGCAAAGGAATACCCTAGGGAAAAACACATACAACCCAAGGTGGTACACGCATAAATCACAGCTGACGCAATTCATGCCTCCACCAGAAACATATAAAAGTGAAATCGGGAGTCACCTTACTTACGATGTGCCAGGTCCATACCGGTGAATACGTCTCATTACTCGCGCCTGGGAAAACCGACTATACCACTTGCCACCCAAGAAAGACTACCACGTATATATCACACGTAGTATCTATCACTACGCATACGCACAACAGACGCAAGTCAATTGGAAAAAAGAAACAAAGAACAAAGAAGAGAAAGGAAAGGAAATGGGTGCATGGGGCCAAGAAAAAGAAAAGAAAAATAAATTTTTGGGGGTCTACTGGCGAGGCTGCCACCAGAATGGGGTGCCACATGTCACGTGGTCTTTCCACGGTCTACAGCAGTAGTACTACGAACGACTTCCGATACACGCACCGAAGCACGGACTACCGGCCAATTACGCGATCGACAGCTGGCCGTGGTTGTCACGTGTCTCTGTGTTGGGGGCCCCTGCCCTGCCTCTTGTTGGCTCTTGAGAGTGATGCGTGTACGACTAAACTTGCCAACGAACGGCACTCGCACTGCACTTTGAGCTATCTGCTGTAGTTCTGGTTGCTACTTGTTGCTGCATTATGTGCTAGACGTTTCGCCCTTCGGCTACTGCTGTACACCTGCTGTTGTGTGTTTGCCAATGTCGTCAGCTGGCGTTCATGCTCGTCGTACATACTGCTGTTCTCACCGAGTACGTGCGGGTTTCCTCGTACCTCAACCGTACGACGACGAGCTCAAAACAGAAGGGAGGTGACATGAAATGGCATGGACAATGGCCACATAGAAGCGAGCACAGCGGGATAGTTCGATGCGAATCAACCGCACTCGATCATGCCTACAGCAGAGGCTGGTTGGAGTGTCAGCGGCCGTGCTAAAACCAGGGCCAAAGGCCGAAGAGACGGCTCTTGTGTCTGCTTGGTTTTGTCTCGAGGTTCTGTTATATATATTGGACAGAGTGATGCGTGAGAGGTGACATGAAATGGCATGGACGATGGCCACATAGAAGCGAGCACAGCGAGATAGTTCGCTGCAAATCAACCGCATTCGTTCATGCCTACAGCAGAGGCTGCCTGGAGTGTCAGCGGCCGTGCTAAAGCCAGGGCCAAAGGCCGAAGAGACGGCTTTATCTGCTTGGTTTTGTCTCGGAATTCTGTTACATGAAAATGTAATGATTCCATGGTTTGGGAGTTATTTTGTCACGAAACGTCTTGCCGTCGGTCATTTGTGTCGCGAAGTTGTTGGATATCGTCGGAAAGTTGTGTAACGTTTTAGGTGAACCCACACTAAAAAATTGAATTTCCAGCTGGCAAAACGAGCAGAAACAAGAGCAATTAAATGCCGAGCAAGAAACCAAACGAACTAGTAAAAAAGTGCAGCAAAGAAACTAACGCTCGAGAGTATGCCACCGCAAAATTCCAAACATTTCCAGCTGGCAAAACGAGCAGAAACAAAAGCAATTAAATGCCGAGCAAGAAACCAAACGAACTAGTAAAAAAGTGCAGCAAAGAAACTAACGCTCGAGAGTATGCCACCGCTAAATTCCAAACATTATCGCGTACCGTTTGGAAATGATGTCAATTTTGCAAATCATTCAGGCGTTCCAGCCATTAAGATTCAACAATTTTTCCCAAATTCCTCCTCGACACTCGCTCGTCTCGCTCGGCACCCGTCCGCGTTCACGTCGATGTGCGGAACGGACACGGCAGGGCGAGGGGCGTTTGAGCCGCCCCCCGAAGGCGGCGCTCGAACCAAGCCACATTCGACCGAGAATTCCAGTTCCGCGAATCGCATACTTAGGTCGAGACAAAAAACTCCTGACCAAAGTCCATGACACCAAGGAATGACTTGATATTCAAGGAATGATTTTATATATATTTATGTACATGTCCGCATACAATTATAGAGCACATGGCATATGATCATCGCGCAGTAGACGGCACAACCGCGCATGAAAAGCTGTTCGATTATTTACTATATGGTATACTGCATGCAGAAGCGTAGAAAGCAACACGTTCTGAGGGTAAGGGTGCCTGACAATAACATGTACGTATATAGTCTATCCCGCTACACATATACCGGAGCTTCACACAAGAATATTTACGTACACGATGGGTAGTACGTGACATGCGTAGGTATGATAGGGGTACACTTACGCAACACAATCTGGAGTATGCGGATCATACGACGTACGTGTAAATGAGCAAATCCTTTGTGGACAAAACATCAAGACATTTGAGGAGACGGCACGAAAGCACATGTCTATATAGGCAACGATGATCAGGAATGCGGGTGGCCCAATATCATCAAATGGTACAGACATGAGTGTGTGGAGACGAACGATACCGTTGATTTAAACCTGGTACCTGGCGAGGTTTATATGGAGAATCCACGCGGCCAGCCAACATTGTATATATGTACAAGGGCTCCGCATGGGTGCTGGTAGTCGCCGGCACCCATGCTCCGGGCAGGGTAGGGCAGTGTTAAGATACGGACTCGAAATGCCGGTAATTATCCGAATTTGAGGTCATTTGGATGAGTTTCGTATGATAAGGTTGGCGTTTTATATTCGGAAAAGTTAGGAAATAGATCGGCGTCACGTGCCTCCGATCTCAGAAGCCATCCGAGGCTCTGCTGGAATTGAATAAAGCTACGTCTCTACGAAGGCGAAGAAAATGAGTACTCTCCGAGGATCTGCTCAATTGGTAGACCTGCAGGGGGCACTCTGTGCCCCCACCCAATAACCTTACTAATGGCGTCGCCTTAAGCTTGACTTGCAGCGTTCCTCCAATCTCTCCGATATTTATTTTCGTGGCGATTTTGCTTTTGCTTTCCGTCGAGCCCACAACCCCTGTTCCTTCACGGGTGGCTTCTCAATGGAGGGAGCGCCCTCCATCCTACAATGTCGACCACAACAGCAGTGAGATGGCAGGGGCCCCTCCTGTTGGTCGCCGGGCACGTACCACGCAGACGACACCTTCCAACTACGTGCGGACGACACTGCTCTTCGGAGCACACTCCTCGTCTTGGCTTTTGGTCGCATCAGTTCCCCGCCACCTGTGTCGCATAGACCACGCCGCAGCGGAACTGCCCAAGCCCCATCCATCAGACTCGTTTGCTCCGCGTCCAGCCAGCATGTTGCAATGCACATTTCCGCGAGCTGCCAGCACAAGCCCCAAGATCGCCCGTCGACCTGTACTTGTTTTTTACGCTTCGGGGCTGAGGCATATGCACGACGCGCCACGGACGAGCATACTGGAATCAACCCTTCGAAGGACCATCGACGGGAACTTTGCTTGCTGAGAGAGCCCATCGGCCTGCATACACCTTTGCTGACGGAGCCAGACCGACCATCGCGGGACCCCCTTGGACTACGGGCACCTTGCTCTAGGAGCTCATGTCGGGGTTCCTTCCTTGTGGTCCTCCCTAGGAAGGAACAGGCGGTGCTCGTGGAAGGTTTGGGCTTTCTCGTTTGACGATTTTTTCCAGTACACGCGTTATCGTATGGGTTTCAGTACATACGTCGATCCGTCTTGCGCGCCGAACACACTGCTGTGCTCCCTTTCTGCTGAAAATAGTGCAGCTACTAATTTGACGCAACTCGGACCCCTCCCCGATCTTTCGCGATCAATAGCTTTCGACTGCGTCACGTAGCTTTAACCATCATCATGTTCGTAGCGCTAACAACTACAGTGCATCATAATTGGCTCGCTGTCAACACATACATGCCATATACCGCCAGATTCTCTGCTGTAGAAGTCACTGTCCAGCAGCCGAGCCGCCTACTTTGCCCCTGCCCATCCACCACATAGCTCGACCCTCCACTGCCCTAGCGTCCACAGTTACAGCACTGCAGCTCTGACACCCTCCGCTGTTGTGCGAGTGCTCCTTGCAAGTTCGATTCGAGAGGTTTTTTCGTCTTAGTGTGAAGGAGTCGTGGTGCCGGATGTTGGGAGGGAAGGGACGCAGGGGTATCAGCTTCGCTTGGAGACAGCACCGGTTCTTCTTTGATGGTTTCTTATTACTGGCGTTGAGCTATGAGAAGCTCGAAGGAGACAGGAAAGGGGAAGGAGTGAGAGCATGGGGGTGGGGTGAGGCTCACAGAGTTCGCTTCACCCTCCAGCATTGCTGCTGTGCTCTCTTCTGGACCTTTACCTATGGAACGTACAAGGAACGTTCTCCTAGGTGTGCTATATTCCCAAGAGCGCTTAACGCGCTTACTTCTACCTATCTTGGCTCCATTACCGAGAACGTTCTTGTGGTATAAGCTAGCTATTCTCTACGGGTTATCCGCTTCACTAAGAATATTCCGTTCTAAGGGAATCTTCTTGTGGCCAATAGACCGTTACTCTGCGGACTATCTTACCGAATCTATTGCCCGCTATACCGACACTCTATTACATTAGCCCACCCTGAATAGTCGTATATGCAGACCTCAAGACGGTCGAAAGATGACGACAACGTTCATCCTAAAAGACCGGGAAAGGAGGTCGAAGATGCGGCTATTCAAAACAAACACATGAGGCTATAGATTCCCCCACACCTCGTAAAGAGGCCTAAACTGCAAGGATAGGGCTATTCACTAATAAAGCAGATCGCTAAAAGACAGGTCACAGGAAGAGAGAGGAAAACGGAAAACCAGAATGGAGCAACCTATGTAGAGTATTGAAAACTTAAAACCAAAAAGGAAACCCGAAGACAAAGGGAAGGCAGCTAAGAAATGCAGAGATCAAAGCGAAAGCAAAGGGAAAATAGAAACATATTACCGGAGCGATCTATGTAGGGCCCAGGGGGGAGCGAACGGAGAGTCGTTCGCCGAGCAGGATCGGTTACTCGAAAGCTCGCAAAGGGGCATCACCCAAATTCGAAAGTATATATGGCCGGGAGGCATTATGCGTAGCCGCGTGGCCAAAGCCCGAAGAAAAATGAAAAATAACACGTAAGACAAAACGAACGCTGCTAGGTTGCCGTAGGGCTTGCTAAAACTAAGGGGTTGCTAGGACCACTTGGTAGAACGAACAACGTGGCGACTTGGGAGGTTTGTTTGCGCTGGGAACAAAACCGGCAAACGTAGCAAGGTAACTCAACCAACACGAACAGAACGTCAGGGTAGCCAAAGAGGTCCGCAAGTGGATCGACCTAATTCGTTCGAACACAGAAAAAAAAATGTCAGCAGCGCTGAGCGACGGAGTTAGCATGCCAAAACAGCGCCTACAGGGGCAGTCGACTGGCGCGTCATATAGCGTAGAATGGCAACGCAACGTGTACACCTAGAAGAAAAAAAACAGGAACCAAAAGGCTCATAAGCAAGGGAGAGCATAATTACCGCCGTGATTGGGAAGTTCACGGGAACCTGAACATAGTTCCAGGGGATCAACCGTGGCAGGAATATGATTACTGAGAATTCGGCAGCCTTGCGGGGCGGCAAAAGCTACCGTGACCCAAACACGAAGAAAACACGAGAAGACAAAAAAAGAAAGGATGGTTGGCATTCCGGTGGTCTTGCAAGTCTGCAAGGCTGCCGGGGCCCTACTTGGCAAAGTGCGCAGAAAACCGATCAGGCCTAGAGCTCGGCGATGCCGTCAGGGCAAAGCGGCACCGGCGGCGGTCAGGATACAACACAAAGATCGAGCGCCTAGGGGCAAAGTCACCGAGTATCGGCGGAGGAATCGTGAAGTACAAACACAAGAAGAAAACGAGACGACCACGGTTCGAAAGCCTGGACGAAACGAGACTAGCGGAGACCGTAGTGGTAGAGAGAAAACAAAAGAAAAAAAAATATATATAAAAAAGAGAGGGGGAGAAACACCTTAACACACCCTAGGTACAAGGCGGTCCTGATTCGATAGCCATCACAGAGTGGGGCAAAGAAAGACCGGGTCGTCAGACGAGCGTACCTAAAACACTGCATATTGCAGAAAATTATGAATACCGCTCTACCACCACGAGTTGTCAGCCGTCACGGAGTGGGACAGACGGAATCGATGATGGTGAGAAAAAGAGGCAAACGCGGGTATGAAGAACAAACCAAAAGCGGAGGTATTGCGAGGGACACCTCAATGTTAAAACCAAATTCAAAGCCTGATAACGGTTGTAGGCTAACGACGAGAAGACATGACGAAACAAAAAACACTGTAGGTCGGAAGAATGACTACGATAATACCACTAAAGTTACTACAGGTTCAAGGCTGGCTATGAAGAATCATTCCCAATGCTACCGTAGGTGAAAGGCCTAACCATGAGGTAGTACTATCGAAACTGTTGTAGAAGGCTGACCGTGAAGGACTAATCCCAAAACTACTGTAAAATAACCAAAAACAGATGAAACACCCGAAACTAACCAATGGGGGGAGTTGGAACGGTAGGGGCACCGCGGGAAGCATCAGAATTCCGTAGCACCCCACGGGATAGGCTCCCATGCCCATGGCGTTGAAGGCACCACGATCCGGAGACGGCGTTCCGGGCGGTAGTGTAGCGAGCTGGCTGGAGGTCGATCTTGATCGGGCCGGGGTCGTCTAGGAACCTGATGATGTAGGAACTACCCGAGGAAGGGTCCGGGGGGGTTCGCGAAGAGGCGTCCGGTGGCGCGCGGTGAGCGATCTTGCCTAGCCACCAGAGGCCGTCACGTGTCTTGTACCAAACGTGTGCCCCGGAGGGGAGGGTGGAGTTTCTGAAATTGCGAAGCCAAAGGTCGCGGGGGACCAGGGTGTAGCCGGGGGCGAGGAAGAGTTGGCCTTGAGATCGGGAGAGCTCGCGGTGTGCGGCGCCGATGCGCATCTGGCGGTAGAGGCGGTTGGTCTGACGGTGTTGTGTCGGCTTCCCGGACCAGTAGAGTAAAATATGGCGCCTGAAGTGTTGGAGGTCGAGCTCGCGTTCCCACGAGGGGCTGAGGAGTCCGGTCCAGTGGGTCTCGTATAGGACAGCGATGACTCCGCCGCGGCCGCGTACGAGTTGGTGGCCGGTGATCTGCTCAACCTCAAGGCGATCCGGTGGTGGTGTGACGTCGTCGAGGGTGACGTGGTAGGGGGGGGACTTGGCAGCGGAAGCTGTGAGGACGTATGTTGTGAGGTCCGCTGGTAGGTGCTTGGGTATGTCGCTGGTGTCGTCGGGGTTGTGGCAGGGCTTGCACCGTTTGACGGAGACGCGTGGTTTGGAGTCCCGTCCCGGAAGGTCTGAAGGTAGATCGAGGAAAAGCAGCTTGTCTTGTAGCGGCCGGTTGTCGGGGGTGTCGGAGGCTGCAGTCGGGCCCACCGCGAGGATCTTGAAAGGCCCGTTCCAGTTTAACGAGAGTTTCGTCTTCAGAACGGTTGCGTCGGTGCCCTTCTTGGCACCCTGGCGGATAGTGGAGGCGGAGTTGTAGACCCAGGCCCAGCCGCCAAAGGAGAAAGGGGGGGAGGCGAGGAGGGCGGCCATGATGGGCGCGTTGCGGCGTTGTAGACGCGAGACGGTGAGTCGGTGAAGCTCTCGGACGAGGGAGTAGGCGCGTTGTTGCCGGTCGGTGTCAAGGTTGATGTAGACTAAGTGGTCGCGATCCAGGCTCTGGTGACCGCCGATGTTTTCGGGTTCGAAGACCGAGAGCGGGAGGCGTGGTAGGCGGCCGATGTGGATCTCGTTGGGCGCCAGTCCGGTGGCGGCGTTGACAGAGTTGTTGTAGGCCGCCGACACGTGCGGCAGTAGTACGTCCCAGTCGGTTTGCTTCTCGTTGCCAACCATGGAGAGCATCTGGGCCAGTACATGGTTGACCCGCTCGACGCCGCCGTTGGTGCAGGGGTGATAGGCGCTGGTGTTGACCTTGCGGATGCCGACGCGGTCGTAGACGATGGTTGCCAGCTTGGAGGTGAATTGTTGACCATTGTCGGAGAGGAGCGTCACCGGGCACCCCCAGAGAGGGATGTACTCGTTGAGCAGGATGTCGGCAGTTCCGGCGGCCGTGAAGTTCTCTGCCGAGACAGCGAACATGTCGGCCCGGCGGCTGAAGCGGTCGGTAAATAAAAGGATGTGCACGTTCCCGCGCGGTGTGAGAGGTAGGGGCCCGAAGTAGTCGACGCTGACGGTGATGCCAGGGCCGTTGGGTAAAGGAAGGGAGAGGGTCGGCCAGCGAATGGTGTGTCGGGAGGTCTTGCGCGCCTGGCAGTGAAGGCAGCGGCGGATCCACCAGCGGGCGGAGACGTCCATGCCGATCCACCAGTAAAACCGTGCCAGCATGCGAACCGTCCGGGTAACTCCAAGGTGTAGGGAGGTGTCGGCGTGGCATGTGTTCAGCACCCAGGGGCGCATCAGCATTGGAACGTAGATGCGGGGGGGATAGGGTGCGGGTGGCGGTAGGCTGTTCCCGGGTTGAGATGTGGGTGGTCGTTGGACCAGGAGGGCTGTTTCGTCGTCAGTGCGGTGGAGTCTGCCTTTGGCGGCAAGTGCGAGGACGTCGGAGAGTAGTGGGCGCTGGGCCGAGGGGATGGAATCCAAGAGGTCAGCCGGCGGCGGAGAAGGGGAGTCCAACGATAGGAAGCGGATGGCGGCGTAGCACACGGGCTCTGCGCGTTGTTTGCGCGCCCAGTCTCTGTAGGTGTAGCGCTCAACGCGGGCGAGGAGGTGGGGGTCGATGTTTAGGTCGACAACAGGATCCGGGAGGAGAAGTGGCGGTGTTGATCGGAACGTCGGAGAAGTCGTCGAAGGAGGGGCCGGTCTTGGTGCGGTTGGTGCGGGTGACGCGGGCGGCGTGGGGACGGCAGCTGGAGGCGTTGTCGTCGGGGGAAGCCTTGGTTGGGCCCCGGCCGGGGGCGTGTGCGGTCGACGGGTAGATGTAGATCTTCTGGATACGGTTAGTTTCGGACGGCGTCCGAACCCATAGTCTGCGGTAGGTCGGGGGTTTCCCGCGGCGGCGGCGGCGCGATGGCGGGTCCGTGAAGAGATCAGACCAGAAGGCGGTGGTTCCGTGGCGCCAATGGTGGACAGCGGGGAGACGACGGGTGGCCTGGAAGCCGAACCAGGAGGAGCGCCGGTGTTCACGGCGGCATTCTCGGAGCTGACGAGCGGCCTGGCGGTGGAGTCGCGGGTCGAAATAGGTCCGACGAAGGTGTTGGGGATGCCGTGGTGCTCCATGCGTGATCCCAGTAGGCGGAAGTCGGTATAGTCGTCCGCGATGAAGGGAAGAGGCTGGATTGTTGGAATGGGTCTTGAAGGGGGGGACACGAGCCCACCCAAGCCGATACCCGGTGTAGGCGGCTCGTTCGGCGCGAAGCCGCAGGGGCGGATGAGGTAGATGCCAACAGTGTCCGGGCCAGTGAGGCGGTTGCGTCCGGTGCGGTCGGCGTCGGTGGCTGGTTGTGGTAGGCGTGAAAGGAAATCGGCGTTGCCGTTGGCCGTACCTTTGCGGTACTTCAGTGGGTAGTTGTAAGCCGAAAGGAACTCGAGCCAGCGCCGGACGCGAGCGTTGTGCTCACCAACCTTGGCGATGTTCTCGAGCGCCTTGTGGTCCGAATAAATTTCGAAACGGGTGGACCACAGATGCCCGCGTAGTCGCTTGATCGCCCAAACGATGCTGCCGGCCTCGAGGTCGAGGGGTGTCCATGAACGTTCGGAGTCCAGAGTGGCGCGGCTGATGTAGATTATCGGGCGGACGGAGCCGTCAAGTTGTTCCTGCTCGAGAGTCGCTCCAAAGCCGTCGATGCTAGCGTCGCAGTAGAGGCGGAAAGGGCGGGAGTCGTCGGCGACGGCGTCCCAGTCGGGGTAGACGAGGATCGGTGGCTCGGTAAGTTCGTGGAGGATGGCGCGGATGGTGGCTTCCATGGCGGGGGTGAAGTCGAAGGTGGCGCCCTGCTTGAGTAGAGCGTTGATGGGGCGAAGGCGTCTGGAAAGGTTTGGTAGGAACTTGCCGTAGTAGTTGATACCTCCGAGGAGTGACCGCACCTGTTTCTTGTCGGTGGGCATGGGCATTTTGGTGAGAGCGGCGACCTTTTCGGAGTTGGGGCTGTAGCCGCTAGCGGAGATGGTGTGCCCCAGGAAGTCGGCGGTTGTGGCGCCAATTTTGGCCTTGGAGGGAGAAAGTTTGAGGCGGTGCTTACGGAGGCGACCAAAAAGGGCTCGGATGTTGGCGACGTGGTCGGTGGGGTCGGGGTCGAAGACGATGATGTCGTCGAGGTACGCGGCGACGCGTTCCAAGCCTTTGATGACCTCGTTAATAACCTTAACGAACCAACCGGGGGAGGCACTGCTGCCTTGCGGCATCACAAGCCACTCGAAGAGCCGGTCTGGCGTGCAAACCGCCGTCAAAGGGATGGTATCCTTGTCGATGGTGATTTGGTGGAACGAGGAGACCAAGTCGAAGAGGGAGAAGATGCGCCCTTTTCCTAAAGAATCGAGGACCTCGTCAACGCGGGGGATGGGAAGCTGTCCGAGGGAGCTGATGGCGTTCAGTTTCTTATAGTTGATGGTGATGCGGACACCGCCATCCTTCTTCGGGATGGCGACCATGGGGCTGGAGTAAGGTGAGGTCGAATGCTGAATCAAGCCGGCGGCCAGGTACTGGTCGAGGACGGCGTCGGCCTTTTTGGCAAGGATGGGGTTGATCCTGTACGGGCGGGAGGTAACTGGTTCGCTGTCCGGAGGTACGGTGATCTTGAACGGCATCAATGAGCACGAGCCGAAGTCGGTCTTGGAGGTGGAGAAGACGTCCGGAAACTCGCAGAGGACATCTCCCAGGCTGTCGATCACCGATGGGGACCATCCGGAACCGTGGAGGTCGAAGATGATGTCGCGCAGATGCGGCGGCAGACGGTCCCAGAGGTTGAGGAAGCTAGTTTGTTGTACGGTGTCGAGGCGTGCAAGGAGCTGTGGGCACGGGGCTGTCGGTGGGTCGTGGGGATTGGCTGGTGGGGGGTTCTCGCTGGCCACAGGGATGTTGTCGTGTAGGGCATGTACGCCTGGCGTAGGTGGAGGGGCTGGGGGGTCCAAAGAAGGGTGCCCAAGCGTGGCTAGTGGTACTTGCACCAGTGGGGAGAGGGAGGTTCCGAGGAGGTCGCCCGGTTCGAGATCGGTTGATCCTGACAATGGGATAGTCTGGTGTCCGTCGGAGACGAAAATTTCTTTGTCGTGAGAAGGTCCTCGCGGGGGAGCATGTTGACCATGTACTGCCCGGTAAACGCCGGGGCGCCTGACTGGCGCACGAGGTTGACCTTGATGAGCTTCGGCGAGGAGGAAAGCGAAATAACTTTCGTGCCGGCGAACCGGAGGTGGTGGACGTCGTCGGTGTATCGGTCGTCGGGAATGAAGGCGGAGGCCCTGTTGGTGTCGTGGTGGTGCAGGGAAAGTTCGCCCAGGGTCGGTTGGGGGGGCTGGTGTGGCAGCTGGGGCTGTCGCGGGAGCGTGGTATACGAGCGTCGCTCGAAGCGCATCCAGCTATCTCGCCCCAAGAGGATGGGATGCTGCATAGTTCCTGCAGGAACGACGCAAGCCCATACTGCCAGGGCGGCGGTGGGGGTTTGGTGGTGCTTAAACTGGATGCTAAAGCGGATGGAAACGGTGGTGGAGAGGGAAGTCGAGGTTCCGAAACCTCCCCATGAACGAGGTGAGTTCTGTCGCTCGCACTCATCCGTTGCTGACCGGGACGCCTTCAGTTGGTGTACGGCGGCGGCGGTGATGAACGACTGGGGGGAGCCTGTGTCGAGCAGCGCCACGAGTTTGCAGCGTTTGGCGGCGGTAGGGCCGCTGTGGACTAGTACTTCGGTCGTGAACGACGCGTCGTCGACAGTTAGGATGCCGCTTGTAAGGCACGGTCTATGTTCTGGTATCGTCGGCGCGGTAGTAGCGGGGTATAGGTTGGTTGCGCCGTCGACGGCGGAGACCTGAGCGAAGTGGCTGCTGGGCAAGGCGTCCGGGGTGGAGGGTGGCAGAAGGAGTCCAAGCGGGGTACTCGGCGTTTGTCGAAGGGGGGGGGGGCTAGTCTCGTGGATGCCATCTGCGGTGGGGAAGACCCGGCTGGCGTCGGTGGTGGTGGGTGTTGGCTCAGAGGAGCAGGGGGCGAGGGCGCTTGTGGCGTGGAGGCTTGAGCGAAGGCGTTCGCGGACGTCCATAAGTACCCGGCCTAGCAGGTTCCGACCGCGCCAGCGCGCCCTTTCGCAGGCAAACGGGTGGTCGGCCCTATAGCCGATGCCCCAGACGAGGTCGTACGGGCTGGCCTCAGCGATGTGCTTATCGCCAGTTGCCTCGAGCGCTTGTTGGAGGTCCGGGTTTTGGCTGAACTTGCAGAAGTTGGTGTTGAGGACGATGTCGTAGCGGTGTCGCTCCCAACACTCCTGGTCGAAGCCGGACACGGTGCGTCCAAGAGATTTTTGGTCGGCGGGATCGGGGGTGGTTCGGATGAGGAGCTCTGTCGCGGTGTCACCGAAGAGCGCAGCCTTCTGCGCCATCATCATCTGTTCGGCGCAGTTGTACGTGACGCTTTCGTACTCGATGGCGCACAGGTACCACTGTGAGAAGACGGACGAGGAGTTCCAGAAGAAATGGAAAGAACCCGGGGTGTCCGCGGTGTCCTGTGCTGGCGAGGGCGAGTCGTCGGAAGGGTGTTGCAGGGGTGGGTGTCGGCGATTGTTGGTAATGTCGCCGTGTGGCGTTGTCGGGGGTAGAGTCAGGTCCGATCGGGCGGTGCTGACTTGAACGCCCGAGTTCGCGGGGGAATTGCTCGGCAAAGCCGAGGTACCGGGAGGGTCCACGCGGTGGCGCGCACGCTGGGCGGGGATACCCTGAAAGGTCCTGTCTTCAGGCGTTCGGAGAGCAGGGCTGTACTCGCTAGGGCATGCAGATCCTGTGGCCCGAGTCCACGCAATGCGGGAAGCCGGCGAGGATGACGGGGCAGGGTGCTCAGAGCATGTCCTGGTCGACTGTGATTGCGAGTCTTCCATCTGTACGACGGGGCTGTCCCTCGAGCTCAGCGACAGTGGTGCTGTCAACACCGTGGCAGCGAGTGGGAAACCGTCATTCGCGGGCCCAACGTTGCCGCTAAAAGGGCGCACGTCCTGTGACGAGCGGGTGAGCAGTGACCAATCTGGGGTCGAGGCGGGCTCAGGGGGCGATGGCCCGGTAGACGAAACAGCCGTTTCGTGTGAACCGGAACCGCTGGTAGTCGTAATCGTCGAGGCTTCGCCCAGGTTAGCAATGTCTGGAATCTCAGCGATAGTCGGCAGGTAGCGTTGCACATCGCGGGAAGGCGTCGAGTGGAGCATCCCAGTAGGGCTCGACGTCTTGGCCTCCTCCCGCCCACACCTCAAGGCAATCACTGGAACAAGAGGATCAGTGCTTGAACAAGTGGTTGGGGTTCGGGCTGGGGTAGGGGGGGGGCGTAGGGGGACAGGGGGCAGGGGGTCGTGACGCACGTGGTGTACTCGGGCGTCTTGAGACCCGGTCTTCGCAGCAAGTGCTGTTGGCGGAGATGCTGCAGTTGCTCCACCACCGGCTCTTCAGTTGGTGCGAAAGGTGCCCGGTTGTCGTTGATTGGGGTTGGTCGCGTTGTTATTGCCGATCCGCATGTTCGACGGGGCGGCGGCTGGGGGGGCATAGGTCGCCGGGTCGTGTACCGTCATGGCTGTCGACTGCGATGCGGTGGCGGCGCGACGATGTTGAAATTGCTGCCCTTGCAACTGTCGGTTGCCGTTGTCGTGGGAGCGGCTGTTGTCGTGCGAGCGGCCGTTGTCGTGGGAGCGGCCGTTGTTGTGGCGTCTGTTGTTGGAGCGTCCGTTGTTGCCCCGGTGTTGGTTGGAGTGGTCGTGGTTGTAGCGGTTGTTGTTGTTGTTGGCGCCCCGGTTGTTGTTGTGGTAAGTGCCCCCACGGTTGTCGTTACGGTGGGCGTAGCGGTTGGAGTTCCGGTCGACGTTGTGCTCGTACTGGCCCCGGCGGTAAGAACGCATCCGTTGTTGCCATTGGCGGTAGGCGTGGCCGCCATCGTTTAGCTGGCCAAGTGCAGGGTTGAGGATGCCGGATATGTTGATGAAGTCCTGGGGGCAGGTCGTCATGCTGTGATCCGTACCGTTGCAGTTAAGGCAATGTCCACCGTGAGCGCGTAGGGCTTGAGCACGGGCCGAGCTCGTGAGGAGCGGAGTCAGCAGCGGGGGATCCTGCGTACTAAACGTTGTCGTCACCATGTACACCTCCTCGTAGTGTCGGAGAGGCCAGTCGGACTCGTCCTCGCAGAATGGGTCACGGTCGGCCTCGGCTACGTTCATGATTAGTGGGTTTGACGCGGAACCCATCGCACGAGTGCCGGGGCCACGCGTGTTGGTGTGTTGCGCAGGAGGTGGCCGTGAAGAGGAGTACGTAATATGCCCGCCGGAAGAGGTCGCATGAAACCCTTGGCCGTTGATAGCTGGCGTCTTGTTCGTTGCCAGTAGCTCGAAGGCCGACCACATGTCCGCAACCGTGGCGAACGGCTGCGAGGTCGTCATGAGGCGCCCAGGGTAAAGAGTTGGCATCAGCGACGGGTACTGACTGCTGGTAACTCCGCGTACGATTTGGACGACCATATCGTCACTGGGCTTGAAAATTTTCTCCGTGCCCTGTGCGAGCGAGACACGCTCCTTGAACGCTCGCAGGAACGTGGAAAAGTCAGTTGAGCTCGGTACGCCGAAGGAGTGCAGCTGTTGGAAGGCGCGCCCTTGGTCGCCGTCGTCGAAGTGGTTGGTTAGGAGCTGCAGCAGCTTCCTAAAAGCCGACGGTCCGGTTCCGTCGATGCCTAGTTCCTGGACAACTTGGACGAAGAAATCGTCGATGAGGCGGGTGAGGGGAGATGCCATGACCTGCGGATACCCGAGAGCCTTTCGGAAGCATTTGTGGAGGGTTCTGTGCCATCCCTTAACCCACGGGGGGGTGTCGAATGATTGCTTACCGGACTCGTCGCAGATTGTGAGAATCTCCCTCATCGCCAGTTTGACGCTGGCAAGGAACATGCCCAGGTAGACGGCGGCGTCGCTGTTGGCCGGGAAGGGTAGGCGTACGAGTGGTGTCAACTTCCGCATGTCCACTACGTCGTACTGGCGCGTAACGGCATGATGTTCGTCGTCCGTCATAGGTCCCGATCGGGATGGCGTTGTCCTGGTGGGCGGGGTTGGGACCGTCGCCGGCGTGGGCGCGTCCGTGGTGGGCTGGGGCGGTGTCGTAGCAGTGGGCGCGGCCGTCGTAGGGGGAGGGGTGGGGCGTGCAGGGGCGTCGGGACGGTACTCTGTCTGGTTCCACACGTAGCCGCGGCCGGCGTTGTTGTGGAAGTGACGAAGGGCGAGTACCAGGGTGTTGGTGGCCCTGATGAGCTCGTCGGATGCGCTAGTTGTGGCGGCACGGGCCTGGACGAACGCGACTGATGGGTCGCTATCGGGGGCAAATAAACCCCACAGGCGGTGTGCCGCCGATGAGACATCAGAAAAACCTCCTCCGCGTGTTCTCTGCATGCAGCGGAGGGTGGCGTCGCAGAAATCCCAACCAATAGCCTCGCGCGGCAGAACCGTCGGTCGTGAGGATGCCAAGGGGGTGGGGGAAGGCAAGGGCTGGGCAGGCGGTGGCACCTGGTAGGTTGTGGTAACCGGCTGGGCCGGCGGTGGCAGCTGGAAAGTAGTGGCTCCAAGCGTCTCGGCGGGCGCATGGGTTGGCGCTACCCGCAGCGGCTGTGCCCGCAAGGACACAGGCACTGAAGATTGCGTGGGGGAGGGGAGCGGCTGCGGTTGGAACGGAGTGGCCGCGGTCGCACCTGTAGCCGTATATGACGGCGAGAATGGGTTCGTGGAAAGGGTTGGGGATGGGGGGAGCCTAAGCAAGAGCTCGGCGCTCTCCTTTAGTTGGAGAACCAGCTGTTCGTGATGAGCTTGCAGGGCTGCGCGGCGCTCGCGAAAAACCGCGCGGTGGCCCTGGGTGTTCCCCGGGTCCGAGATTGGGCTTGCAGAGTCCTGCGAAGTGGTCTCAGGCTTTACAGTGGGCTCCCGCCCGGCACCGGAGGTGCCTGCTCTCGGGGGAGGGGGGCCCGGCGTGGCCGTGTGGAGCGTCAAATCGCCCAGAATGGATTCCACGTTCGGGATGTCGTCCATGTTTGCGCGGGCGGTCCTGGCGGTGTACCGCTCCTCGCGGGAGCTGGGGGAATCAGGGGTGTGGGCCCCAGCCACGTTGGTGTCGGAAGCGTATCTCTCAGCCATGTCGATGTCGAGGAAAGGTGGGGGGGAACGCTTGCACTGGAGTAGAGATTGGTGGGGTGGAAGTGTAGAGGAAGGTTGGATCCAGGCTTGGATCTCGGGGCGGCAGCTACAATCACCAACAAACCGATCTAGAGGGAGAAAGAAAAAAAACAGCAAAATACAAAATGGAAGTAAGGGCGTACGGTAGGGGGGGGGATGTGCCACGATTTTAGTGCTCGTCCAAGGGTATATGTTTATGTGGTTTGGAGAGTATCTGACCAGAAACCAGACGTCTCGTTTTTGTCGGACCACAGTCCTCACGTCACTTGAGCGATACCTATGAGACTGAATTGGGCAGAGCTCCGTCTGAACTGCAGAATTCCTCAGTTATGGTATCAGGGCGTGACGATTGTGGGACGTTGGCAGTGCAAAACCGATCGCGCGGGTACGATTGATCAGTACCTAAAAAGAGCGAAGGGTGAAAAAAAAAATTGCAGCATGCCGGCACCATTTGGTAGGCACACAAAATACCGGGCGATCGAAAGGCGGGGTGTTCGTCGTTACGTGACAAAAAAAAATGGGCAGCATGCCGGCCGTTTCGGGGGGGGTTCGCGTAGTCCGGTACGTCGTGGCGTAACGCAAGGTATCGTAAAGGCAGCTTAAATGAAATCAGACCCCGGTACGTGAAACAAAGAAAAGCATACCGATCAGCTACCATGGGGAAGGAGCTCGGGTACGCTAGTCTGTTGCGACTATAGTTATAATTTGTCCAGCATACAGTTTTCAGTTTTAGGACATTTTCTGCACGGGCGGCATCGAACATGTTCTAAATTTGAGCAGCATGCAGCTGCTGTTGGTGATATGCCGGACAAACAAGGGAAGAAAATAATAAAAGAAAGACAAAGAAAAGAAATAAAACAGTTGTTGACTTTCAAGCTTGCGCAGCAACGTTACAATTTTGAGCAGCATAGACCCTGCTTCATCGTAAAACTGAGGCGGAAAAAGCGTTGAAGTAGCAACAGGGGGGGGGAATTTGGGCATCATCTACCCTGTATCACCAAAAACGGGGAAAAGTAAACTTGAGGGTGACAGAATTTGGGCAAATCTGAGCAGCATCTACTCCACTTCATCGTGGAGATGGAACAGATGCGAGGGAACTTAAATGCATTTTGCTTTTTCGAGAGAAGAAAGAAAAAAAAATTGCAGCGTAGAGCCTGCTATGGGGTAAAAAGCTGGCCAAACGCGGGGGGGGGGGGAAACAATTCAACATTAGACGGCGTAGGGCTCGGGCACTACAAATAAACTGACAAAATGCTCTTACAGCAGAATAGAGAAGCATATGGGCATGATAGAGCCCATATGTGGCTCAAAACTGGTAAGAGGCACGGTTACTGCAGCATTTCCGATGATGTGAGCAGCATAGGGGGGCCGTGCGTGAGACAACACCGATGGAATGCACATATATTACACTAGCATCCTGACAAATTAAGGCAGCATAAAGCCTGTGTATGACAGAAGGCTGGCGAGATACACGTACTACATCACCATTTTGTCAAATTTGAGCAGCGTAGATGCGATACATGACCAAAATATACGAAGTGTACGCTAAACAACAGCATAGAGACAAATGGCAACATAGAGTCCTGTATGTCTAAAGCTGGAGGAATTGCGCACCAGACAACGTTAATTAGGCCATAGCAGTGCAGGGCCCGTGTATGTCGTCCGTATAACTGGAGGGGTATACGTACGACACCAGCGTTTCGATACATTCGAGCAGCAAAGCGGTCGAACAAAAACAAAAACGAAAGTTTGCACAGAAACAGTAGCAATTCCCTAAGACAAATTTGAGCAGCGCAGAGCTACTCGTACGTGCTCGTTAACCAAGCAAGAGGCAAGCAAGCAAAATAGGTATTATTAATAATGCAAACAAGGGAAATGCATCAAACAAAAAAAAACAAATAAACAAACGAGGGACAAACCAAAACGACTTGAGACGGCGGTGGAAACGGGGTACTACTGGGAGTATCAGGACAAGACGCAACTCGTGCATATAGATAGGCCTGAAACCCTGGGGGTCAGATTCGGTACAAAACCAGACCTGGTGGGGAGGTGGGTCTGCTGCATGGCTATGAGAGTGTGCCACGCTCGTAAGGTGCGTGTCAGCCCATGCTTGTGTACGTATCACTGCTGCTGTGTACGAGGTACGCAAAATGTCTATGAGCCGCTGTCTCACAAAAGATACGCAAGAAAGAGTGACTAAAGCGGCGTATCCGATGCCCATCACACGTCGAATAAATGCTGGCTCAAACAGCACCTGGTACCAGCTAAATGTGCGGGGAGAAAACGAAAGAGAAAAAAACAAGAATTCCGAAGTGGACAGGGTACCTCCCTGGCACCTTGTGTCTGTCTCCTGTCAATGAGGGCTTATCCCTCAATCAGAGCAGAACACAATAGAGAGCTCTCCTTTTGTTACGTGGTCCTTGTGGGGTCACAGGGGTTGGGTCGTTCTTGTACATAAAAGTGCGTTTTGGGGATGGAATAACGCTTTTGGGGTGACGGACGTACTACACAGGAGTACGGTGACACGAAAGCGTTCAGGAGACATCCCGTACCGTACGTAGGACTTGTACGTACTGATAATAATGCACTACACGTTTGGTGTGAAAGCAAAGGGAACAAAGGGGATCGTTTGTAGCACCATACCGGTGCTATACCTACCTACGAGGGGGGGGAAGTACGAGAGAGAAGAGACGACTGCCTACAGCACTCAACTGCGTGTACTCGATTCTATACTATATGACCACCTATGAGCTGTCAGCGGAGATCGTATAGTATGTGGTTGGTACACGGAGGTTCGATAGAAAAAGGGAGGCAAAAGAAAAGACAAAGAACACAAAACAGAACAAAACAAGCAAGAAAGAAAAAAAAATGACTCCTCCTATCTATCCTGTCTCTTGCCATATATGTGGTGGCTCACATTTTTAGGATAACGAGAAACCGAGAAGAGGCGGGGCTGCCGTTCCAAGCTTGAAGCTCACACGTCGTCGATGAATGACGTCAGATTGTGAAGGAGTCGTGGTGCCGGATGTTGGGAGGGAAGGGACGCAGGGGTATCAGCTTCGCTTGGAGACAGCACCGGTTCTTCTTTGATGGTTTCTTATTACTGGCGTTGAGCTATGAGGAGCTCGAAGGTGACAGGAAAGGGGAAGGAGTGAGAGCATGGGGGTGGGGTGAGGCTCACAGAGTTCGCTTCACCCTCCAGCATTGCTGCTGTGCTCTCTTCTGGACCTTTACCTATGGAACGTACAAGGAACGTTCTCCTAGGTGTGCTATATTCCCAAGAGCGCTTAACGCGCTTACTTTTACCTATCTTGGCTCCATTACCGAGAACGTTCTTGTGGTATAAGCTAGCTATTCTCTACGGGTTATCCGCTTCACTAAGAATATTCCGTTCTAAGGGAATCTTCTTGTGGCCAATAGACCGTTACTCTGCGGACTATCTTACCGAATCTATTGCCCGCTATACCGACACTCTATTACATTAGCCCCCCCGTGACTAGAACTTGAATTTGGTGAACGCTGAAACTCTGTGCTGGCTTTTTTGGGCAAGGCTGTCGGCGTGTGCGATGCCCTATATTCCACCGTTCATGGGTACACGGGGGCTAGTACCACTTTCTGTGCGAGCACAGCTGCGATAGTGCGACACCCTGCACTGCTGCCAACGCAATCGTCCCTTTATAGTGCGGTCGGTGTGTGCGGATTTTCGTTCAGCTGTCCAGGCGTTATTGGGCCGTCTTCCTGCTGCCGGTACATGTGCTTCCTTTCCACAATGCTGCTAGGATAAATGCTGCATTTTTCTTTTTTTTTGCAGCTGTCACGACGGGTACTCTCCGTTGCAATGCGGTTTACAGTTGGCGAGACGCTGAGCACTATACTTTTGGCGCAAACGCTGCCTTTCTGCTGCTGTTGGTCCATGTGCTGCCCTTCACGATGCTGCTCCTATGCTGGCATTTTTTTTCTCTGCACATGTTTGGACAGCTACTGCCCGTAACAGAACGTTTACTACAGTTGGCGGAGATACTGTGCTTCATATTAATAGTGCAAGTGGGGATCAGCCAGTTTGATGCGGTACTTGGGGACAAACAGCCTTTCTATTCGGCTACAGGGGTACACACCTTGTCTACAGCTGGTCTTGGTACTATACTACCCTTTTTAAG
The DNA here is from genome assembly GCA_012845835.1 of Undaria pinnatifida. NCBI lineage: Eukaryota > Phaeophyceae > Laminariales > Alariaceae > Undaria > Undaria pinnatifida. The sequence goes on along the minus strand of JABAKD010000001.1, from coordinate 6,197,683 downwards.
GCGGTTGGTGTTGTCGTGACCCGTGGTCACAGGAGCAATCTTGCAGCAGTCAGCACTACTGTAGGCTCGACCGTTCCTCAATAGTGCGGTCGGTTGGGGAACTGCCTTGTTCGGACGCAATATTATCCATGTTGGTGCGGTTGGAATTGCCGTTACCTGTTGACACAGCAGCGATACTACAACAACCAGCACTACTGTAGGCGCAATCGTCCCCCTATAGTGCGGACGGTGGGGAAACTGCCTTGTTCGGGGGTTGTACTGCCCATCTTCGTGCGGTTGGTATCTATGGGCACAGCAACGATAATGCAGCGAGCAGCACTACTGTAGGCGCGACCGCCCCTCTATTGTGCGGTCGATGGGGAAACTACCTTGTTCGGGGGTTATACTGCCCATCTTTGTGCGGTTAGTATTGTCGGTACCTATGGGCACAGCGACGATAATGCAGCGAGCAGCACTACTGTAGGCCCGACCACCCCTCTTTAGTGCGGTCGGTGGGGAAACTACTTTGTTCAAGCCTTGTACTGACTTCGTCCCTCTTTAGTGCGGTCGGTGGGGAAGCTACTTTGTTCAAGCCTTGTACTGACCTCGTCCTCTTATTGGCACATGTACAACCCTCTACTGTGCTACCCCCCCCTACACTACTCATGGGGCGGATGCTGCCCGTTTTTGTTTATACGGTTGGCGGCGCGATCCTCTACTGTGCTACCCCCCCCACACTACTGTTGGGGCAGATGCTGCCCGTCTTTTTTTACGGTTGGCTGCGCGATCTTTTACTGTGCTACCCCCCCTACACTACTGTTGGGGCAGTTGCTGCCCGTCTTTTTTACGGTTGGCTGCGAGATCCTCTACTGTGCTCCCCCCCCTACATTACTGTTGGGCGACCCTTCACTGTCCTACCCCCCCCTACACTACACCTAGGTCAAATGCTGCCTGTTTTGGGTGCGACGAGTGTCGGCGTGTTGGGCGACCCTTCACTGTGCTACCCCCCTACACTACACCTAGGTTAAATGCTTCCTGTTTTATCGCGATGAGTGTCGGCGTGTTGGGCGACCCTTCACTGCGCTACTCCATACACCACACCGAGGGTAAATGCTGCCTGCTTTGGTGAAATGAGCGTCGGCGTGTTGGGCGACCCTTCACTGTGCTACCCCACTACACTGCACCTAGGTGAAATGCTGCCTGTTTTGGTGCGATGAGGGTCGGCGTGTTGGGCGAACCTTTACTGTGCTACCCCCTACACTGCACCTAGGTGAAATGCTGCCTGTTTTGGTGCGATGAGCGTCGATGTTAGGCGACCCTTGACTGTGCTGTCCCCCTACCCTGTGCATGGGATGAATGCTGCCTGTTTTGGTGCGATGGGCGTAGGCTTCTTGTACAACCCTTTCCTGTGCCCCCCCCCCCCTACACTGTGCATGGGATAAATACTGCCTATTTTGGTGCGATGGGCGTGGGCGTTTCGGGCGACGGTTTCCTGTGCTACGCCCCTCCCCTACACTGTGCATGGGATAATTGCTGCCTGTTTTGGTGCGATGGGCGTGGGCGTTTCGGGCAACGGTTTTCTGTGCTACCCCCCCCGTCTAGGTTAAGTGATGCCTGTTTTGGTGCGATGGGTGCAGACGTACCTTCACTGTGTTGCACCCCCTGCACTGCGGTTAGGGTCAGTGCTGCCCCTTTTTGGCTGCTTTACTGCGGTTCGTGCAGGTGTTACCCGTATACCCTACGGTCAGACTGGGCGCTGCTCTTATGTTGCGGTTTTGGTGGATGGTACTCTTCTTACCGCTGTCGTCGTTTTAAACGGCTAGTTGGCGTGGCTGCTGCCATCACTGATGCTGGAGGGAGTTGAGGCCCATATCTTGCTGTTTGCTGAAACACAGGTATACCGCTACTTGCAGCAGGGACACCACAACAATATATCTGCCTGCATAGCTTCTTTGCGCGTCGTTCCCATCCCGCCACCTTCCCCTACACCCCCTCCTTCCGCTGCCCTCCCTACAGACAACACACAACACGTCTACCAGTGAGGAAGCGTACTCGGGGCAGGCTGAGGTCTTCCACGCACCCCAATCTGGATGCCCACGAGGAAGGAAGAGCTCGCTTGAGATCCCGTGACTCGAGACGGGCGGAATCACCCGAGGCTGGTTCCGGTGACGAGACAGAAGACGAACCACCATACCACTACCCGGACCCACCAACCCAGAGGGTCGACTGGCCCGTTCGTGCAGAGAACAAGACGGACCAACCCCCACCGAACTCGGGGGAGTCTCGACGCCAGCTGCCCCCCCCGCTCTCGACAGGGCACCACCGCCACCCGGGCTTTCCGTGCTCGGCAGAGCGCCACCTCCAGGGCTCCCGGGACCTGGGCGCCCATGTCGGCCCCTTGGACTTGGCATATGCGGCGGCGTGGGCCGAGCGGGCGCTCGACGGCGCCAGCCAGACGATAGCACGCCGACGTCGGTTTGACGAAGATATCGAGTAGGCAAAGATCGCTGCGCGGGAAGCGTCCCTGGTATCGAAGAGGTCGCAACAGGTCCTCGCCCGATCAGTTGCGTCGGCTGCGGCGAGAGCTACCGCGGCCCCCCCGCCTTCGTCGCGCCCGCAGGGTGTCGCATCCCAGCGACCACGACCCGAGAACGACGCCTTCTTCAAGGGCACCGTCCCGTGCATGGCGTCTGCACCGAGGGTAGATTTCTCCTCAGCGTTGGCGACCGCGGTGGTGGAAACGGCCTGCGCCCTCCTCGCGTCAGAGAGACCGGCGTCGCGGCAAACGGACGTCCTATCGGTGGAGGCGTCCTGGACTCACATGGATTGTACGCCCTATGAAAGACAGACGAGAGCCGCCCCGACCCTTGCCCTCGTCAATGCTCTGCTAATAGCCCACGACGAGGACCCCGACCCTGTCTTTTAGCCGAACCTCGGAGGCAGAGTTGGCGGAACAAAACCGGGGGAATCAGCGACGCAGCGACAGTCGCGCCCGCGGAGGCCGCAACCGTGGGGGTGGCGGCAAACATGGTGGGGGTGGCGACCAACACCACCGCCGCGGGTGGTGGAGCCGGGGGTGGCGCATCGGGTGCTGGTGTGGCTGAGGGTACCGCCGAGGAGAATCTTCGGTCTAACAACCGGGGCAGTTGGCCGCAGCTCTGGCGGAGGCAACGCAGTGCGTAGGAACGGCGCAAAAGGGCGTTCAGCGTAGGACGGCTCTTCAACATCCTCCTGCTCGTCTTCGTTCTCGAGCACGGACGACCACAGCGAGGTGGCCGCGGTAGCAGGCAAGAGGTGTCAAGACCCATGGTAGAAGAAGCATCTGGGCCTGAGGCTTTCACCCTCCTGTTGCGTCTGCTGATGACGCACTTCGACGGGGTTGACAAGGAGGAGGGTTACACTAAGTTGCATACTTTTGAAATGTGTAACGGCATGCCTTTTAATGATTTCAGTCGGGAGGTTCGCGTACTTGTGCCGACCGCTACGGGGAATGAGCATGTTTTGTCTCCGGGGACGGATGTGGTGTTGGAGGTGGTTCGGGTGGCGGCGAATAAGCAATTTCCGCCTCTCCTGCCTGCGTTGTACCCTGCTTCGAAGGCAACGGACCCGCGACCATACGCCTTGTTGGATGCTATGTAGCGGGATTTTAGTGACTAAGCGCATAATAAGACACCTGCCGTCAACGGCGAAACATTTTTTTCTCTCCCTGTTTCTTCGACGGGAGCGCGGTCATCAGCCCCGTCGGGACCCCGGCCCGCCGATCATGGGCGCGGCCAGGGCCGAGTGCCGTCCCAGTCGCTTTCGTGGCAGGCGGGATTGAGCTGTCAATCAACTGTCATGCCCATCGATGATTTATCTGACCCTTGACTTGACAACACATCGAGCTGCTGGCCAGTAGAAGAGCATCATTATGCAATAGTTGTTGCCGTTATTGCCTCGTTTGAGACAGACGACCCTCCCCTTTGGAGCGGCCTCCTATCACCTCGCGCTGATGCCCTCCGAGAAAACCGGGGGATTTACCTCGACTGTCACGAAGACAATCATTCCTTCAAGCATTGCAGGCATCCTTTCATTACTGCGAGTGGCTGCTTGAATCCTGAATTTGGCCAACTTGGTGACGATGACGCACACTGACGTTAACAAACACGCATGTTCTGCTACCGCCGAGACGATAAATCTTATCGCCCAAACAACAAGAAAACCGTCGCCATCTTTCAGGTCAATCGCGAGGGAACCACCAGGATCAGGTCCAGGTAAACTGTTGCAACGATACCATATACACGTCGGATCACGATGGTGGTATCCCGCGCCCGTCCGCCTCTTCTGCCCCCGCTCCTGCACCTCGAATGCGCTTTGGAGCCGCCCACAACCCGGGCGAAAATACTCTCGTGCGCCAGCCTGGCACATTCCGTAACAGCACCCGACAGCTCGACGGCGGTACGGCACCGCCGACAACACTGTCGGGGGGCACCTCGTTTGGTTTCAGAAGATGCCCGTGTTCTGTTGCTAGCCTGTCCAGTAACGTAGCACAGATTGCCTCTGTCAAGAGCCCACGGGCTCCTACGCCGTCTGCGGACGATTCTCACGGCGTAGTACCGGCGGCGGGAACTAGCGCTTCAAGCGTGGTTTCCTCCAGCCAGGTATTTTGTTTTCTTTCGTTTTTTTCGACGGCGAGAACGCGCGCTTCAAGCGACATTCCCTTCGGTCATGGTCTGAGTTCAGCGACGGGAACCGCGCTTCCAGCGCCGTTTACGTCAACCGCGGCATAAACTCAGCAACGGGGGTACGCGCTCCAAACGCCCCCCCCATCAACCATGGAACGGGAGCCTGCGCTTTGCGCGGTCTCCACCAGGCACGCGTCGCGCGAAAATTAAGCTGCGGTGACGGCGCGTCGCCTTTTTACGCGAACGTGTTCACCCCCCCCACTCCCAGACCAGGCGGTGGCGGTCGGTTTGAGGTGTGGGACGGTCGACCCTCAAACAATTTTTCTGACCACGAGGTGGCGGTCAATTTGAGATGTGGGAAGGCCAACACTAAACACTGAGATCTCTTGCGAGTGTTGATCCGGTGATTGCTCGCGATAACAGTGGGCGCTCTATCCTTTTTTCCATCAAGGAGGGCTCTACAAGATTAGCTACTTCGTCTCCCTTCTCCAAAAGGCGTAACGAAAAAGAGCCTCCTCGGGTAAAACCATTATTGCCACTTGCCCGAGCCCCGCTCCAGAAGACGCTCACAGGGTCCACGGACCTTGATTCGTCTTTTAACACGCCTACCCACGTGTTTCAGGCTACGTCTGCCCCAGTGGCACAGGAAGAAGATCCGACACTGCGCGACGGGCTAGTTGTGACGCCACGGCCTCCAGCCTGATCAGCTGGACGCTATTCCCGTAAATTTACGGAAGAATCGCACTTCTCGTCAAGCAGAAACAGCTCAGAGTCCCTGCCCCTTCGGGCGCAGATAGAGCAGTTTTCTTGCGATTATACGCCAAAGAGCAAAGAGGCCACGATGCGACGCCGTGGGTTCGGACTCGTGTCATGCTCCCGAGGCCTGGTGTGCCTGAGGGGAACACTACAGGTCCAACGAGCTGAGGACTGGTGTTCCATGAGGCTACCGACGGTGCCAAATGTCCAACGAGGCTACCGACGAGTTGGCACCGTCGGTGTTCGACTCTTTTTCGGGTGCAGCGAGGGAGGCGTCTTACGTGTTTCTACCAGCGAGTGAGGAGGACCCGAGGCGAAAACCCCGGGTTCGGACTCGCATCTTGCTCCCGAGGCCTGGTACTCCCGTAAGGGGACACTACAGGCCCAAAGAGCCGAGGACTGAGGTTCCCAGAAGGGGACATTGCAGACCCACAAATGTATAACGAGGCTACCGACGGGTTGGCACCGTCGGGGTTTGATATATTTCGGGCGCCGTTAGAGCGGATGCTCGCGCTTTTCCGCCAGCGAGCGAAGAAAGACCCGAGGCGAGAAACCACGGGTTCGGATTCGCGTCGTGCTCTCGAGGCCTGGTGTTCCTGGACGGGGACATTGCAGGCCCAAATTCTAACACGGCTTTTACCCTCCTCTAGAATACTCCACAGACAAAGTGGTGTTATTCTGGCAGCCCCCATCCTATTTTCCACCGTTGTCCCCGTCGTCGTTTGCCATCAACGACATGCCATGTTCTTGCGCGGAGCAGTACATGATGGCCGAAACGACCAGGCTTTTCCGAGACTATTGAGCAGCGGGGCTCATCATGTCGTCGCCTCGTCCGAGCAAACCCAAACGCATCGGTTGAGGCGTGCGCAACTTTGATTCCGGTGTTGGGGACAGGGAGAAGCAAAACGCCGTTATATCTGCCACCCACGTTAATTTCACGCATAATCCAGCCATAAAAAGCAACACCTTTTGAGCTCTGACAACAAGATTTTGGCTGAATCCAGCCCTCTGGACCCAATGTTGGGCATTGGTCTCCGGGCGGATGATTCCAAGGCCAATAACCCATGGCAGCGGAGAGGAAAAATTAGCTCGGTGAGGCACTTTCTGCCGTTCGCGAAGCTATTCACGACAGTGAGACCGGGTCGGCGCACCCGGCCTCCCCTAGTCGGTTCCCCACCTGCACTGCGACTGCAAGAACCAAGAAATCTCGTCCGCGCCGCGGCCGGGCCGTTACCAGCAGCCAGCGCTCGCAAAGCTTCCCCTTCGGAGTTTCCGACCTATTTCTTGGGCGCGTTCGCCAACTAAAAGCCGTGAAGGTTTGGAGATAGCCTCTGGCGTCGGCCCTGACATTGCGCTGTCAGAACACGGCCCATGTTTTGTCGGGGGTACTGTGACCCTGGACGACGTTTCTTTTACTATGAAAATCGCGTATATCAGGCGAGCAGCGCTCGACTCGGAGAGGCACTGGACTGCTGTAGATGTGGGGACCGGCAACATTGTTTCGGCTCCCAAACGCCTCCGAGGGTACTGCGGGGAACACAGTTCCGCATATCCTCCGGCCACAAGACACAGGATAGCATTGGCATATTGGGTACCCTCAATGCACGAGTTCAGCGGTAGCTTGAGTTCATCACCGCGTTCGATTGCACACTCGAGTACCGCAAAGGCAGCGCCAACGGCATCGCCGATTATTCTGGCCCGTTTTCCAGAGCCTGCCACGGTGTACGACTGCAGTGGCTTGACAAACTTCAACCTCGTGGGGTTGACAAGCCCCAACCCCGTTGGAGATAGCGGTATCTGCCTCCTCTGGGCCGGCAGGCTGCGCGCTCCCTCCTCGCTGATCCCAGGGGTTGGTTTGGGTGAACTCGCTCCCCTCGCCGAAAGCACTGACTTGGGTGGGCTCGTGCCCCACACCGAAAGCACTGTTCCGGGTGGACCCGAACCCCTCGCCGATAGCACTGTCTTGGGTGGGCTCGTGCCCCGCACTGAACATGCTGCCTTGGGTGGGCTCCCTCTCACCTCTACCGTACTTCACGATTTTCGCACACACGAGCCACGTATAAGGATTGACGGCCTTCCTGCTTCCCCGGGGAGATTCTGTCTCCGTGTTTCTGTCTCTGTCGCCACTACCGAAGGCTGTACCGGTCGCGGGTCGATTTCGCCTGCCGCTAACACCGTTTTCACTTCGGTTTTTGCCATACCTATTGAGGGCGGCACGTGCGCCGCAGAAACCTTGGCTGCAGCGACGCCCATCGCACAGCCGACTTATCTATCAAACCTTTCTACACAGGAGACGGCCACTGCCGCGACCACCAGTTCGACTGTGTTATTGTTCGCCTTGCTTGGCCCTCTAGCCCCTCCGCCATCGACGACGCGCCGACGAACAGCGACAGCAACGGGTAATGCACCCCCGCTGTAGATTATGGATTCGGGCCGGCCGGGGCCCCTCGGCCATCTTCCAGACGACGTACAACCCCGCCGCGAGCCCCACGGCCGTGGCCCATGCTCTTGCCGACTCGCCGGTTCGCACGGTACCACTATCGTCAGACCGCGACCACACAGAGCCAACATGGGAACTCCTCTCTTACGGTTCACGCCTTCTCCTGGTGACACGCCGACTGAACATACAAGGTCGGACGCCCTCGGCGACGCTGCTGATTTACAGTTCGCTCGTTCCGTCGCGCGTTATTCACATGCCGATTTGAAGCGCGCGCAGCACGCGGAGCCGACGTGCCACGCCATGATGCGTTACGTCTCTATCGGCCAGCCATCGGTGCTGCCGCCCGACATTTGGCGTGCTACCCCTTGCACAAGCATCTATCCCTCTCAGACATCCAGGAGAAGGAGAGTAAGGGTCGACTACATACGACCGACGACGACATCGTTCTACTCGTCCGTAACCCGACACTGTCGTCAACAAGGGCTGATACCCCCAACTCTGTGGGGCGAGCTGCTTGCTTGCTAAACGACGAGCCTCTTCGCATCTACGTCCCTCCGCTCATGCGCCCTTGGATCATGCAAGCTTGTCACTTAACCGCCTCGTGTCACCTGGGCACCACGCGCACGTTGCGCATGCTGGCGCGGTTTTAATGGTGGATTGGCATGAGTGTGTGCACCCCGTGGAGGCTTCGCCACTGCTTGAAGTGCCAAGCGCGGAAAACCCCACGGCTGACTGTCCGCTATCCATCATCACAATGCCTTTGCCGGAAGGTCCAGGTGTCGCCGTCAGTGTTGACTACTTCGGCCCCCTTCCAATATCCTGGTGAACCAATACATCCCCTTGTGGGGGTACCCACACACCATACTCTAGGATAACGGATTGCAGTTCTGCTCCAAGCTTTCACAAGCTGTACATCAGCAGTTGGGTGTGCACAAGCTTGCTACAAGCTCCTATCATCCCAACCGCAATGGGGGCGCTGAGAGGATAAACCACACTATGGCCCAAATGCTGACTTAGTCGTCAACGAGCGACAAGACGATTGGGACTTGCATCTGCACCACGTCGAATCCGCTTACAACAATTCCGTCAGCGCGGGGACGGGTCTGGCGCCCAACGAGGTCCACTTGAGCAGACTCCCACGGCTCCACATGACCGGTTTCGACCGCACTGGTGTCGTGGGACACCAGAGTCTGGCCCGTGATCACCTGGCCTATTGCGACTTGGCCACCGACCGGCGAAAGCGCGCAAACGACGCAAACGACATTGTCCTCGCACACCACGCCCTCACCTTTTCCCGTGTCAACCGCAGAAACTCCGCCCTCGCTGGCGCGCTGCATTCAGCACCTAACTTCGCTGTGGTGGTTTGGCATGGGTGTACAATTCTGCCTCTGCCGTCCACCACGGTGTGAAGGCGAACACCGACGCCAAGGTATTCAAGGCCAAACTCGCGCTTAGCTGGACGGGCCTATACAAGATCCTGGCAGTCGGCCCCTGCTCCGCCGCCGAGACCCCAGACGGTTCGCCGCTCGGGGGCAGCCTCCTCTATTTGGTTCTCCCCTCCGGTTCGTGGTTCGGACGCTCGTCGATGTGTGGCTATCGAGCGCTGCGAACCCTGCGCCTACCCCCACGACAGCGGGGACATGCCCAAATACCTACCGGCGGGGCTGACGCAGTACGTTCTCAACAACTTTTCCAAGAAGTCCCCGCCGAACCACGTCACTCAAGACGACGTTTCGACCCCCGCCAACAGCTGGAGGTGGAGCAGATCACTGGTCATCAGTCGGTAGGGGACGAGGTGGCGTCATCACGGCGCTATACAATATGCATTCGGCGTGACTCTACGAACCGTTTGTGGGGTGGGAAATGGACCTCCACCTCTCCCGCTCCCGCATCTTGCGTTATTGGGCCGAAACTCCGGACCAGCACCGCCAAACCAACCGTCCTTACCGCCGAACGCGGGTCGGGGCGGCACAGCGCGAGCTCTCCCGCAACAACGGGGAACGTTTCCTAGCGCCGGGCTACGCCTGTGTTCCCCGCGCCGATTGGCTCCGTCGCTACCGCGACACGGAGCTTCCAAAGGGAGGCATATTTGATACAAGGGAGACGATGGGTTATATTGGCTTGGAAAGTCAGCGCGAGAACTACCGAGGACAAGGTATACCTGGTCCGCTTTCTGGACGACCCTTAACCGATTAAACTTCCTCTTCCCCCGGCGCGCTACACGACTTCGACGGGAGCCGTACAAGGCTCTTGGTGCTTGCATGTTCACATCGCCAGTGCGTTTCCAATGGGAATCCAACGTAACGTAGACGAATCTCCAGCCGCGGCCGTGGCCAGTTGACTTTCAAGCCGCCACCGTTCCTCGATAGTTTTTCATTTTTTGGGGTTATGAGGTTTGAGTCTTTGTCTTTGGTTTGTTCGTAGTGTCCTGAGAGTCTTTGTTGGGGTTTCGGGCGGTTCTTTCCATTTATTGTTTTGTTTATCGTGCCGAGCTCGCTGCTCAGTGCCGGGCCAGGATTCGGGTGAAACGCCGATATCTGAGGCGCAGGGCTTTTTTTTTCCGTCGTTGTTCAATTTCGCCCTGCCGACGCCCTACTCGGCCCAGAGCCGGGGGGCGACCAGGGTACCCTGTTCGCGCGTAAAGTGGTACAGGGCTATGTACGGGTCTGTGTGTCATCTTTCATCTTTTGTGTGTTGTATTTGCTCTACTTTGTTTTTTCGACTAAACGTTTCCCCCCCTCGCGGGGCTGTAGGTGTTGCCACCTTCCATCTCGGGTATTTGTCGTTTCCTCGTCTAACCCCCCGCCATGCCGATGACCCGCGGGAGGGTTTTCGCATGACTTCTTCCTTGTGATGTTAGCGCCTGTGTCCCCCTCCATATCGACGAGGACTCGCCTCGCCATAGTACCTTTTCTGTGATTGGTTTTGCCGTAGAGCCTTTCCTGCCCCCCTTCGCCACACCAGCGGTATGCGGCAGGTTCTAGAGCCTTTCCTGCCCCCCCTCGCCACATCGGCGGCACGTGGCAGGTTTTTGATGGGTGACTTTTGCCTAGTTGTAGGGTCTGTGTTTCCTTCAACTGGTTTTCTTCGCGTGTTCCTGGCTCCATAGCCAGACCGTTATAGGTGTGGGAGTGGGTTTTGAGGAACCGCATCTTCGACTCATGGTCTAGTTTGTAGAACCGGAGTTTCTCCGAATCTCCCATATGTCTACATATGCGGCTCATCAGGGTGGGCTAGTGTTAGGATACGGCCTCGAAAGGCCTGCAATTATCCAGATTTGAGACCATTTTGATAGGTTTCGTGTGATGAGGTTAGGGTTTTATATTCGGAAAGGTTAGAAAATAGATCGGAGTCACGTGCCTCCGATCTCAGAAGCCATCCGGGGCTCTGGTGGAATCGAATAAAGCTACGTCTCTACAAACTTTTGAAGGCAAAGAAAGTGAGTACTCTCCGAGGACCTGCTCAATTGGCAGACCTGCAGGGGGCACTCTGTGTCTCCACCCAATAACCTCACAGCAGCACTTCGATTTGTTCGATACAATATTCGATAGAGAGTAAAAACATTTACCACACAACACATAGTCTACGCGTGTAGAACGTAAAGTAATGCCAAGAGATTGATATAGACTAACAGTGGACTACTTACTAATTATTATGTCGTTTCTTCCGTTTGTCCGATTTTGCGTGAATCCGATTCCGAGCTTCATCATATATATTTCGATCGATGAATCCTAGCCCACGCAGACTGATCTTTTAGTCTAGCCAAGAAGAGGCGTTTCGAGTGCGTTTCTTGACGTTTCGACTCAACCAAGCATCCAGGGCCAAATGGTTGCTGCATGTTCTCTACGTAGCAACTGGCAGGCGCGCACTGAGCCAGGTTTTGCTACTACATGCATGATACCATATGATAATATTACGCGCGACCGGAGTATCACACACAGCTTGCAAATATGAGTTTCGACAAAATCTTCGATCTCACAGCAGCTGAAGTGTAATTTTATTTTTTATAATTGAGTTTCAATCATTCGATCGATTGTACTCACAGCTGACGTACTTCAATTTTTATATAATATATCTCTAGACCCGAGGCTCGCAGACCGACTGTGTCTCTGTGTGTATATATAGTGATCGTGGAGAGACGTGCTGACGGTATTTTTGGCGTGAAACACGGTGTCGCTGCCTTTGTCATTCAATTCCTCGAATGCTATTATAATAGTGCTGCTACTTGTTGCTGTAGACCACTCTCGTCTAGTCGATGGAATATAAGTAGTACGCGATAACACTGAACAAATAATTTAGTAATTAAGAAGTTCAGGCTCGATCGAGACGAAACAATGAACATAAAACACCTGGTATGGCCTTTGTGTCTGATTGCTGGTCGCTCATTGGCCGGAGATTGGACATAAACTAAACGTCATCTAGGGAAGATAGGGTCCATTCCCAGAATCATAATCCATTCACATATATACAACTCCGACAACCCGGGAACGAACACGGATATGTCACCAGGATTGATACCTCCCCGCACAGTGTGGAAATCGCCAATGCCACCGACCGGCCGATCTCTAATTGGCTGGGGTTCGTATAAGATAGACCCAGCCCCACCTGGAGACGATATGGTTCCATCCCCGGTCCAGGAATCATTCCATACATCTAAAAATTGACAAACGAGGGAAGAAAACCGAGTTCTCCCGGGTCGACACCGCCTCCAACGGTGTGGAAATCCCACTTCCATTCGCTAGAATCGCTGATTGGTTCGAGCTCCACGGCGGCCCCCCACCCTAGTAGGAGGATGATAGAGACTTACCAACCGATGGGGGGCAGTTCCGTCGCACCCAGGGGCGATATGGGCCCATCTCCGGTTCATAACTCCTCCGAATCTCTACAGCCCCAGCAACGTGGGAACTATAACGATGATTTCCCGGGTCGATATACCTCCCCGCACGGCGTGTCAACCTCGAAACAATTGGCTTATTCCTCGTTATTGGCTGGTTGGTAAGCTTTGACCCAGGCAGCTCACAATTATTTCGACGGAGTTGGGCTTTCTCGCATACTCCCGCATGTACGGCAAACGTTTGCAATGCGAGCGCAATTCAATGAGTCATTTGAATGATATAGGTCGCACAAAAAAACGATTTTGAGCTTATCTCCTATAATACCAGGTTGGCGCGCCGAGCAAGCACGCTAAAAATAAGCATGAGAAACACTTGAACAGCAACAACAGCACCAAACGCAATATTATAAATGGACGAATTAGAGCCATTTATATCCAGGGTTCAGGGGCCCCAGGTTGTAAGCACAATTAAGTTCAAACAAAAATGGGGTGTTGAAAGAAAAAACAACATAATAATATATATGTGGAACTACGACTGGCACCAATCGATCGAGCAAAACAGCCAACCGTGGAAAAGAGTATGAAATTAGGCCGAAACAGTGCGTATTTGATTCACTGGCATAATGGTCGAATAGTCATGGAATATTTGCTGTGTCCGAATAATCACCTCTTTGTCGCTTATTATGCGGCACCGAAAAAAATCGCTGAAAGTTCTGATTTTATTCGCTTATTGGGTCAGAAACCTGAGCTCGCTATTATAACATTACCAGGCGGGTGATATAAAGGGGTGTCTTCTTGCTGCAAACGTCAGATTCGTCCCCTTCAAGGGTTTGTAGTTTCCGCGCACACATTGAAATGCCCGACTCCCCCCCCCCCCCCCCCCCCCGATCCCTCTTGTTTAAACGCACCACCTGAAATCAAAATCTGCCAGAGTAGTAAACACTACCAGCCAGCTGATATCATCTCATTATCCATCTAGCCATCCATGCCGTAGCTCCAACTCATCCCCCCGCCCCCCCTCCCCCTTGTTCCCCGCCCAGTTCGTTCAAACGCCCCACTTACAATCGAAATCGGCCAGAGTAATAAACACTAATAAGCCATTGATATCACGTCATTATCTTTCTAGCCATCCATGACGTAGCTTTCATTCATCCCCCCTCCCCCCCTCCAATACCCCCTCCTTCCCCACACCCCGCAAGATCGCCTAGACCCAGCACCGCGCGTATAGTAAGCCCCTACATATATGATTAATATCCTCGATCAGAGGATCACACACAATGTTGCGAACATCAGTGTCGACCAAATCCTTGATTTTCATTTTATATGTGACCTAAACCTCTTGAAAACTCTTTCCCCCCCCCCCCCCCCCCCGGGGCCCCGCTTTCTTTTTTTCCCCCTCGCTTCCTCTTGCTTAAACGCCCCACCTACTATCGACATCCGCCAGAGTAATAAATCCTTCCACGCCCTGGATATCGCCTCGTTATTGTTTTAGAGCCGTCCATGCCGCTGCTGCAATTCCCACCCACCCCTGTCCCCAAGGCCCCCTCCTTCCCCACCATCCGCACATCGCCTAGACCTAGCACCACGCGTATAGCAAACCCCTACATCTATGCGACCTAAAGCCCTCCCCCCCCGCTCCCGCCCCCCCCCGCTACATTCCCCCCCTTCCCCCACAAAAAATATACTCCGGAGTATATAGTCTCCACGCACAAGTCGACCTGCCCCACCCGTCCCCTCCCCCCCCTCCCCCCCTCCCGCCCCCCTTTTTGATCAAAATCAGGCCCCCACGTCCTTAAAAAATCCGCCCCCCCCTCACCGGATATATATTCGACTTACAGGATTCACTTGATAAACTGATGCATTTCCTTCCACAGCTGTCAGATTTTGTCCCCCTCAGAAACGGGTTTTATAGTGTCCGCGCACAGACTGCCTAACATCATCCTGTTGACCCTGATAGCTACACTGTAGTTGCAAGGCGAGTGGCCGACCTACATCCTTAATGAGGACACACAACCCGTAATACGCGCGATCGGAGTATCACTCACAGCTTGCAAAGATGAGTTTCGACAAAATATTCGATCTTGAAGCTGGAGTGTATTTTTTTTGAATAAAATATTTATTTACTTCAAAATATATTTATAATACTAAGGGAGGCGGTATCCCACTCTCATCTATTGTATTAATATGTTCAGGCTTCACAGGAACGATGCGCACGGATGGGTATGGGAGCACAAACCACCAGACCAACTAACTGTCAAAAGAACGGTGACAATACTGACCTTGGTGGACAACGTGGACATAAGCAACAACCACACAAGTACTAACTACACCCGATTGCGCCAGAGGAGGCATCAAAAGAGTCGCAGATTCGCCAAAAACTCATATTTGCAAGCTGTTGTGTGTGATACTCGGATCACGCGTATTGCTGGGGACTGATTCTTACCACGATAGCCCCCCCCCAAACCGGCGGTTTTCTTTAACGAACGTTTCGTAGCTGCTCCACACGAGGAAAAATCCGATGAAAAAAAAAACAAAAATCCGCACAAACATTTATTTATATGTTTGCAATGGTCTATCGAAGGAATATCGAACGATCACGTCGGGACGGCAACGGGCACCGTACCTCAGGAGGTACGGCCGAGAGCTGGTTTCAAAACCCTGCGATTTCGTTAAAGAAAAAGCTGGGGGGGCTACCGTAGAACGACTTTGGGTGTGAGTCCCAATTATAATTGAGGATATAGGTCCGCGACTTCCCTTAGAAGTAGCTTGTACCAGGGTCAACAGGGTGACGTTATTCAACCTGTCTGTGCGTGGAAATTATAAAACCCGTTTTGGTGAGGGGGACCAAAATATGTATGTGTGATGTCATCGATGTCATCGTCGTGAACGACACGGATACAGTTAGGAATATGAGATGGCACAACTATAGACTATACACGCGATTGATATGTCACTATGATAAGGATTATGTATGCGCC
Organism: Undaria pinnatifida; assembly: GCA_012845835.1. Lineage (NCBI taxonomy): Eukaryota > Phaeophyceae > Laminariales > Alariaceae > Undaria > Undaria pinnatifida. The sequence goes on along the minus strand of JABAKD010000001.1, from coordinate 6,182,032 downwards.
TGCTATGGGATGCGAGCGGGAGAGTCCACCGGAATATGATACCACTAATTGTTCGCGTAAAAAGGACAAGACACAAGATGAGATAGGCGTGTACCAGATAAGCGAGCAACACAAATGCACGGGAATATACACTGTACATCTGATTGTACTTGTTCCCGGTTTCTATTCACGCGAAGACGTCATATTACTCCTAAGGAGGAGGCTGCTTGTGTGCCAGGGTGAAACACATCGATCCGTGAATGACAAGGGTACGAAATAGGCCATACCAGTCAGGAGATACACAACTTTTCGCACAACGTAGTGAGGACCGGGCATGTGGTCTATACATAGAAGAACAGGAACTATGCAGTACTGCCTCACGAACGCCAGGACATTGTCCACAGAACTACTGTGTGTGCCTGAGATACAGCATGCGGTGCATAATATACTAAATATAGGGTCATTCGAGAATGGCAGCAACACGTGATGACGACAAACAACAGGTGATAACTACTAGTCTAGACCAGGAGACGACCAGGGGAACAATTGGGGTGTACCGGACGTACACTTTTATATATACACCTGGTTGAACAAGTGCACAATATAGTTTTGTCACCACACGAACCAAGACTATGCGAGCGAGCGAACTATACGAATATCACTTCTGGGACATATTACATACAGACACACATGCAATGTAATTCGGTCGCACAAGGGTGGGGCATGGCGCTACATAGTGTCTAGTACCAGGTTAAGGCATCAGGGCCACATGACCCAAGCTGGACCAACTAGAAGCATAGACTACATGCTATTATTTATGGAGTCAATTCGTACTTGGTGTAAGTTCGTGGGGGCAAGGTGTCGCTGGCAAAACACCGCACGACGAGCGAATCAAGCAGGGGAACTAATACCACACCAGTAACCGGAGCGTGGACGGACTACTTATCATCCAGACCATTCTCCGGCAAGTCTGACGACACTTCGATGAGTGGCTATGGTCGTCAACAAAGTAAAAAGGGGTCCGAGGCGGCACATACATGTTCAAATAGGGAGGAGTCTGAACAATACGGCACAACCAAGGACGGACATGTGAAGGTATAGACTTATCGAGATAGCTAAACCCGCAAGACTTAAGTCCGACAAAATGCACCACGTAGGGAGACTATTGGGCGATAGTACAGTCTAAAGGGAAAATGAGTGTGTTCACAGAGGGGTTAATCGGAACCATACTACACCGTAAAACACAACAAAGGACGGACGGGTGAGGGCGGACTTGGTCCGACTCGTATCGAGTTCGACGAGTAATGCCACGATGTGCAGATAGTTTGAATTGATTGGAAGCATCGCATTATAGTATGTCCAAAGAGGTGTGCCTATCTGAATACTACTTCACAACAAGGACGGAAAAGTGAGGGCGGACGTATCCCGACTACGGCATACATAAGGTCACAACGGCGTAGCATGTTAACAGCGGTGTCGACCAAAACAACGCCCGGATGACTTAATAGTGCCATCCCACGAGAAGGCTATAACAGTTGGGGTTCGGGGCCAAACGTTTTCTGACGAAGAGAGTTTGAAAGGGCGTAGGTTCACAGAAAGATGGGGTCAATCGAAACGTTCTACGCCAAACATTCCGAGAGCAGGCCGTGGCCGTTGTTGATAGGGGACAACTTTTATTTTACTGTTGGAGCACTTCTTACCACAATGGCATCCCGGCTTTACAAGGCGGAATTGCTGAACGTGCAGTGGAGGCACATGCAATACACGCTACGAACGTCAGTCCGTCTCTCAGAAGTATCTCAGCCGAACGATTACACGGGTGGCGCATTGCATTCTCCAGCGTAACATTTGTCGATTGGATGGGCGCACATTTAACATGCTTGCTGCAGGCCGCCAGCAAATTGAAATAATTGAAAACTTTGGAGAACAGGTGCACGTACGCCCAATTAACAGACACCGCCATATAACTTCAAAAAGCCACGAGGTGCCCGATATTATATCAGCACACGTACAGCGGATACAGGATGATAATGCTGGCGCGGCAGAGGGCACGAAGTACTGTATTGTACTCCAGTATATCATACGGCATGCAATATCACGGCAAAAGGAGAGACCGGCTGATATTAATAGTATATCTGCACACCAGCGACATGGACTATATATGCAGATACTGGCACATATACCCGGGAACCGAGCACGATACACACGCTATTAATGTGTGGACACTGTTGAGTGCATACTTATACCCGATTAAGTATCGTCCGGTCGTCCATATAGTATGCATATACCGAGACACACCATACAGAGTCTCATATGGACACGAGGCCAGGTGTATGTAACGAAGACCGGCACAGGGGCTGCGACCCTAGACTATATGTTTGTTGGCAGGAAAAGGTGCTGGGACCAGGGGGGCGCGCGCTTGGTTCCGGATGTTACCTTCAGTACGTCCGAAACTCAGTTGGGCGATTGTCTAAGCGCACTTACGCGTCAGGTTTCACATCGTGGACAATATTTCGCAGGCTAATGGGAAGAGACCAGTACCTTAGGTCGGACGCGGACGAGGGAATCAATGAGCTTGCCTTAGTCGATTTTCCCGGCTGGTGTAGTGCATCGCAAGGCAACCAGGCCGGGACGATTTCAAGTAAACTAGCTGCTGTGTATTCTTTTCATATATACGTTAGATGTCGGGTTTGAGGTTCCAACGCAATCGCCGTTCGTCAAACGTGCGCTTCTAGGACTCAGCCGGGCACACGCTGCCACGGGCACGCCTCGTAGGGTGTGCCGACCGGTGTCGTCGGATATGTTTCTCGAAGGGGAAACTATCACATCCGCACGAGAACTAGGGGGTCGGGTGTTATGTTATGGCTATAATGTCTGGACATAGTCTAATCAATTTATTCAATGCCCGTTCGGACGAGGTGGTCGCTCGGGACGGGGGCGCGGTGCACCCAACCACCGGTTCAACACGGGCCGACGTAGCGTTTTACGATGACAAAAACCTGTTGGGGCTGTTTAAAGTGGCGGTAGGCAGATAGGGTAGAGGTCCGATTCCGCGGACACAATGGGAACCAGGCCGAGGTAGGCAGAATAGTGGTAGAACACGTGACGAGGTCAGCGGAGCGCGTTCAGGACTGCGATCGGGCGGAGCCTCTGTTGCTCTTCTTACCGTGGAATTGTTGTCGTGTGGCGCCATGCTTCCCGAACACACCTCTGTCCTCGTACTGGTATAAGGGAAAGGTCGTAGCATGGCAGTACGGCTAGGTGATAAATGCGCTTGGATATATCGTTTTGGAGTCGAGGAAAAAGCCAGAGGAATTTGCACGGCATCCTCTTCCAATTGGGGGTGCTCAGCACTCGCGGCAGGGGGGGTAGTGTCGGAGCGAGATGTCCAGAGGGAAGAAAGATGGAAGTCCGACGCGTACAAGATATACGCACGCAACAACACGGAGGACCCGAGTCAGGTGCCAAGTAAACTTGCGAAAGAAGCAACGGGTTTCCGAGACAACCAGGCCAGGATACGGTCTGGGGCAAACCGCAACGGTAGCGGACGACCTCGGATTTGGAGGATTTTGAATGATCGGGGACTATTAGGGGAACTCGGTCATCCGGGACCGTATAGTAGGCCCCAGACGAGGGGGCTAGGGGAGGGCGTAATACACGTATTACACGGAGTAATCTCGCTATGAACAAGGAGTAACATCGATATAGACGAAACGTTGTGGATACCGTCAGTGCCGTCGGTAGCAGGTCACGCCAGCGGAAACTCCCTCCCGTCTCAGAGAAAATAAAAAACAATAATCCAATTCGAAAAAAATAAAACAAGGTGGAGGATTATTTAGTAGATTGTGAAACAGAACGATAAACGATTCGTTGTTTGTGTTGGCCTGAAGGATTGCAGAGTTGAAATTCTAGGATAGATGACAAGAAATATTCAATATCTCCGGGAAGACAATCAAACCAAACGTCCGTAAGCCTGCGGGGTGCAGGCAGGTCGTCGGATTCACCGAATGGATGATGCGAGTCCAGGTATTGGGCAAATGACAATGAATGGCGAAAAGCCTCATGAGATCAATATTATCAGAGCTAACGTTCAGAGCTCCCGAAGCACAGGAGTCTCACACAAAAGGCGCGAGACCTCAGCTGACCATCAAACGTCGTAATCGAGAAGACATTACAGTCTGGTGATTGCACGCCAATCTACCAGCAATTGCCGCAGTTTCTCCCGCTCGCCCACCTCTTTTCTTACGAAAGTGAGGGGAAGGAGATATTACGAGGTATAACTCCTTCCGTCTGCAGCAAAATTATGGTGAGGAGTTTGAATGATCGGGGGCCATTTGGGGAGCTCGTTCCGAGACCGTATCGTAGGCCCCAGACGAGGGGGCCAGGGGAGAGAGTAATAAAAGTATTATACGGAGTAATCGCGGAATGAACAAGGATTAATATTATTAGCAATATAGGTAAATGCTTATATATACCGTCAGCGCCGTCGGTAGCAAGTTACGTCTGCGAAAATTCCCTCCCACGTCTCAGAGAAAATGAAAAACAATAACCCAATTCGAAAGATAAACACAAATGCTTTGTTTTGGGACAAAATATTACGCCGATTTGGAAATAATATCTTCCCAAGTTTTATTTTGTCAACCTCTTCATATATCAAGATGCAAACACTAGCGCGTAGGCACCATTCAAAACAAAAAAGGCGCGCGCTTCTCACTAGTCTCGCTCAGCATCCATGCGCGTTTACGTCGAGGTGCGGAACGGATAAGGCAGGGTGAGGGGCGTTGGAGCCGCCCCCCGAAGACGGCGCTCGAACGAAGCGATTTGACCGAGGAATTCCAGTCCCGAGAATCCCATACCGAGGCCGATACAAAACGAACTCCCGACCAAATCCCTGTCCCCTCAATAAACGAATCATTCCATATATATGTATATCTTCGTTGTAAACTAAAGCACTGCCATGCGAGCGTTGCCGTGTTGTTGTAAATGTGATCTCCGAGGCACAACCATACACCGGATTATCGTACCTGTTCGGGAAGCAATGGTCCTACCGCATCTCCGCAAATGTTTCGGTTACACTTGCCGACTACGGGATGCGATCAGGCTTCTAGCCAAGCAAGAACCAACTAGACCCGTATGTACGATCCAGATGGAACGGATCACGATCTGTCCAATATAGATCACGCAGGTCATGGTTAACACGATCCACAGTAGGCCCGGCAGATGTGTTAGGCATATCACGATCTGTATGATCTAGGCCACAGAGACATTATTATCCATTCCCATGCATGAAGATGCCCAGCTCCTGTCAAGACGGAGCGGAGCATGCAGAAGCGGGGGCGTGGGGGAGAGGGGGCGTGTGAGCGAGCAATAGTTCGAATTATGTATTTGTGATATAAAATGTTGTTGTGACTACTTTCTATATTTCATGAGCAAACCGGCACGTGATGGGATATAGATGTAACACGGTTTGGCTACTCAGTTTTCTGGATCGCGGATATTCTTATCCCGAACTGGTCGGAACGGTAGGGTAGGGTTTTTTCTTGTTTTGCACTATTTTTGTTTTGCATACCTAGGCCATGGGTTTGTTGACCGGGTTGCGGGTTGAACTTTCAGATTTTTCTCGCGAAGCTCACTTTTGACACTTTTTGAGTGCGTGTGGGGTACATAGTAGGTTCTCAAGTGATGACCCTCATAAAACACATGGTAACCTCTACCGTAGTACTAGTAACATGTTTCTAAGATCGGCATCATTGCCAACATCAGTAGGAGGGGGGGAAGAGGAGGCGAAGGGGGGGAAGAGGAGGCGGAGGAGGGTGGGAGTTGGTAGGGCGGTGGGTGGGGGGAAGGAGGGGGGGAGGCGAGGGATTTAGCGCGGAGGGGCGGAGTAGAGGGATGGGCGGGGGAGAGGGAAGGTGGGAGAGTTGCGTGTACGTGGCTGGGAAGAGGGGGTGGAGCAAGGGGGAGGGAAGGTAGGCTGGGAGGGGGGTAGAAAAGGGGGTTGGTGTGTTATGATGATTTCTGTGGTAGGGGTGGCGGCGGCGGTGGGGGGGGGGGGTGGTAGCGGTGGATACCAATATCAGCGAAGATTCCTGGCGAGATATACCCGATCTAAAAAGACTCACGTCACAATGGTGCCACTCGAAATTGTCGTAAACGTAAGGAATGTCCATGCCTTCGGGGGCAAGGCGTTCGTACAGCATCTCGTTCGTGTAGTATTTCTTCATGGGGGCGATTCTTGACCCACCCCCACCCGTCGCTTTTGCCGCCAAATCATCCGTCAGGACATCCGTGACGAGATCCACCTCGAGATCCGTTACAAGATCCGTCTCGGCATTAGTCGCGACGTCCGTCACGTCATAAGCGCCATTCGCTATGTCATCTGCGATGCCATCCGTTACCAAGTCCGTCCCTCTATTCCTCACGAGATCCGTCTCCTTATCCGTCGCGAGGTCCGTCGTCGAATCTTGGCCTTCTTCTCCTAGGAATAGTCCATGAAACGGCTGTAGGTCGGTAGGGTTGTGTCCATAGCAGTTGCTGTCACTTACCCATGTATCATCGTAAGTCGGATCCTTCCTTAATCTTTGGAGATGCCAAAGCCTGCCAAGAAAGATCGGGAGGGGGGGAGGGGGGGGGGGGATAGGGGTGGGTGGGGACGGGGGGAGGAGGAGGTGCCGTGGGCGGGCTTGCATGAAAGCGTAGCGTGCTGCGACACAGGTGGCGCTCTTTGGTAGAATCGATTTCTGAATGGCAGCGATCCTTCCCTAAATCCTTCCGAAGTTCAATATTTTTTATTTTTTCAGAAATAGTTTTCGTTTTATACCTACGACATGCATGGGATTGATTGTCCATCTTGTACAATCATATCCCTTTTATGTATCCCCCAAACCAGGTTTTCTACTAAGGGGTACTAGCAGGGAACATGCCTCTTCAAGTGATGAGTCCGTGTGATGTCACCGATAACGTAGCATGTGTCAAACCAGTGGCTGACTTACTAATAGTAAGTCGTTGACTAGACACAAGCTGGCTAGCTTTTTCAGGTGGTTAATTGGGTATTTTGTGGAGTTCATCAACCCAAGTCTAGACATAAATAGGGTCGTCGATTAACATTCGACAAGTGTCAAAGCCTGGGGGTGGAGAACATCCCGAGGGGGGGTGCAGGAGGGTGGGGGGTACTCATCTTTGCAAGCTTCAATACGTTTATGCGACCTATAACTGGTGGAAATCCCCCCCCCCCTCTTTTTCACCCCCCCCCCTTCCCCGCCCCCTTAAAAACTCCGCTTTTCCCTCAACGGTTATATGACTTACAGGATATAACTGGTACATCATAAACTGATGCCGCCGTCAGATTTTTTCCCCCTCAAAAACGGGTTTAAGAATTTCAGCGCACATATCGACCCCCCCTCCCCTAAAAGCTCCGCCTTCCCCTCACCGGTTGTGACATATTTGGTAAACTGATATATTCCTTTCACAGTTGACACATTCTTCTCCCCCTGCCCTCAAAAACGGGTTTTCTAGAGTTTTCCGCGCAAATATTGATCAAGTCACCCTGTTGACTCTGTACAAGCTCCACTGTAGATGTAAGGGCGAGTCGCCATACTGTAAACTTAATGAGGACACACACCAAGTAATACGCGCGATCGGAGCATCGTGCACAGCTTGCAAGGAGGAGTTTCGACGAAAGCTGAATTTTCGATCTCACAGCCAGAGTATATTTTCATTCTTTTTAATGTAGTCAGCAGCATCTGTCTAGCTTCTGTGCAACAACAAGTAGGACAGGTGAATGCAACCAGCTATATTATTAAAAGAAAAATACACTCCAGCTGTGAGATCGAAGATTGTCGAAACTCATCTTTGCAAGCTCTGCATGTGGTACTCCAATCACGCGTATTACGGGTTGTGTCCTCATAAGGATATAGATCGGCGACTTCCCCTGCAACTATAGAACCCGTTTTTGAGGGGGACAAAATCTGACAGCTGTGGAAGGAAACGCATCAGTATATCAAGTGTATCCTGTAAGTCGTATAATCGGTGAGGGGAGGGCGGAGATTTTAAGGGCGTGGGGGTCCGGGTTTGAACAAGAGGGCACGGCGGGGGAAGGGAGGGGGGGGGAAACAGGCGGGGCAACTTAATCTGTGCGCGGAAACTATGAATCCATTAAGGGGACACATCCGACGGTTATGGAAGGAATGCATCAGCTTTTCATGTATATCCTGTAAGCGGTACAACCAGTGAGGAGAGGGCAGAGTGTTCGAAGGGGGGGGCGGGGGCGGGGGGAAGGGGGATTTAAAACAGCTTTAGGTCGCAAAATGTATCGTATCATCATGAGATTGATTGTTAAACTCATCCGTTAGTCAATCAACCGTCCAACCCCACAATAAAAGAAGTCTACCGTATATCTACAGAACGAAATACTACTGGTGGAAAGAGCAGTAGTGGCAGTAGTAGTAGTTCAATGTAAAAAACACGCGTGATCGATGACCCAGCAGGTACGGTGGGGTACCCGATTTGTGGAGAGCCTTCCTTCGATTGTCCCAGGCTGCTTACGCGTTCCGCCTTCGTTTTAATTGTGTTACGGGCATTGCTTAGGCAAATCACCTTGCTCGCAGCATTTGATAGCCTCCTGAACTTCTAGATGCCTTTTTACAAGGCAATTGCATTGCGCGAACGCAAACATTTGTCGGCCGGTAGCCTGTCCCCGTGGAGACTCCCTGCCCTGCTGCGCGTGCCTCGTGCCTGGCCGGGAACGATCCAGTCGCAAGCTTGCAAGTGGAACATCGACCGCAGATGGAGGCAGCGGGCCGAAGGAGAATCTGCCCGTGGATGGATGTCGAGCTTAACCGCCGTTTTTTTCCCTTGGATGACTTTGAAACGATTGATCGAACTTAGCGCATCGACGAAAATCAGTGCTGGCAATAAAAACCCTAAACTTTAGATAGTTCGTGAACGCTGAATTTGAAACGCGTCTAATAGTCAGCAATGGTCGAGAATAACACTCAGTAATGCTCAACAATACACTCAGTAATAATACTCGGCATAATACTCAGCAGTACTACGTAACACACTCGCTTTGTTTCGACGATTTGTTCCCTTCAAGTTCCCCGAAGGGATAACACAATGTCAACATAAATATGCAGTGCATTGTTCGCCGAAGAGTGGGAGAGGAGCACGCGGCAGATCGCGACTGCCAATACTTCATCCCAGTCATATTGGCGCTTGTTGACGACCGTGGCCAGCATTTGGGCCATCACGTGGTTCACACGCACTACTATCGCTGTCGTACGGATAGTATACAGTAGGAGATGGTCACGATTTATGGAGCTCCGAGAGGCGTATTGTCGACAGACAGCGTGCGTCGGCTTCCAGCAATAATGGGGAGCGTTTTCCACGCGCATGCTGCGCGAACATACCCAGACGGGAGTATAAATCCGGTCGCCCCGGTGGCGTATCAGGTTATCCTCGAGCCTGGTATTGGTCGGTTTCGTGAGTTCGAGCCCCGCCAAGTGCATACTCGTATGAATTCGTTGGGACTTTTTCTTGCGCACCAACTGATTTGCGGAAAGCGCGAGAGCGTGAGTCAGCAACACTCGATGAAAAATCGACGAGCAGTGGGATTGCTGAACCCTATGCGCGATAAAGAATTGAAGGCAAGAACCGGGGGGGAGAAGAGACGACACCTGTGACCACGGCTTGTCCAGAAGCTGGAAAGTAGAAGTGTGAGAAAAAAAAAAAAAAAAAGTGGTTGGCTACGAGCCTGGGCGTTCCCTGAGGTGTTGAAATAAGTGTTTCCATGTTACGTGTTCGCATGTTGCATGCTAAGTGTTTGCATGGTGCACGGTGCATGGTGCATGTGCTGCACTGCCTGCTGCGATAGAGATACCCTCGTAGCATTTTTATTTTGGTGATTTTCATCACTTTTGAGAGATTCCTTAACGCAATATCGCTGTTGTTGGAATATTATGCCATTTTTTCATTAATTTTATTGCGTTTTATATCATACCTGCAGCAGGACTGTGATAATTATGGTCAGTTGCGTTTTCTTTTTCTGAAAAAGAGTTTTGGGTGGGGTGTGAAAGAGCTCCTCAACTGCCTGGAGGAGCTTGCAGGGAAAAAAAATGGTGCACCTCTACCGTATGATTAGTACTATTAGTACTTTCAGTACTACTAGTAGCATGTACGATGTGTGTCCTGGTGACGCCCCAAAGAGGTTAAGAAGAAAGAGTAGCGTGAAACGGTACAAGTATCATCATTATGTCGTGCGGGTGTCGTGCATGTGCGTCCCGATGCATCGATTGTAGTTGGACGAGTCTCCTACCTCAACATCGCGGAGGTTGTGTTTATTGTGTGAGACGTTGAAATGCTTGCTTCTGTCTTCGGCGAATAACCTCCTCGGAGCCTCAAAGGAATAAGTTAACCCTTTCGGAATCAAAACGGGCAGCGATCTAAAACACGAAACACGAAATGTATAGTTTCAGCAGCCGTTTTGGGAGAACGTGTAACCATACAAGCACCATTATGTTGTATGCGAGTGCCATAGATATGTCCCGCCGTACATTTCAGTTCGGACGAATCTCCTACCCTAGTTTCCCAGCTGGGCTATGCTTCCTTTGCGTAATAACCGGTGCTGCTGTAACTATTCAACCTCTCGCCTTTGTCCAACGCCTTCACCCTTTTTACGTCCGAAAGGAGGCATTCCACCCTACCGGAATCGACGGAAAGTGGCCGAAACACGAGAACAAGTGTGGCGTTGTGGCGTCATCCACCGTTTAGGGACAGTGCGTACCCGTATCGTACAGGTGTCATTATCATGACGTGTGCGCGTGCTTTACATGTACCGACGCATTCAACTTCGTACGAAACTCCTACCTCAACATCCCAGCTGGGCTGCTTCCTTTCTGTGTAAACAACGCTGTAACAACTAATTAATAACAACCCTTTTCCAACGCTTTTGCCGTTCTTAAGTCTTAAAAAGAGGCAACCAATCTTATTGGAATTCACGGAAACTGTCCACCGAAACACAACAAGTGTGGCGATACGGTGATATTCACCGGGAAGGAAGAGGGTCCAGTTGCACTAGTTGTACAAGTATCACCATCATGCCGTGCGTGCGTGTCGTAGGTGTCCCGATGGTTTTGTGTCCGGACGAAGCTCCTACAACAGCACACACACACCTGAAAATCCCAGCTGTGAGCTGCTTCCGTTGAGTAACCGACGCTGAAACTATCGACCCTCGCTTTTGTCTGGCGCTTTCCCCCTCATTTTTTAACGCTCAGAAGAGGTGACTAACCCCTTGAGAATGAATCCACGGCAAAGAGACCGAAACAGTTCAAGGGTGGTGTTGTAAACCTTGCAGGAGGAAGACGGCCCTACAGCACACTGTACAAGTATCAACGTCATGCTGGATGCGCATGTCGAAGGTGTCCCGATACATCGTTCGGACAAATCTCCTATTATTAGAGTTGGTACTCATTGAAGCAGCCAACAGCCGTAGTATAACCATATATTCAGTGCTGGACGAAACGGGGCATATAGTCTATATGGTAGTGATGAGGTTAGCGATACCACGGCTGAATACAGTGGGGGTCCCCCGATAAGGCGGTCTGAGTAAAACGGTATCCCAGTATGAGGCAGTCGAACTCGCCTGGCGCAACTTGGGAAATGCACTCATAACCCGGAACGAGTAAGGCAGCTTCCTCCAAACAATGCGCTGGTATCGCTCTGGCACACCATCGGCTTACTGTGAGACCCCTCCGGTAAACCGTCAAGGCCAAGCTCAACAACGAGACCGACCGCGTCAGGAAGAAGAGGCTCAAACGCTCACGACAGCAGAAGGACAGCCGTGGGCAAATCCCGAGACGGGGTTTGTGGGATCAACACCGGACGACCAAGAGGCACTGGCAACTTCTGCGGCCTTCGTGTACACCCGCAAGCCAGCCTCGGGCTTCTTCTCGTTCCTGAGCGGAGAGCCCGCACCAACATCTCGCGCCTCAGCATCCCGGGAGCCCTGCTTCCTTTGTATAACCGATGCTGTTACGGTTTCTATTTGTTTTGGTGCTCTTTTGGTTTTGGCCAGTTTCAAGCATCAAAGGCATTATTTGGGAATCTACGGAAAGTGACCCAAAGCACGACAAGTAAGGTCTCACACAATATTTATAGGAAGACCCTGCAGCGTAACAGGTGCAGTGCAGGTCCCTCTACAATGCCGGTCGATCACTAGTTACTGCCAGTTGCCCACTAGAGCGCCATTGAAATAGCTTTACCCGGATAGGAACAACGAGTACATCAAGAACTGATTCGGTGTAAACTGAAATCGCAACCCGAAGACCAAATCCATGGCGTACGATGTACTTCGTACAAGAAATACTAGTGTTGCCAAACAAAAACTACATTTTTTCGGACGATTTTTAGCCCAGGAGCTCTCATTATCATTCACGAAAATACTACGCTAAAAGAGCAAGACCACGGCAGAGGGTTACGTTTGAGCTGGTTTTGTGCAGTGTCTCTGTGAGTCAGTCGCGCGAGTGAAACTCCTGTTTATTTGGGATCTTCAACTTTCGTGCTGTTGTTTAAAATTTGCGATATGAATCTCCAATGATTAATGGTCCGCTGCGCCCAATAAACGACACCTTAAGTAAGTGCGCTTGCCAGTGAGGTAGATAGCCCCTGGTTACGTGCGAGTGGTTCAATCCCGGTCGGGATAAAGGGGTTATCCCCCCTACGACGGTTTTGATGAAAACGTAACGTCCTTTCGTAACAGGCGTCTTCTTCCTCACAGGTGAGGTAACCGTCGTTGTTTTTCGACATATATTTTTGTGGTTTACTTCAAGTTCCAAAGAAGGGCGTAGGAAAAAAATGAAATACGGAGGCGTGAAAAACAAGTCTGGACGGGGGGTTAGGAGAGCACAGAAAAGGGATAGTTAAGTCATCAACAATTTGGTCCGTGTCTCGGCAAACATCCGGTCGCACTGGCAACATCTTCCGTTTTTCGTAAGGCGTGGAATTCGGGATTTTCTCCGGGTGTCAATGGTATGATCGATGGAATGGCGGTTATAGATGAATTATCGTAGGTCAGGTGGTTTGACTTTCGTCAGGTGCATTGGCAAAACCTCCAGGCCCGGCCTAAGGGGCGGATATACAATAACACTCCTCCGTTCCCCTTGCCGCCTCGGTAAGGCATGCTGCGAGGCATGCCCTAGCATGCTTGTAGCGTGTGAGTGTGGGGGGGTCTTTCTAGCGGGTGTAAGACCGGAATCACCCTCAAGGAGTGATATTTTCTTGCTGCTGCGTGTGGCCGCGAGGCTTAGGCGTGGCGGTAGAGTTTGTGCGTTAGGAATGGTCACTTACGATTCGCGCGTCTTTTCAGGCAGCAGCGGCGGAGCAGCAATACTGAATAGGGATGCTCGTGCGCGGAGGAAGGAGCCACCACGAGCAACACTACGGCGCAGTCTTGGTTTGAGTGGAGGGAACTGCGCCCACAGGCGGCTGGATTCGACGACGGAGGAGGAGGGCGACTGAGCGTCGACGGGCGGGGAAGAGACGGATTGAACTCTCCCTGAACAAAAACTATTAATTTTCAGATCAGCACCGCAAGCTGCGACGAGCATTTTGTTTTTAGGGACGGGGGAAAAGGGGAACCGATTGGAATTGAGCGGGCCGTCCCAACGAGAGCAAGTGCGAATGAGCGGGCCGAGTGAGCTAAGGCGATGAGGCGGCCATGGAGAACCACAGCAGGAGGATGGCACATGGAGATTCAAGATCCGCACGCACACCATCATCACGAGAGCAGCGATCGTCTTTTTTCAGTTTTATTCTTCACGAGGCAGGAATACAACATGTTACTTACGTCACTGATTTTTGAAGAGTTGGTAGAGATATATACCCTTCATGGGGCACGACCCCCAGCAATTTTCAGTTTTCAGGCGCGGGCGTCGTAGCTGCGCTGCAACCTGTCAGATAACCCGGGAAGACGGGGCGATCATTGATATTTGTATGGTGGTTTTTGGTTCGACTGCTCTTTTTTCACTGCATGCCCGCGGGTCGTCACTTTGACAGCACTCCAAACAGCAGGTGCGTTCGTCTGTGCTCACGATTACTGTGCGGTTCGTACGGTGCCGACAGCCCAACCGCATGAGTTTGTAGCCGCGAGTTGATTAGTTGTGGGAACGGGGGAACTCTATGCCGTTGCTGCGTGGATACCCGCGGCCAAGTGAGTTCAATTTGCACATTGGATCATGTCACTTGTGCGCCTTCTTCTTCTCATCGTGCGTTTTAGGGGGGAAAACGTAATATTACCCGGACGAATTTTGATTTCATTTGTTTTTTCGAATCTTCCTATTAATAGGGCTCCAGCACCTTTGTGTGACCACGGACTGTAGAAGTTTGACAAGAAGAGTTAATGTGAGACAACAACAACAACAACAACAACAATACAGTATGGGTACCCCAATAAGGCGGTCTGGGTAAGTAAGGCGCTATCCCAATATATGGAGGCCAAAAGCGCTGTGCGCGAACACTGGGGAATCGCACTCACAACCCCGAATGAATCAGGCGACTTCCCTCAATAAGGCGGTCATATTGCCCGGGTACATCACCGCGTTACTGGGGGACCCACCTGCTGTACCTAAAACAAGTCCCACCCCTGTCGTAATAAGCCCCCTACTAGAACCAAGTACAACAACGTCTCAAAGTACTCACCTGTCTAATGTGGGGTGCACGACCCAAAAAGAAACGTCGTTGGTGCTGGTTCCCTCGTAGTGCGTGCCGACGGTCGTCGGAGTGCACAGCGAGTGTAGCAACTCCGAGTATATGTCGTCTGTCTCTTTCTCGGAGTAACCCGGGATAGCCGCGTGAACGTGCCCCTGCGAGACCAACGAACAATGAACGCGTCGCCGCAGGTCGCGCGCGTGGGTCGTATCAGTTCGCGAGAATTAAGCAGCGCGGGAAATCAAACCCCATATATATGGTGTGTCGGCTTGCAAAACGTTTCGCCCTCGTGTTTATTGCGGCTGACATGGTAGAGGCAATCGCCTTGGTGTATCAGCAATGCGTATCTTTGTCTCGTACTTTGTAGCGCGGGTAGTCAACCCCATTTTTTTGTTTGGACTATGACCGCGCTGTCCGTCAGTTTGGAAGAACACCCGTGCCACGATAGAGGTAGTCCTTTTTCGGTGAAACGTTTCCTGAATGAGGGAGATTTTTAGCTTGAAACCGTACGAACATCGTCCTTGCTTTAACCGTCTGTTTCGTTTTTTACACCTAAAGTCTAGGTGTAAGTGTAAACCGTGGCCCGAGATGAACGAACAAGTTACTACCATGCAGCATAGCGACCAAAATCGCACGAGTTGTACGTTATAGAACTGCACCCAAGTTGTTTACGTTGTTTACGGGCGCATACTGCGTAGGCATTGCTCATTTCTTTCGAGAATATTGATTGCGCCCTCTTACTTGATACAGATATCTGGTACCACCAGGTAAATGATAATGGGATATAGGAGTTCCAATGATCGTTTAGCGTTGTATCGGGATACCGGGATGGCAAAGCTCTATTCCATCCGATTCATTGCTTTTGTTCTCTCCGGGACGTCTTCCCCTTGGTACTCGAGAAGAGCTGAACAATATATGTAGTCTAGATTATATGTACACGTTCTACGTGCATCCCCAGGTTCTCCACCACCTTAGCTATTGTCTGTGCTGTGGCAATGCTCTGCGACACTCCCAGGAGTCAGGAAACACGATTATAATCGAGATGTACTAGGACCTCATCGGAGCCTTCAATCTTCGGGTTGCCGACACTCTCCTGGGGACATCGACTTGAGCCATAATGTCAGATGGCCAGGACGGTGTCGTTGGGGGACCACTGGAGAGTTTTCGGCGGGGGAAAATGCAGGAGCTGGGATAGCTTCTCGCAACCCAGAGCCAACATAAGAAGAGAGATATCAAAGGTGGTTTCTGCTGCGGCCTCCTGACGACCCTGAACCAGATGACTGCGGGATGGGATCTGTTCCACAGACCCCAAAGCCAGATCGACGAATTGATAGAGTGAGACAAGATGCATTGAACATCGAGATTCAGAAAGCGCAACGGAGGGTGGCCCAGCTTCAAACTCAGCTTTAAGCAACTGCAGCATCCGCGACAGCCGCAGCAGCTACACCGACGAGAAACCCTCGGTTCTACCCCCTGCTACACCTGCTGTGGCAGAGTCAATGTTTCTCCCAGAGTCGGTCTTTCTCCAAGGAGCGAGCGGTGAGACAGCTGCTGCACCTCTGATGCAGGTGATTGAGGCGGAGAAAAAAAGGGTGGTGGTCGTGGAGATAGTGATGGCTCTTCACGGGAAACAGGGATGTTGGGGGTGAAGACGAGAGAGGAGCAAGAGAAAGAGAAGGAATGGCCGTTTGCACCGCGGCAGCATCGGCAGTCGCCGGCGCCAACGCAGCAGAAGTAACTATCAGCTACCCTCCCCCCGGCGCCCAGCGCACCCCCCTCCCCCCCCCCATCGTCGGACGCGAGTGGCGAGGTATGCCTAGGGTATGTGCAAGGACTGGTGCTTGGTGGTTCTGGGGATGGTGAGGACTTGGTCTCCTGGTTTTCGTGGGAAAAATGCAAACGAAGGGGGGAGGTCAGAGCGGTAGCGAAGAGGATCGGGGTGATTGGACGCGAGAAGGCATCGGTACGGGGTGGTCTTCAGGAAGGCTAGTGAGTCCGGGGTGTGACGCGGCATATCGACATCTCACCCGGCCGAGGCGCACACGTGTACGCAAAAAGAGGTAAAAGCTATTACGAGTACCGAGATCTAACGGCACAAATTGTTTTCAAGTGCTACAGCAGTAGTGTCAGAACTTGTCGGGCAGGTATTAGGTTATTAATGTGATATGAATAACGGCTAAGGTCAGCCGTGCGTAGCCCTAGCCTGCAATAGCCGAATAATAATATGTCGTATGTACGACAGTTTGATGCTTCGGTTTATTTTCAATCAACCATTCTCCCTCACGTCGTGCCAAAGAGGTAAATAATTCGTCATATCCGAAACCACACTTGTTCGTTTCGGTCGTGCACCGTACTTTCCTAACTTACGCCCGGCACAAAGTAGTCAGGAAACGGTATTACTCACGTATTACAAGGCAACAGGACGGTGGAAAGTACGGTTGTGTTCCTTCCCATTAAACCGAAGGTTCAACGCTGGTCTGGTGCCTGCTGTGCCTAGTATGATTTGTAGCTTGATGTAAGTACTTTGCTGGACAACGATGGATAGGACCATTTTCAAGCCCCCTTGCCCTCTTAACCCCCCGCCCTGCTCATGCGAGTGTGCAGAGTGTTATGGTATGCGGTATCTGTGTGCCGTGTACAAAAGATAATTAGGAGGGGGGAAAGGGTAGATATTTAGCTTATATAATCCACAGGTGCTCAAACAATTTATGTGCGTAGTACATACGAGCATTTCGGGTACATGAGAAAATGGCCAAGATTCCCGCGTTTGTTATGGAGTTGACCTGATGTCGCATTCAATATTCGCGTTTTCAGTCATGTTTGCCAAACCATATAAATAATCGTTACTTGTTCATCACGGTATTGTACCCAGTAGAAGCATGAATCGACATTCCTGTGGCACTATGATACCACGTATCGCTCTTCCGGGAAGGGATATGCGGAATATCTAGATCCTCGATATACCAATTTCATGACGAGAAGCGAGGCGTTTTCGACGTGATATATATCGGTACGACGAAACAGCATGAAACACGCGATTGAATTCGTGCTATACCCGCATCAAACGGGTGTCGAGTCAACTCTGAAACAACATGGCTTTCTTGCAGGATAAACGGTGAGCGCTGAAATACGCCTTAGTTCGGGTAGGAGAAACCCGCTTGAGAAAGATCTCAAACTCGACGAGTTCGACAAGTCTGAATTCGATGGCGACAGGCTTTTGCGCGAGCTCGTCGGGTCTTTGATGTGGCTTGACGCCGGAGTGGAGGAGTCGTATCTTCGCTGACTTTCAGGGCATGAACTGATTAATTTTCTGCTTTTCTAACGACCACAACTACGGAGGGGAGGATTCATATATATATTTTCTGTTTAAGGGTCATGAAACAACAGTTTTCTGCGTCGTTACGACTAAAACAATGACGTTATTGTGTTTTGGATTGGCCATTTTGGAATTCAGATGGTAAAAGATGTGTGCCCAGCGAGGAGGCAGTTAGATCCTGTTTTCACCAGCTGATACCAGCATGATGACTGTGGTGAAAATCCACTGGAGGTGCGGCCGTTGAGTGCGGATTTATATTGAAGATATGTGTTTTGAAGACTCTGCAATGTGTTTCTGATTCTGGAATTTGGTTTGCGGACTTCTGACGGTGAAGCTTTCGGGTTTTGAAAACTAGAGGTTTCGGACCTTGTTTTTGGGCTCTGGGGGCGGCAACGTTTTTGATAAACGAGGGTGAAATGATCAGTCTACAGCTTTGTCACAAAAGTCCATTAGTGGGAACCAGCTGAGCCAAATCGTTTAGTTTATATCCTGCAAGGAGGGGTTGCGCTCTCCTGTTACCGCTTGAGCGGGGTAGGATGCACTTGACCATGCAGTACATTCGGGAAGGCTCCATGTTGATTACTGGTCACATGTTAGATTTTAGAGTTCAGAGAAGGATTTCGAATGTTGTCCCTGGACTGTGATTCTTGGCTTGGAGTGACTATCGCGGACTGATACTGCAAACTTTCTTTCTGCCGCAGCTGTGCAGGGGTAATACTGTTTGACTGCATTTTCAATTTACTCGTTTTTTGTTCGACGAAATGGCAACGTGCTATCATACCGTGTCAGGTGCACAATGAAGGAGACTATTGATTGTGCTTTCTTACTTGATATAAATATATAACAATTGAAGACAGGAGTTCCAATGATACGTTAGCGTTGTTGTATCCGCATATATATCGGGATGGCAGAGTTTGGTCCCGTTTAATTCCCCGCTTTTCTTCTCTCGGGGACGCCTTCCCCTTTGTACTCGAGAGGAGGCAAATGATGTATATGCGTGACATTCGAGAAGAGCTGAATAAAATGTATATATACTACTACACGTTCTAATTGCATACCTGCTGGGTTTTCCACCACCCTAGCCATTGCCTGTGCAGTGCCACTGCCCCGCGACGCTCCCAGGAGTCAGGAAACAGAATAAAATGCCCTATTTGGGGTGTTGATTGTGTCTTGCTCGGAACGTGTAAACGTGGTAGTAAATAACGGACGGATATGTTTCTGCAGGCCGCGGGTGGCGTCGGGTAGCGAGAAATACAGAACTCACGTCTGCGTCCAACAAGTTGTCGACGAGCGTAAGGTTTTCGTCGTAGAAAAAGGAGCTGACTTCCGCTAGCACGCCCGACGATTCCAGCACCTGAAGAAGCAAAGGAGGGAACAAGTTCGAGACTTAGCAAAGATTAATACTGGCATAGATAGGAATGTCCTGTTTAATATTCATGTTTGCGACTCACTCCTCTGTACATTTTCGAAAGACACACACTGGAAAAAAAAATCAACGACATGATCAGTCGTGTGGTGCAGTAGGGACATGTTGGCCCAGCAAGCTGTCGGTAATTATCGTGAAATGTTTGTTTTTTGCAGAAATGGTTCTCCCTGATTTTCGTTGGCACACCCGACGATTCAAGCACCTGAACCAAAAGGAAGCAACAACTAGAGAGGTGGCTCATGGAGTAATCCCACGATGGGGGTGTGCAGCAGAAGTTTATGATCTCCTAACATGAGGAGCTCAATATCAACATCACCCAAAACATGAACTAAATACAGTGGTTCGCGCAATCGGCCCAACATTTGTGTGGGCTACTCTTAAAATGGATTTAGACCACTCTTACAATTTTTCCATACTAACCGAGAGTTCCAAACTTGAGTTTAACCGGTCAGATCGGTCAGAAACGTGAGGCTCCGAACGTGGCACCCTACCGTAGGATAACTACATGCTAAGTTTGAGGGGCGCCACTGATTCTCTGAGTTTTTTTACTTGAGAAGCTCGATACTTCACCCAAGCAACCATGGTCATGTTCGTGTGAAAATGAAAGTGCAACCCTATGAATCTTGCCATGTCCTAGGTACACAACCAACGATACGTTGCAACGCAGATGGTAGTCCAGTTCGTTTTTTGAGATTCTTCCGTTCAAGAGCAACCGCCATTCAGGCATGCTTTCGGTAGCAGCAGTCGTATGCTACGGTATAGGTGAGAACCTTTCCTTTTTGTGAGACCCTTCACTTGATTGAGGAGTCCTATGTCTCACACAAATACTCCTTGCAGTGACACTCAAAGTGCAACCCGATAGAAAAAACATGTGGCCAATGTATATTAAAATTCACTTTGGAAACCAAGAATGGCGATATTCCGACGAGTTTGGGTTAAGGACCCCCGTCATTCAGGAAAATATGTGGCTCAAACGTTCTACCTCTATCGTGTAACGCGCGTCAGTTGGTAAATGTCAACGATGGCACAAAAGAACCCAGTTGTTCGGTCATTTTTGGGACTCACGCTGCCCCTGGTCAGACGAAAAACAAACCAAATGGGCCGTTCAACGAACACGAACACGACAAAAAAATGCCAGGGATCCTGAAAAAAACAGTGACATTTTCACGAATCGGGATATTTTTCCAGGAATCCGGACTTTAAATCGCTTTGACGTTTTCCGTAAAAAATTATGTCAGGATTCCTGACTAAAAACGCGTGTATCTTTTTAAACGTGATACTTCACAATTAATTTCGAAATGTCAAGAATAGTGATTTCGTTTGCGTTCGTAGGGACGACCCTAAACATAAATAATGGCACAATAAGTCGCACGGTGTAGTGCACAACATGCTCACCCAACACTCTGCCTATAAGCGTGTCGTTTTCACTGCAGAAAAAGGAGCTGACGTCAAACGATTTTAGTACCTGAACCAAGGCGTTTATTACGTTCATAGGAGAATTTGAAATATTGTCAAACAAGGTGGTATATCACGATAGCACGCCGGACGATTCTAGCATCTTATTAGGAATACATTGCTGACGTAGAAGAGTTAGCAATAACACGAGTGTTTTAGGACCATCGGATACAAGGGAGGGTGGGGCCAATCGCAGTAGGTTGAGCATACCTATACTCAGCAGGAAGCAGGCACAGGCAGGAATTTAGACTTGGTAAATACATAGGCGTTACACATAGGACAGATGAACGATTTCTTCTTGACGGTATAGATAGTTCAGGGAGGATTTGTTTGGTCTAGCTCAAGTTATCGGGTGGGAGCCCGTACGATCTGCACGATCTACCACACATTTTCTGGATTGGACCTGCACACTGTATTGTATATATATGCAGAGCCTGCACAACATATCTTAGCGGTTGATACAAGATCTACTATATCACACTGTACATGATCTTGATCATCGTCTGTCCGACGTGTCATGAGTTTTCCTTCGCTTTCTTCGTTCTGGGAGAGTTTATGAGGGGTCTACCTGTGTGGTACTCCGATTGCGCGAATTACTGGGTGATTGTCCTCATTGAGGATATTGGTCGGCGACTCCCTTTAGAACTACAGTGTGTGTAGCTTGTACCAGGGTCCACAGGGGGGTGCTCATCAATCTATGCGTGGAAACAGCAAAACCCGTTCTTTTGGGGACTAAAATTGACGGTTGGGGAAGGAAATGCATCAATTTATCAGTATATCCTGTAAGTCGTATAACCAGTGAGGGGAGGGCGGAGTTTTTTAACGGGCGTGGGGACCGAGGGCGGGGGGTCGGGGGGGGGGGGGGGGGTGAAAATGAGCGGGGAGGGAGCGGAGGCAACTCAATCTGTACGCGGAAACTAATATCAAAAGGGGGACAAATCCGACGGTTTAAGAAGGAATGCATCAGTAGTAGGCAATATTTTTAATATCCTGCAAGTGGTACAACCGGTGAGGGGATTTATATGTACTAGTACTACTGTAGAAAAAGAGCTGTTTCTGCTGAGCGAAAAGAAAACAGCTTTACCTTTTTCGGAATATACAAAAAAATGAATAACCCAACATTAAACGAGATTAGTTAATTAATGTTTTTGGGGAGGACAAACGATCCTGCTGCAATAACCATCAGTTTTCCTGCGCCGTCGGGATGCAGCAAGCCGGGTCTCGTGATTGATGCGTAGGAATCAAAACCACCAACCAGAGCCAATCAGAAGCCAAGTCATGCCAGCCTGCTGTTTGTGCGAGGGGGTTTTTACATGTCCTGGGGCGCGCCCGGCCATGTCGGGGATCCTGCATGTGCACTGACACTCGGCGGCAGGCATGATGTGCTGGCCGCAGGTTGAGGGGCACTGCAGGTGGCCAACTCGCCAGAGATACTTCTTCATTTTCTGAAAGCAAGAAAAGCAGGACAGGCAGGACGATAGGAGACGTAGGTGTGGGGATGATGTTTCGTTAGAACGGATTATAAACATGAATACCTTCTGATGTGACGACAATGTTAGCATCGAGTTTTTACGTGTGATCGACGTTGACGATTCAAGATGCACATTGCCGGGAAAGAACACGTATAAAACAAAAAATAGGGATTCTGTTGTGAGGACAATACCATTGCTTGGATTTGAAAAGTGCACCGCGCATTGGTCGCCTCTCGCTTTTGGTGTGTGTATTCAATGCGGGCTACTGTAGAGGAAGCACCTTTTCGTCGTTTTTTTATCTGAAGAAGAGGGCTCCTTGCCGAAAACTCATCGGGGTACTGTATCATTCTTGTTTTTTGTTATAATATTGTAAAAAATGAAAATAAACTCCAGCTGTGATATCGAAGATTTTGTCGAAACTCATCTTTGCAAGCTGTGTGTGATAGTCCGATCGCGCGTATTACGGGATGTGTGTCTTCATAAGGATGTAGGTCGGCGACTCCCCTTGCAACTACAGTGTAGCTATCAGGGTCAACAGGGTGATGTTAGTCAGTCTGTGCGCGGAAACTATAAAACCCGTTTCTGAGGGGGACAAAATCTGACGGCTGTGGAAGGAAATGCATCCGTTTATCAAGTGAATTCTGTAAATCGAATAACCGGTAAGGGGAGGGCGGAGTTTTTAAGGACGTGGGAGCCTGGTTTTGATCAAAAGGGGCGGGGTTGGGAGGGGGGGAAGGGGGGCGGGGGGGGGGGGGCTTTTGTTATATATATTGTGTATATTTAGGCTATGGGTTTGTTCGTCGGGTTGCACGTGAAATAGACACAAAATCAGCTTTTTGGCGGTGAGGTATATATTACAAGAAGAGCGCCTCAAGTGATGCAGGAGGTGTTCAGGAAAAATCTCAGGTGCACCTCTACCTCAGCATGTGCCCCGTATCGTTCAAGCATCCTTCACCTGTAGGGGGGTTCGAGGTCGGCAGGGGCGGTCGGGCTGCTCTGCGACGTGTTTTGGTGGTATTAAAAAAAGACAGGAAAAGGGTAGCCATTATTAATCTGACAGACAACCTGCACGGAAGTTTTCGCTAAAACACTCTGTGAATTGAGGGCAGATCTGCATTAAATTGCTCCACCACTACGTATTGCTCTGCTGCTCGTGGTCGGTAGTAGTGTTTTCGTTGATGTGTTAACCCGCTCGGAACGTTGAATATTTTCATCATTAAATTAATGATTGAGTATACCCCGTAGGTTAAAAGGAGAAAGACAACTTACTACTTCAACAACAACATGAAGGAAACCACGTGCCTGTAATAATAGCATTATACAATAATGGCAGTCGAGTTTTGGGACTCAGGTATTATTACAGTATCGGTCCTCGTCTAAGAAAGCGAGATATATGTCGGTTTCGGCCTGGATTTTTTGTTTGGGAAGTAGTATTAATAGCTGCCAATTTCTTGTTTCCCCTCTTTTTAGGCAAAGCTTATCGTTGGGCTTTCTATTACTCTCTTATGAGGGTCGATTTCTTGTGGGTATTTCTCTTACGAAAGTGGCGACCTAACACACGACCAGTGCGATATAACCAAGCGTCCACGAAGAGCGCGCAGCAGTACGAGTATCTATACGCAGGTGTGTCGTACGTCTCCGATCTTTTTATGTGGAGGTAAACGTTATAGGGTTATTACGTAATGTAGGGGTTAGGTTTATTTTCAATCCTGATATTTGGGGGTGAGGGTTAGAGGGATACCTTATTCTTTGTATCCCCTTTCGACAACAAACATGCTGTGTACGGTAAAATGTACCACCGACTTCTTTCCTGAGGCTCCTTACTCGCAAGGAGCGCAATTGACACATCCCACACGATAGCTTTTCTTCAGTAAAGTGAACGTGCTCCTGTGATCGCCAAACCCATGGCCTAGATACAACAAATATAAATACATAATAAATACCGGTATTAGACTGATTCTACGATACGCCCCCCAAAACCAGCGTTTTCGAACGTTTTGTGGCTACTCGACACAACAAGGAAGGATATTATTGAAGAAAAAGTATTCATACATTTTCTTGTGTGCACAGGTCTATCGAGCGATGACGTCGGGGTGGCAAAGGCACCGCACCGTATTTCAGGAGATACGACCGGGACCTGGCTTTGAAACTGGCGATTTCGTTGAATAGGGGGGGAGGGCGTACAACGACTCTATAGTAACTACAAGGGCTCCGCAGGGGTGCCGGCATTCGCCGCACCCATGCTCCGGGTAGGGCCGGGCAGCACTTCGAATTGATCGATTCAATACTTGGTAGAGGGAAAAATGTCACCACACAAAATCATAGTCTGCGCGTACAGTATGTAGGGTAATGCCAAGAGTTCTATAGATACTATCGATAATAATCATAACAATGTGCTACTATTAATTGCTACCGTTTCACGTGAATCCGATTCCGAGCTCCATTCATCAGCTTTCGATCGGATAAATCCGAGCACACGCCGACTGTAGACTGGCGACGAAACGTATCGAGTGTGTTTCTTATGATATTTTAACATAATCAAAGGCATCCGGGGCCAGTAAGGTGACTGACCATGTCCGTTTCGTGTCCTCTTCGTATCCACTGAAAGAGGCGCACTTTTCGTATCCACTGAGAGAGGCGCACTGAGCCAGCTTCTAAAAAATACAATGCATGATGTAATAATATCATCTTGATCCGAGCCTCCCAGATCCACCTTGGGAGGATATAGGGTCCCATCCCCGGTCCAGAGGGTGTTCCACATCTCTAAACCTTCCATCAACCAGGGAAGCAAACCGAGATTTCTCGGGTCGACACCACCCTGCACGGTGAGAAAACCCCAATCCCGTTGGCTAATCGCTGATTGGTTCGAGCCCCAAAGCACTCGGATAGAGGCCCATCAATGGGGGGCATTTCCGTCGCACACGGGGAAGATAGAGCCCCATCCGCGATTCATAAATCCCCAGAATCTCTACAGCTCCAAAAACGTGAACAATAACGATGACCTCCCGTGTCGACACCACTCCGCACGACGTGGAACCCCAACCATATTCGCTTACAGCTGATTGGCTGGGGCTCGGACATATAGGCAACGCCACCATGGGAGGATATAGAGTCCTGTGCCCGTTTCGGAAATCACGACAAACCGGGGACGATAACCGATTTCTCCCGCGGGTCGACCCAGCTCCGCACGATTGTGCGACAATCATCTCTTATTCACCTCGGCTTATCGTTGAGTGGCTGTGCAGCTCGTAGAGCCAGGGACACCCGGGAAGGAGATTGACCAGCAAACGGGCGGGGGGCGCTTCGACGCACCCGATGAGGATAGGGCCCCATCGCCGTTACACAAACCCTTCCATACCCCATCAACGCCAACAAACCGGGGGCGAAAACCGACTTCTCGTGAGTCGACAACACACCGCACGGTGTGGAAGCCTTAGCTAGCTGAGGTAAGTATACAACGCAAGCACCACAGAACAGGGTCCAACCCTGGTTTAGAAATCCTTCAAGGAATTTTCAAATAGAAAAAAATGGGGCAACTCGCGCTACTGCTGATTTTTTATTCGTATACCCCAACCCCGAGGTACGCGGACATTTCATTTGACCCCTTGCCTCGATACCACCCCGCACAGTGTAACCCAACCTTCGATTGATCGGCTCGGCCGGGGTTCGCGGATAGAGGAAGCCACCACTCACTAAGAAGTTCAGCAAGTTCAATGACTATCATCTCATACTGGCCTGTGATTAGAGAAGTTGTACATGGGCCCATTGCATAATATACAGCTGTCGGTCCAGATCGAGTCGATTGGTGCAACTTGCTTGGGTATCTTGCTATTACAGCAGCAGAAATACACTTCACTTCTTTTCTTTTCCCCATCCCATTGATCGTGATTCTCGCATTACTCTCGCCCCCCCAGTAGTATAACTCAGATCCGGGGTCATATAGCGGACTCCCCTCCCCCATCCCCACTACGGTACATGCCCTAATTTCTATCTCGAGAAGAATTCGGCATTTTCTCCCCTCGTTGATTCGCGTCGAATTGTACCTACCCACGCTGCTTGGCGAATTCAGCAGTTAGTTGATCCTTTTTTTCTCAATTATTTCTGCAAATAAATAAAGCCAACACAGCTCACAACGCGGTGGTTATTTATATCAAGGACCCACGCTAGTATTTACAGTGTAAGCTCACTTGACGACCGGGGCGACCGGCTCTATACCACTCACTGCCCCGGCGGCGTATCAGATTATCCTTGAGCCTGATATTGGTCATATTCGTAAGTTCGAATGCCACCGAGTGCGTACTAGTATATTTTTTCGTGGAACTTTTTCTTGTGCACTAATTGACTTGCGGAAAGCGCTAGAGCGTTAGCAACACTCGATGAAAAATCGACGATCAGTGGGTGCTGAACCCTATGCGCCAACAATAATAAAGGCAACAACCGGACGGGGGGGGATAAGGGACGACACCTGTGACCACGGCTTGTATGTCCAGAACCTGGAAAGTAGAAGTTTGCCAAACAAAAAACAAAAAAACGCTAGAAGAGATGATCAATCAGCAATCAGCAGCAAGGAGCACGTCAAGTAAGTACGAAGCAACACAAACTTATTTGTCAGTTACGTACCAACACGACCGCTTGCACTTGACCGGCAAATGACCCCAGCAACGGAGTCAGGGACCGCAGCAACAATAAAGCACACCGCCTATATTTCTTCAAAAAGTCTTCTCGGGAAAAAAAAACACCAAACGCGTACGATGCGATACCAGACGAGTGCATGTCACTCACTGGTTTCTTTCGTGAATACTGTCGACTTACTACGACCTTCGCGTGGCGCAGCTTAACAACAGGAGGATCGATTATTTTTGCCCTCATTATTTTGTGTCATAAATGTATGGTACACCCTCGCTCCATGCCATAAAATATGTCACAGGCAAAAATCATATTGTGTGTAATAGAGCATCGCTGTGTGTGGTCGGCTTGGTCTTACTCGTACGTGCCTGTATTGCTTGCACGAGAGTACAAACCATGTCGATTTGTCCGAACTTGTGTAATACGACCCTTGAGGCCCCGGGGACGCCCTCGCTCCATGCCATAAAATATGTCACAGGCAAAAAGCATATTGTGTGTAATAGAGCATCGCTGTGTGTGGTCGGCTTGGTCTTACTCGTGCGTACCTGTATTGCTTGCACGAGAGTACAAACCATGTCGACTTGTCCGAACTTGTTTAATACGACCCTTCCTTGAGGCCCCGGGGACGCAGCTACTCGCAATGCTGCTGTGTGGCTTTTTCTGGGGCAGTAATCGTAATCACTACTACCTCCTCCTTGTTTCAGTCATGCGTCCGCTTGCCACGTTCATATCCATGCATGTACGTGTGCCTACCGAAATTCAATAAATAAATGCACTACTATGATACCTACCGCAGTACCGTCGGATTCTTTCGCAGTAAATACTACCAAATTTGTTTTGGGACAAAAGATGACGCCAATTTGGAAATAATGTCTTGCCAGGTTTTATTTTATCAACCTCTCCATACATCATGATCCCAAGAACAACTGCAGAGTAGCGTTCAAAATACATTTTGTGCGCGCTTCTCGCTTGTCTCGCTCAGCATCCATCCGCGTTCTCGTCGAGGTGCTGAACGGATTGACCAGCATTAACAACAGTCAGTAGCTAGCGCAATTCTTGCAAGCACACAACAAAGCGTTCGAAACACCAATACCTTGATAATCACACCTACCTTGAGAAGTGCATCCACGTTTCGTTTGTGGGGATAAACATACATGGAATTAGTGTAGGATATTCATTATGCGGTCCTGAAAGATGGGTCGTCGAAATTCGACCAATATTAACGGAACGACTCCTTGGAGCGGCGACGAAAAAGAGGGACAAGACATTGTCTCTCTTACTGCGATTTTTATGAGCGACCACTCTGTTAGTTGTGTTTATCTTCTACTTTTTTATGGTCTGGTCTGTTTTGTTGTGTTCTCGTACCCTGTACGCTAGCATTTCACTTGCTACATACCTCGATCAATTGCGATTGTTTGGTTTACTCTGTCTCATAGTCTGTGACCACATAAAAATAAGTTGTATTTCTCTAGGATGAAGAATCGGCACGGACACTGGGTGTAATGGTGTCGATGGGTAGGGAACGCCTCCCCTCGAAGACAACAAAAGCTCGAACAAAGGTATTCAACCGTGAAATCTGATTTCGAAAAGCAACGACATAGCAATCGTACGATAATAGGCCAAACGCTTCGAGGTGCGTGACCATGAAAAAAGTGCCGTGGGGACAAAATAAGAAGCTAATTTGGAAATAGTGCCAGCTTGGAAATAAATGTTTTTCGTATGTTGTTTTCGTTCAAGCTCTGCTTATGCCAAGATCCAAGAACAGCTCGGGCGTATACTGCCCAAAATACAAAAATTTGCGCAACCCTTGCTTGTCTCGCTGAGCCCACGTACCCTATCCCGATTGTCTCGCTCAACCCACGTACGCGATCCCGGCCAGGTGCGGAACGGATACGGCAGGGCAAGGGGCGTTTGAGCTGCCCCCCGAGGACGTGTTATATTTGTTCAAGCCCTGCAGACGTCAATCAAAGCAAATAAACGCTCAAGCCCTGCGGACGTCAAGCAAAACAAACGCTCGAGAGTATGTCACCGCAAATTCAAAACAGTAGCAACGACCGTTCGGAAATGATGCCAATTTTTGTAAATCATCCAGGCGCTGCAGACATTAAGATGCAACCAAAATCTCCTGAGTTCCTCCTCGACATGCGATGTTATTGCAACTTCTTGCTTGTTTCGCTCGGCATCCGTCCGCGTTCACGTCGATATATTGAATGGATACGCCATGGTGAGGAACGTTGGAGCCGCCCCCCGAAGCCCGCGCTCGAGCAAAGCTATTTGACCGAGAATTCCAGTTCCGCGAATCGCATACTTAGGCCGAGACAAAAACCAAATCCTGACCGAATCCCTGAAACACAGAATGATCTTATATATATGTATACTACGAAACAAGAATGACACTCCGGCGGCATTGGTTGGGTTAAGGAGCCCCGTCACGTCTGGAAAAAAATGCCAATACGTGTCACCCCTCTCGTACATGATCGCCCTCTCAACCATACGACTATATCGGAGATCCATTGTTGTGGTTGCTGGTCGGGGAAAAATACAAGACATACATGCAAGAGGGGGGGGAAATCGCATCCACGTTTGTTCTTTAGCTTCAAAAACACGATAATAATAGGTGTCGCCCTGTCGACACAGTACACAGCACGACACCACCACACAGCAGTCAGACCTGCCACAGGAGAAGGGAGACTGAACGCTGGAGATGCTTCCCATTTTTTGGTGTCAAATTTAGCCGTGGTGACATGATGCCTCTTTGATACCACGCGACGCGTGCTACGATACGGGTAGAATGTTTTGGCTAAGAATTTTTGTGAGTCCTTCACCCCGCATGGTCGGAATTACGACGTTCTTGTTTTTCCAACGTGATAGTTTTGAATGCCTAAAGCCATGGTATTGTTCGTCGTGGTACACCTTAATTTATCTGAAGATCACCTTTAGGGGGGGAATGGAGCTCCTCGAGCGAGGACACTGACAAAAAAAAAGGTATAACATCTCTACCGTAGCATGCCACTAATAATGTAAACGTGCCCTATGGCTTTGGAACACACGCCCTACCCCGTTGCCCCGGCATGGCTCGCGTGTGGCTGCGGCTGTAATCGTGTTGATACTGCGAGCAAGGGTGAACTTTTCTTCGACTCTTTTATTGTTTTCCGCGCGTGCTAACGCCATACCGGGGCACACTCCACCTATCAACTCTCGCCACAACTAAAGCGCAAAATTGTTTTCAGTTGTTGACTTGGGGTAAAGGCACTACATGGAAAACGTGCCAGCTGTAAAGCCGAGGGACTTGGAGTTGTTGTGAAAATTGTTTACCCTCGCGGGACCCACGTATTCGGACTTTAACAAAGCGACGAGCGCGATCGACCCACGCGGTTAGGGAGAGCGTGCAGCGGTGGAAGCATCACTATGCCGCCCGCGTGTCTTGCGGCTCACTTCACCCCACTTCGGACACATACTCCACCCCTCTATTCCGGGTAGCTCAAGTCAACAACAGCCGAGATGCTCGAGTAGTCCTCTGGCTTCGACAATTTATCCTGTGAAGCCCCAAAGGGATACTAAATACCAGGAACCCCCGAAAAGGGACACAAGCGGGTATCGTATAGTACTCGTTCTATCGGGCGTGATTACGCGCTGCAAAATTGACGGGAAAAAGATGGGCAAATAGATTCCTTTCACAACTGACGTCTTCGGAATTACTCTTTATATAAGTAAAATCCGGGTCTCCTTGCTGGATATTTTTTGTATATTTTCTTTTCTAGGGATGCCTGTGAGTGACCTGTGAGTGACCTGTGAGTGACCTGTGAGTGACCTGTGAGTGACTGTGAGTGACCGACGTTGACCATCATGCCTCACGTTCGACGATGTCGGATGCTAAACATAAAAAATGCCACTAACAATAAAGGGCTGCTAATGCTGTCGCTGAGAATCTCGCGCAGCGCAACCGTTTGAAACTGCCGTTAGCATGTGTGCGTTGGTTGAAGAGTCTTGTTAATAAATAATGTAAAATACGCTTTAGCTGTGAGATCGAAGATTCGTCGAAATTCATATTTGCATGTTGTGTGTGATAGTCCGATCGCGCCTATCACTGGTAGTGTATCCTCACTAAGGATATAGGTCGGCGACTCTCCTTAGAATTACAGTATAGCTTGTGCCAGGGTCAACGGGGTGATGTTCATCAATCTCCATGCGGAAACTATGAAACCGGGGACAAGAGCTGAGTGCTGTAGAAACAATGCATCAGTTTATCAAGTATCCTGTAATTCGTATAACCGGCGAGGGGAGGCCGCGTTTTAAGGGGAAAGAGGGCGGGGGGACAGGGGGGTTGAAAAGGAAGGACGGGGGTGCGGGTGGGGGGGAATCAATCTGTCCGCGGAAAATGTAAAACCCGTTTTTAAGAGGGACATAATCTGACGGCTGTGGAAGAAAATCATCAGTGTATCGTGTATATCCTGTGAGTCGTATGCTCGGCGAGGAGAGGGCGGAGTTTTTAATACGGGCGGGAGGGGAGGGGGGATTTCCAACAGGTTTTTTAGGTCGCAGAAATGTATAAGAAGAGCTGACGGTATGCGTGGTGCTAGGCCTTGGAGATTGTGGGGGTGGCGGGGAATGGGGGGCACAGGGGGAAGTTGATTGAATCTTGAAGACCATATAATAAATGAATTGAAGCTGCCGCAGGGATGGCTCGTAAGGCAAGGAGGTGATATCATCTGTCTAGCAGCGATTTTATTACTCTGGCAGATTATGACTTTAGGTGAGGCGGCGGTGGAGGGGAAGGGTGTTGAAGGCGGGGGGGAAGGGGGGGGTTATTCTGCGCGCGGACGTTATAAATACCATTTTTGGATGGGGCGGCAAGATATAACGGCTATGGAAGGAATGCATCAGTTTATCATGTATATCCTGTAAGCCGTATAACCGGTGAGGGGAGGTGCGAGTTGTTCAAGCGGGGGCGGGGGCGGAAGGGGTTTCCCAAGAGTTTTAGATCGCATTCATGTGTTAAAAGATTGTAGTATTACTTCGTATTAATATAGATAAACTTCGCTCGGTGGCACACACAATTTGTTGAGTAAACGTAGGCTTCAGCCGTCGCGCAAGGGATGCTTTTTCTTAGGAGCCGTCTAAATTAGGTAATCGCATTCGCTCGTTGTAGTACAAGAAACTACAAAATCTCACCACGATCACGTGCAAGAATGGGAAGATGGTGCTCTCTGTCCTCTCGTCAAGCCCTTTCCATTCCGAAGACCACGCCCCGCCCAGCAGTTCGTGGATGTGCCCGTGCCCCCCGTTGTTCAAGGATTTTGTTAGCGCCATCCTGCCAAGCGTGAAAAACCAGAACATAAGTATAAACGAGGATGATGCCTCTAAAAAATGGCGATCACGATCTTTGCAGCTGTAAAATCGCTAGCAGCGCCTTTTGGTTCCTTTGTGTCAGGGTGGCCGAAGCAGTGGAAGCTTGTTCGGTCCCATGCGTGTATGCTTGTTGCAGGACAGGATGATGGAGTCACTGTTAATAACTAAAAATTCAGCACTGGCATCTTCAGTCACTGGCCGATAAACCGGCATAATATATTTTGCGTTCGCTTCTAGTTTAATAGGCTAGTATATTAGTAATAGTATGGGCTACATACAACATGGAGATTGCACCGAGAGGGACGGGACGTGGCAGACTCTTTCACGGTAGTTAATTTCTCCATTTCTAGATCAACTAAAGGGTCACTGGATCATTATTTTGTGTTTTTTGCTACCGCGGGTTAGCCACCAGTAGTTGTCGGGACAAGACGACACACACACCGCCGCAGTTAATACCGGGCCTAAATATATTGTTTTATTATTTCCTGCGCGGTAGGTCATCTTCGCTTCAATAAAATACATTACTGTGTAGATATTCGAGATTACAAAGAGCTGGAGTCGGTATCAGGATAAGAGTCTCTTTCGTAAGTAAATCGATTAAGGAGTCTTATTATCCAACGGCAGATGGCAGATACTGACGATGTCGCCTCCATCGAGAAGTCGTGTTACTGATAGGTACCTCGCTACACAATTAGAAAACAGCCTACGGAATCGTTGATCGGTAACGTAGGCGTCAGTAATCAGTACTCAGTAGCATAGGGTGCTATTGAAATTTAGTACTAACCATAATTTTCCGCATGTTGCGATCTTTCTATGGCCTTGACAGCTTTGATGCAGAAACGCGGTCAAACGGTCCAGCCGCAGTCTCCTATATATTATATTTCAGAGTATACATAACTCTTTTAATGTAATCCGTCTGATAGGCTGACTAAAGCAACTTGCAGTCTCGTATATATCATATTTCAGAGTATACATTACTCTTTTTATATAATCCGCCTGATAGGCTGACTAAAGCAACTTGGCCCAGTTGATCTCGCCACACAAACGGGGTGTCGCCAACACATTGATGCCCTCATCATTACCTCTGGTGCAGCGCATCCCGGTGCGTCTTGCACCCGAACGGTTTCCGGTTGTTCACGTAGCCGAACAACCGGTCGTGTCTCGTCAGCAAAAAAAAAAAAAAAAAAAACCCCGCTCCTTTGACAATACTCTAAAACACAATAACTAAAACTACAACACACGTATCCTTCGTACTATCAATGGCATTTCCTCACCATGACCTCTGGTGCAAAAAATCCCGCTACTCGGTGCACAAATATTGCAATTTAGAAAGTTGAGTGTAGGGAGGGGGTCAGTTAAGGCATCTAACCGCATGCTCCTAGCATCTTTCAGCAAGTGGCATATTTCAGAGCGTACATGTCATACTTCTGGCCCCCACCATGATTTTTGGTGCAGCGCATCCATGTACTGCGTGCAGCCAGACGGCTTCCGGTTGTTCACGTAGCCCAACAACCGGTCGCTTCTCGTGAGGAAGGGGGTAGAGTCGCTGTTCCACGGCGATCGGAGTAGCCCGTGGGAGTTGGACAACGGCGAGTACTCGCGAGCGTTTGTCATGACGGGAACGTAGCTAAATCGACCTCTCACGGGGGTCCTCAGGTCCTGCAGAAAAAATACAGTACCGGACGTGGGTACATAACGGAGTTAGAAGCCGTGGATGAATTGGCGGAAGGTGTGGGTGGGGTTGTTGGGGTGTTGCTGGTGCACCGTACTCACGCACGTTCTTCATTACGGAAACGTAGCAAAACGAGCCCTCATGGGGGTATGAAGTCCTGGTATGAGACGAAAATAAATAGAAACAATAAACTAACGGGTAGCTGGCATGAAAAATGCCAGATTAAGTTTGAGTGCACACAAGACACTACTTTGAAAAACATTAGTTAAAATATTCATTAGTAGCCCAATGGACTAATACCTTAACACATGGCGTCGACGGCAGGACACAAAACATTTGCGTGAAATCACAAAACGTTTTAAAACACTTTGGGACACCAGAAGGAAAGAACGACAAATAAATGAAGTGATATGACGGTAGATGCGCTAATTTGTTTTACATGAAGATCTCTGTACCTCACCATAAAATTGATCATGAGTAAACCGAATGTGCACCTCAATTAACAGATTCGTGGACTAGGCATGAAAATAGTACTGCGCAGAAAAAAGAATGGCAGTCCCACGATTTTGGGTTGGTATCCCGCCTTTCAGAAAATGGTTTAGTCAAAAACTGTTATCTCCATCGTAGCACGCATCGAATGTCTATAACTTCGAATTTCATTTCCCCCCCCAACGCCCCCTTCTTCCCCACCACCCGCACGATCGCCTAGACCTAGCACCAAGCGTATAGCAAGCCCCTACATACATGCGTAATACGCGCGATAGGAGTATCACACACAAGCATGCAAAAACTTGTTCCGACCAAATCATCGATCTCACAGCTGGAGTGTATTTTTATTTTATATGTTACTTGAACGTCTTGAAAACCCTCCGCCCCCCCCGAACCCCCCCCCCCCCCCTTTTCATTTTTATATTTTCCCGCTCCCTCTTGCCCAGGCGCCCCGTCTAACATCGAATCTGCCAGAGTAAAGAAACACTATAGAGAAACACTACTAAGCACTTGATATCACAGCAATATCTTTCTAGAGCCATCCATGCCGCTGCTCCAATTCAACCCCCCCCCCCCCCCCCCCCCCAACGCCCCCTCCTTCCCCACCACCCGCGGTATTGTCTAGACCTAGCACCACGCGTATAGCAGACCCCTACATCTATGCGACCTAAAGATGTTTGAAAAAAAACTTTCGCCCCCCCCCCCTTGAACGCTCAGCCCTCTCCTCACTGGTTGTACGACTGGCAGGATATACATGATAAACTGGTGCATTATTCCCAAAACCGTCACATTTATCCCCTTCAAGGATTTTTAGTTTCCACGCACAGATTGAGCTGCCCTGAACCCCTCCCCCCTGCCCCTACGCTCCCTCTTCATCAAACCCAGGCCCCCACGTCCTTAATAACTCCGCCCCTCCCTCACCGGTTATTCGACTTGCAGGATTCAATTGATAAACTGGTGCATTTCCTTCCATACAGCTGTCAGATTTTGTCTCCTTCAAAAAAACGTGTTGAAAAAAAAACTTTCGCCCCGCCCCCCCGCCCTTCCCCCTCTCACCCCACCCCCACCCCCTCGAACGCTCCGCCCTCTCCTTACTGGTTGTACGACTGACAGGATATACATGATAAACTGGTGCATTATTTCCAAAACTGTCAGATTTATCCCCTTACAGGATTTATAGTTTCCACGCACAAATTGAGCTGCCCTGCCCGTCCCGCCCCCGCCCCCCGTTGCTCCCTTTTGATCAAAACCAGGCCCCCACGTCCTTAAAAACTCCGCCCTCCCCTCACCGGTTATTCTACTCACAGGAGGCACTTGATAAACGGATGCTTTTCCTTCCACAGCTGTCAGATTTTGTCCCTCTCAAAAACGGGTTTTAGAGGTTCAGCGTACAGACTGATTAACGTCACCTTGTTGACCCTGGTACAAGCTACACTGTAGTTCCAAGGAGAGTCGCCGACCTACATCCTTAATGAGGACACACAACCCGTAATACGCGCGAACGGAGTATCACACACAGCTGGCAAATACGAGTTTCAACAAAATTTTCGATCTAACAGCTGGAGTGTATTCTTATTTTTCAATATATATCGGCGGACGTATGACTTGCTTCAGCTACTCGTATGATATGAAACGTGTTCCGCTTTTGGTTTGTCCTATTTTTTTCCTGGGGTTTTGTTCCTAAATAGATCGACTACTATGGACTACTATAAACTACTATACTACTACCTGGTATAAACTACTACGGCGTACAAAAGACTACTGTATGTAGACAACTGTAGACTACTGTAGACTACTAGACTATAGACTACTATGGGTCGTATAGACTACTCTAAAGTGTCTGGGCCTCGGCCGTCCTGTAAACACGGACGTGATTACGCGAGTTAATGTGAAAACAACAACAACAACAACAACAACAACAACAACAACAACAACAGCGAGTAACGACGAACTACTACAGCATCGTACGAAACAACCCCGGTTGTTACCGGGCGGGAAATGCGTTTGCAATGTACCAGGTAAAGAACTGCACGCTTTTTCTAGGCGCATAATAAAGTCGCAATTGTCGTCACTTTAGCCGCTACTCATGGCTCCCGAGAGATTCAAGACTCCCTGGCAAACGTGAACTGTTCATTAAAGGCGGGTGGCGTTCGTGTGGGCACCCCCACCTACCGCACGTATACTACCTTACCTTGTACATACCACGACTCGTACATCAGTTTGGTTAGCTGCGCGCTGACTACTTTGTTTTTTCTCCCGCTCCAGAGAATTTAAGCCCTGTCCAGTCTAGTAACCACGGACTATCTACAACTATACATGGCGATTGGTATATGTGAATGTTGATCCTCGGGGGTTGACGCTATAGAATATTCTCGGGGGGGGAGAATTTGTTAACATGTTGTTAGGTCAATATATATGGTATAGTCTATGCATAGACTACGTCACAGCTTTGCCTTCCCTATTTTCACACTACCCTATTAGTATAGTTCTGACGCTTAATCTTACGTTATGCGGGGCGGCGTCACCGAACCAGTCGTCCGAAAAAACCTCGCCGTCTCTGAAGTCAGACCAGTCCTGTGCGGTGCCCTCCACCGTGAAGTCCCAGTAGGGAAGGGAGATGGAAGGGTTGACGGCTTGTAGGGATTGCTCAAACATCAGTGAGATGGCGACGTGAGACGTGACGAATCCCGCGCCTTCATGCCAGTGATCGCAATCTCTGAAACCTCCTGATGGGAAAAATATTTGGTGCAAAACGCGGGAGGTGCCAGTGTGTGCATAACATTTGAAATGTCAACTAATATTTGTACGAAGTTCAATCCCAGGAGCGTGCTGTACGGCACTCCGGTGACTGGTGGAGTTCGCTAGGTTTTCGAATTAGATTTTTTTTTTTTCTTCTGGGTGTTGGCGACAATAACGTCGGGTTCATGGAGTTTTGTTGTACCGTACATGGCGCGTATTAAAGCTTTTTACTGAGCAGTGGGTACCCGGTATAGATAGCAGCACGGACACCGATTGTATGATCTTGCCCTCCTCACTCGTGTAGGGTGAAGGCAGCCCTCGGCCAACCGATCGATCATTAACCAGCCAAACAACCAGCAATACAACCAATCAACAGACCAACCGATCGACCAACCAACCAACCAACCAAACAACCAAAGGACCGACCAACCGACCATAAAACCAACAAACACGAGGGTGCTTGCCATGTACCAAATGTTCGTCAGATAGGAGCTGAGTTGGAAAACATAAAATACTTCCAACAGTATCGAAAACGTCAAACCTTCCAATCCAAGTTCAACCCAACTCACGAAAAAGCAGCGAAAACATATATTAGACCCATGTTTTCCTACCATCTTTTAGTTTCTGAGCTGATTGCCTCGTCGGTAGATTGGCCTTGGAAAATGATATGCGCCGGTCTCAATATTTGTTTTGACACGTTTTCAAACACAGCAAAGGTTGGAAATCACATGCACCAAACTCACCGTAGTGAAGGTGCAACCGGTTGAAGTAGTCCTTGCTGTAGTACTTATCACCATACACCTGCTGGCCAACCGCACTGGGCACCCTTTGCAGCACAGACACAGCGTTGAAGAATGTTTCTCGATCGCGGTCTGTCATGTCTCTTATCTCCCTCCGGATGTACTTTACGGTCACGTAAAATGTGCGCGAACATATCGAGGAGGAAGGGGAGGGTGGGGGGTAGGAGGAGGTGGTGGTGGAGGAGGAGGAGGAGGAGGAGGAGGAGGAGGAGGAAGAGGAGGGGGCGGCGGGGGGGGTGGGGCGGGGGGAAGAGGAGGGGGCGGCGGGGGGGGTGGGGCGGGGGGAAGGGGAAGAGGAAGAGGAAGACAGGGAGGAGGAAGAGGAGAGTGGCCTACCAGCAGATCGATCGTCTTGTGTCGGTCTTGAGAGTTGGGATGAAGCGGCAGCTGCAGCACGGCCTTTTGCGTTATCTTGGTCGTGGAACGCGGTAACGGTGCACTGAATTTCGAGAGAAGGCAGCGGAGGAAACACACGCATGTAACAGTCGGTTACTACGGCTGTGTGTGAGTAGGCTGAGTGTTCACGGTTAGGTAAGTTCTTGGTGCCGGGGGGAAACATGGCCAATTGACTTGGTCGTTATCAATAAACACAAGCATACACGCTCATCTGCGCTCTACTCTATGACCCCAGCCGCGTCGAGGCATCTGTCATTTCCTCCCCCCCGCCATTCTTGCTTCCTGGCGATCCCCAAGCTGGAACGCGAGGCGACATACCCTTCGCGAAACAGTGACCTGCCTTGAATGTCCCTTACATGTCCGACACAAAATACAGGGGCATGCGACTTGCCTTGTACTCCCCTGGTCTCTTGAACATCGTCTCCACTGAGGGTCCAGTGCCCACGACTTCTCCGTCTACTTCCCACCTGAAAACAGGAAAACGTAGGGACGCCTGTTACGTTAGAGGTGCACAACGATACCTCTGAGGTTCCTCAATTTAGGAGCTAGCTCAAGACATGTAATTATTAACCAAAAAATGATTTTGAAAAAAAAAAAACTGCTACCGGATGAAAAATCGCATGACACCTAGGTATAGAACGAGAATCATACAAAAACAATTTGGCCTATATCCGACGATCTTGGGTTAATAAGGAGCCCCGTCATTCAGAGGTGTTTCAGACGAAAAGCTAGTGCTACCTCTATCGTCGCACGCGCCTACAGTAACTGCGCGCAATGGATAAGTGGGAATTCTTTCAATCAGTAGACGCGTGCGATTCTGAAGCTCATGCATGCTGCACAAGGGCAGCAGGTGGACTAGATTGGCGCTAAATTCGGAAGTCTAGGTGGCAGTAGTAGCGTTTTTGATAGCGTGGTTTGATCCATTATGCGTTCTTCTAAATGTGATCAACTAAGCTCTGTGATCCACTGACGCACTACATTTAACCATCGGAATGACCCGTCAAGGCCGCCTGTACTTGTCGTTTTGCATAAAGTGGAGCTGGCAAACAACACACACGAATATCATATCGTGACAATTGTCTCCCTGCTCTGGAAGAGGTCTATCGGCTGAGATCTGAAACGGTGACTAGTATGGTTAGTGGAGGTGGTGATCGGCGACTACAAACGTGCCGTGGCTGTGCTAGCTTGCAATCACCTCACGAGGGAGGGAGGGGGGGAGGAGAGAGAGGGGGGAAAAGCAAAATGTCCCAAATATCTGCTGCTGATGTGCCCATATTCAGTGGTAGGTAACAAAACGTGAGGTGGTAGTGTGTTCCCGCTGCCCACTGACTGCGTGAACAACACGCCCTGGGATTACCTCAATCTACGTATGCATTCTGTTTTCCTGTTGGCCAATTTTTCGCACAATATTACTGTATCGTATAAAGCACCAGCTACGCCGTCGTCATAGAAAGTTCTTGCATTAATTAGACTATTGTGCACTACTTTCGACGTATCATACGGGTACGAAAAACGTTGTCAGCACTATAGTGCACAACTTTCAGTGAATTATACCGGTACGAAATACATTGCATCTTCGTTACAGAAGGTGCTTGTAACAATATTGATAGTTTGCCACCAGCGACGTACGTACATGGCCGGGTTTCCAAATCAACTTTCCACCTGCTTGCGTCCATACATCTCGCACCACCCACGCCGAGCTGTGCGCGCACTGGGGATCGAGCAGGGTAACCGACGAGCTCTTGGCAATGCAGCTCACCGAATCGTGAAGTCGCTCATCAAGGTTTCCGGCCAGTTCTTCAGCTCCAAGGCCGTCCTCTTACGGGGCTCAGCTACGTGCTCCCATGGGTAGAGGTTTAGCCCGTTCTCGCTACTAAGCATGTAGTCATTCGTCACTACTATAACACTCTCGGTTACTGCCGAGCGCACGGTCTCCACAACGTTCAGCTGAGGGAACCTCTCTTGCAAGAGGAAGGTAGAGTCCTCCGACGGCCCAGCAAGCGTTGCAACTTCTCCCTCCTGGCCCCGGGCAGCTCTCCCTACCGTCCAGCCCACAGCTGCGCCTATAATGATTGCCAACGCAGCTCTTTGTCTCGATACCCTGGGTGCGGACGTACCATTTTGTTGCGCATCCAAGTCCGTGTACCTGAAGTTCCGGTGCCCGAGGTTCTCCATCCAGTCCAACCGTTCGGTTAGCGGCCTGGCCATGTCACCGTACGCGGTCGTGATATATATTCGTACGCCAGTCAGAACGGCTCGGCTTCAACCTCCTTCTCCCACCTCTGGCGGACCGTAGTGGGAAGAGCGATGCTTCCTGGAACTGAATTCACG
The DNA here is from genome assembly GCA_012845835.1 of Undaria pinnatifida. Taxonomy (NCBI): domain Eukaryota; class Phaeophyceae; order Laminariales; family Alariaceae; genus Undaria; species Undaria pinnatifida. Next base: position 6,141,282 of record JABAKD010000001.1, on the reverse strand, counting down.
ATGGATAAGCGGTCGGTGAAAGCTCTGTAAATATCTTGGACCGACAGTCTGGGGGAAGATAACTCTGTTGCGCTGTTAGTTCGCATCAATTAACAGTCCCAAGCAGGGGCACTGATGGGCATACCGATGGGCACATGCTCAGGGGGGTAGAGGTGGGATGTTTAAATTTTTGTTCTCCTCAGTTGAGGAGTTCGATGAATGCATCATGTAGGTGTGATGACACGTATATCGCATAGTTCATCACATACATCACACGTCCTATAACTGATTCGGAGGAAACTCAAAAGTGCGACCAGCCGAACGAAACCTATGGCCTGGGAATTTCATCACAGGAAATTGCGGCGAGCAAGAATATGGTTCGTGTTATTCTTGTTGAAGGAGCCCCTACCTATTTTCACAGCAGTAGTTTGTACAGAGTGTGATTGGAAGCCCATCGTGATTTCACGCGCAGGTTCGGTCCTGCCGATGACGCCATATTGTAGAGGCATTGGGCGGGGACACATATCAGAGTGTCCCCTGCAGGTCTGCCACTTGAGCACGTCCTCGGAGAGTACTCACTTTCTCAGCCTTAGGAGAGGCGTAGCTTTATTAGTTTCCACCAGACCCCCAGAGGATTTCTGGGAACGGAGGCACGTGACTCCGTTCTCTTTTCTGACTATTACGAGTATGAAACGCCAACCTTATCATACGAAAACCGGCCAAATATATCAATTCAGAATAATTACAGGTCTTTCGAGGCCGTAACTTAACACCTTCATCGTAGCACGAGGCAAGGGATACACGTACAACACATGTAAGGCTGTTGTTTTCGACTCCAACAAGCGGGGGGCTGTCATATCCAGTTCAATCGTGACGGTTCAATTGTATTTGTACTGAGAACGGAATGAGTAGCGTGTCCTGACCAAGACGAGTATGTTCTCGAGTGTTGGGGTTATTCTATCTTGCCCGGTGGCCCCGGTGGTCTACTGGTTACCCTCCAATACTACTTCTAATTGCGTTGGTCCTTGAGTTCGATTCCCACCTTGGTGAGATTTTGAATGTATTTGCAAACATAAAAATAAGAAGAATCACTAGCTAACTGTTGAGAGCGCCTATCTATACTAGCAGCGTGGGTTGGTACAATCCGACGCGAGTCGACAAGGAAGGGAAGAAAATGCTGAATTTTCACGCGACAGAATAAAAATGAAGGCACGTACGAGTCATCCCACGGTAGGGGTTGCGCTTTCTGCGTCAAAACTTCCCTGGGCGATTGAGTTCCTCATGTATGTGAGGAACTGCCGGTCAAAGAAGTATTTTCAGGAGTACATTATATTTCTGGACTCAGGCATAAAAGCTTGGTCGGGTTGTGCGAACGAATGCCTTCGAAGTCATTTTTCGGGTGAGATATTGAGTTCCTCATGTATGTAAGGACCTCAGGGACTCATGCTGCAACCCTACCGTGGGATGGCTCGTACCGTAGTGAGGAACTCAGGCATAAAAGCTTGGTCGGGTTGTGCGAACGAATGCCTTCGAAGTCATTTTTCGGGTGAGATATTGAGTTCCTCATGTATGTAAGGACCTCAGGGACTCATGCTGCAACCCTACCGTGGGATGGCTCGTACCGTAGTGACGGGGGGGGAGGGGGGAGGAGGGCCCGCTATGTGACCCCGGATCTAAGCTACTACTGCTGGGAGGGAGCGAGAATGTAGTGCGAGCAAAATAAATGGGATGTAAAAAAGTACAATATTATTAAAAAAATCGTGATGCTCTTCTCGCTCGCGGACGTTACTCACACGTAAGACAGTTGCGACAATTGGCGGGCTCGTTAAACGCTGACACGGTGACATGAACTCCAAATTACTCCTGAACATCCTGACTAAGCGAGCAGGTAGGAATGGCAAAAGGTACACAATCTAAATTTAATTGGCGCCAACGCGCCCCGCGCCACCCCTGCCACGCCACTATACTGTTTGCTCAGGGGAGGACCACTACCAATTCCTTAAACATAATAAGCTATCTGACGACATTTTTAGGGAATAACTAGATGTATGCGTTATACGAACACTGCACGCCCTCTTTGAAGACCAGCTGAAAATACGATTTCCTACCGATGGGTGTGTGATGAACCCTCAAAAAGAAAAAACACGCGAGTTATTATGCGGGTTTCCTAATTGTTCGAGGCAGGCTTTGCCCGCGTAATTAAACTTTCCAAAACCTGTCCAGCCATGATTGAAGTCGCCTACTTACTACCTAGGACGGGTAGGCCTAATAATTCAAGACGAGCGAATGAAGTCGTCGTAAGTCAGATGGATACCTCGAACGTACGAGGAATAAACCCGCCGCAGGTTAAAAGAAAAAAGAGTAAGACGTGCGAATTCCATTCGTCCTATTTCGCGTTTTGCGTCTTAGAGCATCATGCGTTCGTCTTGGCGCGTCTTAGATTCGTCTTATTAATATCACGTCTTGATTCGCCTTGACACGTCTTAGATTCGTCTTGGTGCCTCTTAGATTTGGGTAATCATGTCTTAGATTCGTCTTGGCGCGTCGGATATTCGTCTTGGCACATCTTAGATTCGCCTTGGTTGGGTTGTTGTACTGAAAACAATAGGTTAAGCTGTGATACGGCAGGATTGCAAGACCAATAACTAACCGGTAGGTGCCGTTAGCTAACTAAGTGACGTCAGTCGGCAACTCGGCTGGAAGACCAGCTGATGGCCAGCCAACTTGCCGACTTGAGCCAAATTCGGCCAAGGGAATCAGCCCAAAAAACGAAGCAAAGCACGTATCTCGCATTTAACCTTTTTTCCTACAACAACAACAGAGAAGCTCACCCATTTAGTATATTACAAGTACCAACAACGCTACTTGCAAAGATGAGTATTGACCTGAAATTCGTCGAACTCACGGCTGACGTCCTTGATTTTTCTTTTTAAATATGGAAGCCTAGTAAGTCGGATAGTCGCACTTCCGGGAAACGACCAACTAGACTATATTATTATAAAAGTTAAAATACACTCCATGTATGTGTGAGATCGAATATTTTGTCGAAACTTATCTTTGGAAGCTGTGTGTGATACTCCGATCACTAAATATATTACTAGAGACTGACCATCATCACCCTGTTGACCCTGATAGCAACACTTCTGTAGTTATAAGGGGAGTCGCCGACTTATATCCTTAATGAGGACACACAACTCGTAATACGCGCGATCGGAGTATCACACACAGCTTGCAAAGACGAGTTTCGACGAAGTCTTCGATCTCACAGCTGGAGTGTATTTTCATCTTTCATCATATATTATTATTAGTCTACTTGGCAGCTTAGGTCGTGCCGACTCACAGCTCTGTGTTATAAGGCTTGTGTTATAAGGCTTAGTTTGGGTAAGCTATTGGTTAACCTTTTGCAAGTAGTCAAACGGACAAATACCCCACTAATAACCTTAACAAATGGCGTCGTCGGCAGGACCATGGGTTTTTGGGTCGTGGGTTCGATCCCCACCATCCACAATAATAAACTTTTCAGATTTTCCCCATGTCGAACTTGAAAAACACTCTCCCTGGTATCCCCAGGAATGAAACGGCTTGGATATTGACAGAGGTCCGCCGTATATCTGGCCGACCTGCTATCCCGCCGTTTCAGGGGGGAAGAGTGTTATAAGGCTTAGTTTGGGTAAGCTATTGGTTAACCTTTTGCAAGTAGTCAAACGGACTAATACCCCACTAATAACCTTAACATCTGTCTGGAAAAAAGAGTACTCAGATAAACTTCGTACAATCTGGTTCATTCAGTAGTTGTCAGTAGTATGTATGGTCGTCCAGACTTTCGTGACTACCAGGCACGTACCAGGTACTTCCTTTTTTTTTCACACATCTACTTTCCAGCCTCTGGACAAGCCGTGGTCACAGGTGTCGTCCCTTCTCCCCCCCGGTCCTTGCCTTCATTTTTTAACGCGCATAGGGTTCAGCAATCCCACTGCTCGTTGATTTTTCATCGAGCGCACTATACCCCCACCGCGGGCAATACTACAAAGGTGCTCAAAGTCTTCGTAGTGCCACACAACTGGCTGTTGTTGTGCGAACATTAAATTGTTACAAGTATTATTGATAAGGTTTACTACGAGTACTCGTACCGCCGCTGTAAACAAATTAAAAACAAAATTTCCATTTTTCCTCCCGTCCACCTTCTAGTTTTTATCCTTGGGAACATGCATTTGGCACGAAAGTAGAATATTTTGCTCGCATCCACATCCCGCACCCCACACACACATGAACACCTCCCCCCTTCCTCCCCCCGTGTCGCCCCATCTAGAAATCATCATCTCCCAGAATAAATAACACTACCCGACAGACAGGTGATATCACCTCTTGACCAGCCATCCATGCAGTAGTAGCTCCAATTCATTTATATGGTCTTTGAGTTCAGATTAAGCCCCCCCCCCCCCGACCCTCTCCTTCCTCGCCACCCCCACCATCTCCTAGACCTAGCATCACGCGTGCAGTATGCCCCTGCACATTTGTGTGACTAAAATGTTGGACACCTTCCCCCGCCCCCCCCGCTTAAAAGCTCAGCTCTCTCCCCATCGGCCATACGACTTACAGGATACATAAAAAAAATATATCAAATCATTCCTTGGTGTAATGTATTTTGGTCAGGAGTTTTTTGTCTCGGCCTAAGTATGCGATTCGCGGAACTGGAATTCTCGGTCGAATATAGCTTGGTTCGAGCGCCGCCTTCGAGAAGCGGCTCCAAAGCCCCTCGCCCTGCCGTGTCCGTTCCGCACATCGACATGAACGCGGACGGATGCCGAGCGAGACAAGCGACAAGTTTCCAAAATACCGTATGTTGAGGACGAATTTCGGAGATTTTGGTTGAATCTTCATGTCTGCAGCGCCTGGATGATTTACAAAATTGGCATCATTTCCAAACGGTACTTGATAATGTTTGCAATATTGCGGTGGCTTCCCCTCGAGCGTTAGTTTCTTTGCTGTACTTTTTTACTGGTTCGTTTGGTTTCTTGCTAAGCCTTTATTGTTTTGTTTCTGCTTGTTTTGCCAGCTGGAAAGGCAATTTTTTAGTGTGGGTGCACCTAAAACGTGGCACAAATTAGCGACGATATCCAACATTTTCGTGACACAAATTACCTACGAACGGCGAGACGTTTCGTGACAAAAAACTCCCAAAACATGATATTTTCACGTAACAGAATCTCGAGATAAAACCAAGCAGGTGGAGCCGTCTCTTCGGCCTTTGGCCCTGGCTTTAGCACGGCCGCTGACACTCCAGGCAGCCTCTGCTGTAGGCATGAACGAGTGCGGTTGATCCGCAGCAAACTATCCCGCTGTGCTGGCTTCTATGTGGCCATTGTCCATTATATTTCATGTCACCTTTCTGTTTTTAGCTCGTCGTCGTACGGTTGAGGTACGAGGAAACCCGTACGTACTGGGTGAGAACAGCAGTATGTACGACGAACATGAACCCCAACTGACGTCATTGGCAAACACACAGCAGCAGGTGTAGCAGTAGTAGCCGAGAGGGCGGAACTTCTAGCACATGCTGCACCAACTAGTAGCAACCAGAACCACAGCAGGTAGCGCAAAGTGCAGCACGAGTGCCGTTGGTTAGTTTAGTCGTACTCGCATCACTCTGTCCAAAATATGACAACCCTTTCATGTTCATATTGATGAAAAAAAAAAATACATTTCCTGTAAGCATAATACGTCGTACGAGCGGACGTTCTGGTGTGCTGCTGCCGTGAGACGATCGAACACACCGCATGTTTTACATGAACAAAAGCGAACAAGAGGCAGGGCACAGGGGCCCCCAACACAGAGACACGTGACAACCACGGCCAGCTGTCGATCACGTAGTTGGCCGGTAGTCCGTGCTTCGGTGGGTGAATAGGAAGTGGTTCGTAGTACTGCAGTAGACCGTCGAAAAACCACGTGACATCCCGTTCTGGTGGCAGACTCGCCGGTAGATCCCCGAAATTTCTCATCATTTCTTTTTCTTGGCCCCGTGCACCCCTCCTGAAAGATCTGGGCTTGGCTCATCAGCTCCACACCGCCCAGCACCCAATCGCGGCGTTATAGCTTACAGCAACAATGCGCCATGCAGTGCCCTACTATGCCCTGCAGCTCAGCTCAGCAGAGCACCGCAGCGCAGCGCTAGCTTAGCAGAGCGAAGCGCTGTGCTTTGCCGTGCTCTGCCGTCGCGGTCGTTCGTTGTTCATGATATCCAAAACTCTGCTTACGCTGATATTTAGGTATTTGGCGCTTTATTTTAATCACGATATTTGTGTGGGCACTTTGTTCCGTCTAAAACTGAGCACGACGTTTTTTCCACACTCGAGTAATCAAGGGCGCAAGACTCGAGACGAGACGAAGCAAGTTTATTTGCCCCGTCCCGTCCGAGACCCAGAGCAGCGTGTGGCTCCAGCTGCCAGGGGTGTGAGACGAGGCATGCACGGCATGGGCCAGAACACGTTGCCTGCAAAGACTGCCCGCCACAGTATAAACGCGCGGACGTACGCTGAGTGTGGCAAGGGAGAAGTGCGCTTTTTTTACATTTTGGGGGGGATACGCCCGAGCTATTCTTGGATCTTGGCATATGTAGAGCTTGAACGAATAAATGCGGGACAACACTTTTAAATTGGCATCATTTCGAAATTTGAATCTCTTTTTTTTCCCGGCGTCGCTTTTTTTCATGGCGGCCTCGAAGAGCTGTGTTCTTCTGAGTACTATTTATACAAAGTGTTGTACTTGGAGAGGGGAAAGCTCCGGAGATCCCTCTTACGAAGTCTGTGAGAATTAATTGACGAACTCGAAAACGTGTTTGGTTGGTACTTTTGCATTTTTTTACATAACCCACCACAGTACTAGGCCCTCTGTAATGCAGGTTGAATAGTGCAGGTGCCCGGTATAGTGCAGGTAAAATCTCTGGACAAAGACATGTAGTATATTACGAGTACCAACAACAAAGATGAGTGACAACGCAGCTTGCAAATATAATATGAGTATTGACCAGAAATTCGTCAAACTCACGGCTGACGTCCTTGAAAATTAGTTATAAAAGACAGCGCCAGGACCTGCACTATTGAGGCAGATCCCAATATAGTGCAGGTTAGGCACCGCGGTGCCCCGCAATAGTGCACGTTGGAAACACACACGGAAGACAAACAGCGGACAGACGCAACACAGAGACGAGGGTACACGTGCTGCTGCAGACCGGAAGAGCTCTACGCAGCGCAGAGGCGCACCAGGCCTCGTGCGGACGGTAAACTGTGCCATCAACAGACAGAACGCCGCAAGCCCCTCATGGCCACGTCTGTCAGGGAGGATGTGGCGGGCGGCTCCACGATAATTGCGGCAGAATGTTTGACGACCACGAAACGAAGCGCATCTGCAGCACGTGCGTCGCCGAGGCTGGCAAGCGCAAAGCGACACGAGCTGAGTGTGCTGGGGCGGGACCATCTAAACGCCCGAAGAAAACGAAAGGGGGAAGTGAGAAGGGTTCTGGTTCTCGTGCGTGGCCGGACAACAACGCGAAGCTTGAGATTCTCAAGTTTATCGCGACGTTGTGAGGGCGAGGGGTACATGATTGTTTTTCTTGCGGTGCGCTTCCGGTCGTGCTTGTCTTGGTTTTTTGTGTTTTTTTCTTGCAACGTCGAAGCGGGTGGGCCAGGCAGAGACATGCGAGAGTTTTGTCATTACGTACTGAGGGCGGGAGACAGAGTAGTACATGGTTGCTCGATTTTTTCAGCTGTTTTTTTTGCAGTGCGCTTCCTGCCGTGTTTCTTTTTCTGTTTCGTATTTTTCTATCTTGCAACATCGAAGGAAGGCAACGGGGCTTGAGATTTAGCTTCGTCCACTAATAATACATAATTTTGATCCATTTCGTACTCTTGTCAGCCCCGCAAAGCGTGAACGCCACAACATGAAATCAAAGAGTCATCCTGCACTGTTGAGGGATGTTCAAAACCTCAATAGTGCCGAACCTGCACTATTGAGGCACTCTCATGAGTAGTGCAGGTGCCCACTATAGTGCAGGTTAAATATCTGGACACACCCCTGCACTATTGCGGGCCCAGTACTGTACTGAGTTACTTCTGAGTCACGTGACAAGTGGGTAGTGCTGTGTCGTGAGTTCGATTCTCACCGCCTTCATAGTTGTCGTTTTCGAGCGTGTGCGCTGGCGACATTATGGATGGTTTTTTTGGTAGTTCAACATGTTATGTAGCACCACCCACTCACGGAGTCAAGTGATTAATAAGTACCTGGTAGCTTAGTGGGCAGTGCTGAGGATTTCTCGGTCAAGTCACTTTGTTCGAAGGGCGCTGTCCAACGCCTTCCTAATCCGTCCCCTATACCTGATCGTGAACGCGTACTACGTACGGGAGGTAAGAAACACATCCGAGAATAGCGGAGACGATTTTGGACTTTGGATTCCTGGGCAGTTCTTTTTCCGAGAACGGGTCAAGGCGTGGCGTACTAATCAATGACACAGCAGCAATCAATAGTATAGTAATGTTTTTTTAATTTTTTTTTTTAATCCTTCGGCGGATGGGAAAAATAAAGCTTTAGCTCACCACACTTCCACGTATTTTCATACGCGTCGTGGGTCGATTTAACTCAGTTGCTTTCGCAGCCCAACGCTAGCTGGCGCACCCTTCGGATCCCATTGTAGGTATAGCGTAAGCTGTCCCTATCAGTGGTCTTCGTTACAACCCCGGCAGCGCAAAGTATAGTGGTAATCAACGACGATATATACCTGGTGCTACGCTATTTTCAAATTCCGAGCTTCAAGAGCAGCAGTTGTTGTTGTTGTTGTTGTCACATTAACTCGCATAATCACAGGACACAGGCTCCATCAGTAATAAAAAATAATGTTGACTGACACCACGGGCAACACCTCTCTGGGTACGTAACGCGGCATCAACAATCGAAATATCAAGCTGGGAATACATACAATATGAGGGAATGTAACCTCTATGCAAAGATCCTGTTTTGTTTCATCATTTGTCAGCCGGCCGCCCCGGTGGTATAGTGTTTTCACCCTCGAATACTACTAACTTTTGGTTGTCCTTGAGTTCGACACCCACCACAACAATGAGATTTGAATTTATTTGCTAAAATGCAAAAAGAAAAAAGGAATCAACTGCTGCGAGCGCCTAGCAGCGTGGATAGATGCAATTCGACGCGAGCCGACGAGGGTGGAAAATGCTGGCTTCTCCTCGCAACAAAAAATGAAGGCATGTGCCGAAGTGGGGAGGGAGGAGGAGGGCCCGCTATGTGACCCCGGATCTGAGTTGCTACTGGAAGGGAGCGCGAGAATGGTACGAGGATAATAAATGGAACGAAGAAAAAAAATTGCGAAGGTAAATTATTACCAGTAAGTAATATGTTAGTCTCTAGGAAATACGCACGGCTCTGTCAGCAGTCGTCATGGTAGAGACACTCCGGATGGTATTATAAAAATTAAAATACACTCCAGATATTATGTATTGAGGAGACTCGTCCGATTTCGACAACGTGGAACCACCCGCGAAGCAAAGACAGCAGACACACATCCCTCCTTCCCGAGTAAAGGCAGAGAAGAAGCGCTACGCCAACCTCCTGTACGAGCAAAGCCACGCCCACATCTATCTTAGACAACGCCGCCGCAACGAGAGATCGCTCTCCTCGTCTTCGTTTTCCTCCTCGCCCGCGACCACGCAGATCAATCAATGCGACAGCCTTCACGTAACAAATCTCTTTTCTTCCAAAACCTCGCCGGCTGACATGGCCCCATGTCGAATTTGGATGCAAACCGATTTTGCATCCTGTCGACATCGAACCTGCATTGCCACGGGGACAGCAGTGCAGTCTCTTCATTGAAGCCAAGGCCTCTTCCGTTTCGCCTAGAGGCGACGGAGGTTCTCAATACTCTTTTCGACATTTTGGTTTGATAGACGCCAACTTTTACTTGACGGCGCATTTAACGTAATGTGTTTCGCCTATCCTTGCCTTCTTTGTTGTATAATACTCCGTATTACGTTTTTTCTTCTGTCAAAGTATGACCTTCATAATCCCATGTTCGTATTTAACTCTTGCCATTACTTTGAAGTTCAACGAATGCCAACTCGGACAGCTACACCTTGACTTGTCGAAGTGCTGCCCTGCCCTCCCCGAAGCATGGGCGCCTCTGTCGGCGCCAATGCGGAGCCCTTGTATTTTAAAAAATGTTGGAGTAACAGCGTAGGTACCAGGTCTCAATTTGGAACCGTGGGTTCGTGTCCCGCAGAGTTTTTTTTTCTTCTTTTTCTTTTTTCGGGGAGTAGCCGACTTTTATTCCCGAATGCCGTATTAGTATTACCCTGATAATACTAAAAGATGACTCTAGTGATACTCTATATTTGTACTATTTCCAATATTAAAGCGGAGACAAAACGAGACAAACCACCCACCATAGATATGATGGAGCAGTATAGTAAACACTACAGTATTATTAGTCAAATAGATATGATGTTCATCTAGCTCGTTTTTTTTGTTTTTGTTTTTATCCTCCGGCGGATGAGGAAAAAAAAAGCTTTAGCTCACCACACTTCCACGTATTTTCATACGCGTCGTATGTCGATATCGACCGGTCGCCCCGGTGGCGAATCAGGTTATCCTCGAGCCTGGTATAGGTCAGTTTCGTGAGTTCGAGCCCCGCCGAGTGCATACTCGTATAAATTCGTTGGGACTTTTTCTTGTGCACAAATTGACTTGCGGAAAGCGCGAGAGCGTGAGTCAGCAACATTCGATGAGCAATCGACGAGCAGTGGGATTGCCGAACCCTATGCGCGATAAAAATTGAAGGCAAGAACCGGGGAGGAGAAGGGACGACACCTGTGACCACGGCTTGTCCAGAAGCTGGAAAGTAAAAGTGTGCTGAAAAAAAAAAATAAATAAATAAATAAATAACTCAGTTGCTTTCGCAGCCCAACGCTAGCTCCAAAATTTCCACCTAAAGTGAAATAACCAACACCAACCATTGCAGTATAAGAAAAAAAAACGCACATGTATAGTCTAACCGTCCCATCTGAAAAACTCACCCACACAGTATATTACAACAACGCAGCTTGCAAAAGTGAGTATTGAGGCGAAATTCAGCAAACTCACGGCTGACGTCCTAAATATATTTTCAAAAAATACTAACACCAACTATTAGATGATGGTAGTGGAGAAAAACAAGATATGTTTACATTGTATACTCGTACATATATACACACACGTATAACAAACCCCTCACCTAAAGCCCTTCCTCCCCCCCCCCCCCCTCCAACGCCCCCTCTTTTCCGACCACCTGCACGATCGCCTAGACCTAGCACCACGCGTATAACAAGCTGCTACATATCTTTGATCTCACAGCCGAAGTGTAATTGAATATTATTTGTGATCTAAACCTCCTAAAAAATCTTCCCCCCCCCCCCCCCCCTCTCTTGCTCTCCTACTCAAACGCCCCACCAAATATTGAAATCCGCCACATTAATAAACACTTCACGCACAGGATATCACCTCATTATCTTTCGAGAGCCATCCATGCCGCTGTGTCCCCCCACCCCCCCCGCCTCGAACGCCCCCGTCTTCCCCATCACCCGCACCATCGCCTAGACCTAGCACCACACGTATAACAAACCCCTCACCTAAAGCCCTTCCTCCCCCCCCCCCCCCCCCCCCCGCCCCCACCCCCCACTTCCCCCCCAACCCATCCCAACTCCAACCCCTCGAACACTCCACCCTCTCTTTATTCACTGATTGTACGACTTACCCCAGGATATACATGATAAACTGATTTATTATTTCCAAAACCGTCACATTTATCCCCTTAAATAATGTATAGTTGCCAGGCACGTATTGAGCTGCCCCACACGCCCTCCCCCCCCCCCGCCCAAACCCCCGCCCCCAATAACATACTGGTGCCAAAACCGTCAGATTTATTTCCTTGAAACGATTTATAGCTTACATGCACAAATTGCCCCCTTTCCCCCCCCCTCCCCCCCCCCCCTCCAAACCCGCTCGCTTTTGATCAAAACCAGGCCCCCACGTCCTTCAAAACTCCGCCCCACCCCCCTCACCGGTTATTCGACTTACAAGATTCACTTGATAAAGGATACATTTCCCTTCACAGCTGTCAGATTTTGTCCCCCTCAGAAACGGGTTTTATAGTTTCCGCGCACAGACTGACCAAGATCATCCTGTTGACCCTGATAGCTACACTGTAGTTGTAAGGGGAGTCGCCGACCTATATCCTTAATGAGGACACACAACTCGTAATGCGCGCGATCGGAGTATCACACACAGCTCGCAAAGATGAGTTTCGACGAAATCTTCGATCTCACAGCTGGAGTGTATTTTAATTTTTTATAATATTTATTTAATTGGAGTACACTCCATCTAGCTGTGAGATCGAAGATTTCGTCGAAACTCATCTTTGCAAGCTGTGTGCGATACTCCGATCGCGCGTATTACGAGTTGTGTGTTCTCGTTGAGGATATAGGTCGGCGACTCCCCTTGCAACTACAGTGTAGCTATCAGGGTCAACAGCGTGATGTTAGTCAGTCTGTGCGCGGGAACTATAAAACCCGTTTCTGAGGGGGACAAAATCTGACAGCTGTGGAGGGAAATGCATCAGTTTATCAAATGAATCTTGTAAGTCGAATAACCGGTTAGGGGAGGGCGGAGTTTTTAAGGACGTGGGGGCCTATACATCCATGCATGACGTAGTTTTCATTCTTTCCGCCCACCTCCCTCAACCCCCCCTCCAACGCCCCCTCTTTTTCAACCACCCGCACGATCGCCTACACCTAGCACCACGCGTATAACAAGCCCCTACATATCTTTGATCTCACAGCCGGAGTGTATTTGAATATTATTTGTGACCTAAACCTCCTAAAAAAATCCCCCCCCCCCCCCCCCCCGCTTCTCGCTCTCCCTTGCTCAAACGCCGCACCTAATATCGAAATCCGTCGGATTAATAAACACTTCACGCCCTGGATATCACCTCATTATTTTTCTAGAGCCATCCATGCCGATTTCCCCCCCCCCCGCCCCGCCCCGAACGCCCCCTTTTTCCCCACCACCCGCACCATCGCCTAGACCTAGCACCACACGTATAACAAACCCCTCACCTAAAACCCTTCCTTCCCCCCCCCCCTTTCCCCCCTCCTCCCCCCCTCCTCCCCCTCCCCCCCCTCCTCCCGCCATCCCTCCCTCCTCCCCCCCTCTCCCCCTCCTCCCCACCCCCCCACCCCCCCTACCCCATCCCACCCCCACCCCCTCGAACACTCCGCCCTCTTTCTACTCACTGATTGTACGACTTACCCCAGGGTATACATGATAAACTGATGCATTCTTTCCAAAAACGTCACATTTATCCCTTCAAAATAATGTATAGTTTCCACGCACAGATTGAGCTGCCTTACACGCCCCACCCCCGCCCCAACCCCCCCCCTATGATAAACTGGTGCATTTTTTATTTTTTTCCCAAAACCGTCGGATTTATCCCCTTAAAAGGACTTATAGCTTCCACGCAAAAATTGCCCGCCCCGTTCCCCCCCCCCCCCCCCCAAGTCTTCCCCCCTCCCCCCTTCCCCCCCCTCCAACCCCGCTCGCTTTTGATCGAAACCAGGCCCCCACGTCCTTCAAAACTTCGCCCCCCCCCAACCGGTTATCCGGCTTACATCATTCACTTGATAAACGGATACATTTCCCTCCACAGCTGTCAGATTTTGTTCCCCTCAGAAACGGGTTTTATAGTTCCCGCGCACAGACTGACTAACATCACGCTGTTGACCCTGATAGCTACACTGTAGTTGTAAGGGAGGTCGCCGACCTATATCCTTAATGAGGACACACAACTCGTAATACGCGCGATCGGAGTATCGCACACAGCTTGCAAAGATGAGTTTCGACGAAATCTTCGGTCTCACAGCTGGAGTGTATTTTAATTTTTTATAATATATATATTTTAGCAAAACAATATGACCTCTCCCTTTCAGAAAAAACCCACCAACATAGCATATTTTAAGTACCAACAACGCAGCTTGCAAAGATGTGTTTTGACCCGAAATTCGTCGAACTCACGGCTGACGTCTTTGAAATATTTTTATAGAATCGACATACATACGGAAAGCGCGAGAACGTAAGCTATTGATAGCAACACTAACTATTAATATTAATAGATGAAAAATCGACCGGCAGTGGAATGCTGAACCGCATGCCCAATAATAATTGAAGGCCAGAACCGGGGGGAGAAGGGGCGACAACTTTGGCCACGGCTCGTCCAGAAGCCGAGAGAGTACAACATGTGAAAACATATGTTTGGAAAATAAAAATACACTCCAGCTAGCTGTGAGATTGAAGCCTTTGTTGTAACTCATCTACAAGCTGTGTGTGATACGTTTTTCGAAATATACCTGGTAGCCATAATATATACGTATACTGCTGTTGTATATCCTCAATTATTAGACTAATTAATAAGGAAACGCACCCCGTAATACGCGCGATTGGAGTATCGCACACAACTTGCAAAGAGTTACGACAAAATCTTTGATCAAACATCTGGATGGAGTAGTGTTTTTTTTATGATAAAACATATGGGATACATCAGCACATCAGCACCATTAGTACTACAGCATTACTACTCGGCAAGCTCAAACAAATCTCAAAAAATAAGTCGTCATGTTGGGTAGTAGTGCTGTTGAATAATACGGTCATGCCCAACTATCCTATCTCTGCCTGCATGGCAACCCGCCGAATGAATGTCTACCCACGTACATTTCAAAAATATAGGAACACTGCAGCCACCTGTGAGATCGAAGATTTTGTCGAAATCCATCTTTGCAAGCTGTGTGTGATACTTCGATCGCGCGTGTTACTGCCCGTTACTGAGTGTGTGCGATATAGGTCGGCGACTCCCCTTGGAACTACAGCAGTGTAGCTTGTACTAGGGTCAACAGCGTCAGTCAGTCTGTGCGCGGAAACTACAAAACCCGTTTTCGAGGGGGACAAAATCTGACAGCCGTGGAAGAAAATTCATCAGCTTATTTATCTTTATTTTATAACGTACGACCTTTCCACAATGTCATATTTTAACCTCTTTCAGACATAATAAGCGGGAAAAAATGGCGAGAACGAAAATCGACGATTACGGCATCGGCCACTGCTGGTTGTCCGAACGACAACAATGTCGATACAAACACTACTCGTACGGGGGACGGGGGCGCCGCATGATCCTTCTCGTACTGCTGTGTGCTCACGCTTTCCGGCACACGCTTGAAAGTACCACAATCAATCGTCGTTTTCTGGTCGCTATTATTGTTGTCGATATTAACAGTCTATTATAGGTCTACGGGGCCCGAAAGAGTTAATATGCTTGTGTCACGGAGATTGGCAGGTATTTTGGTTGTTCGATAATACCCACAACCAGGGATCACTGTTACAGTTGGTGGTACGTGTTGTAGGTGTTACGGACCTACCGAAAGAGACAGCATGGCTAGCCTAAATGAGGGAGCGGCGCCGGTGGGCGTGGCGCGTGATCGGCGACCCCCGCCCTCCTAAAAAAACGAGCACGAACGAGCATTTAGGTGGGCAACTTGTTATTTGAACGACAGACGACTAAAATTGCACGAGCATCTCGAAGCTGATGCTGCTGATACCACGGCGTAACATAGCTGACGTACTAACACAAGCATCAGGGGGACACACCTTTCTGTACGGTTGCGGTCGGGGTCGAAACTCAGATGCGGTGGCACTCAAAGCGCTTTGTGAAGGGCGTCGCAAACTTTTCTTATCCGGCGTCCCAATAAGATAAAGGCCAAACCAGACGAGAGGGGAAGACCGACTCATGTCTCATGTCTCCATCTGGAACAAAAAATAAGATGAACCTTGAGCAAGCATCCATGTACTAGATTGGGAAACCTTTTTCAAATTATCCTAAAAAAATGTTACAAAAAACGCACGTAACCAGGGGTACGCGCGGTAACAAAGACGCAAGGATGGGAACAACTAGGCGGACGGCGTACGGGAAAAGTCGGGAATATACATTACGGCCGGACGGGAAAAGTCGGGAATATACATTACGGCCGGACGGGAAACAGCCGGGACGTGAACAAGATGCTGTAAGTCGGGATGGTAGACGGTGGGAACAGAGGCCGAGGTCGGGAAGGGGTCGGGAGGGCGCGGTCGGGAACGAAATACGCTCGGGATTCCCGTTCCCATCCGACCCGTTCCCGCTCCGACCACATTTTCCCGACCCGACCATTACCGCGCGTACCCTTGCACGTAACGCTTCGGCGCCTAGGAGATCCTGGGGCGCCGAAGGGCTTAGCGACATCGCCGACTGGCCGAGCCTCTCGGAGGTGAATCCCCAGAGAGAGAGGTATACCGCCGAGTATTGATGGCACCTGCCCAGGGTTAGAACTACGACTTTAGCCAGCTCGGGTTTTCCTCGAAAATATGTAGAAAACGGTTGGTGGACCTTAGGTACTGACTCATGTTCATTGTCAACGTCGTGCATCGCCGATGTCACTACCGCAGCAGCAGTGAATGGCGGGGTAACACCCAGGCAAAGGAAGGAACATTATATGTGTTGTACCTTACGTAGTGCAGCGTTGACCATCTTCCGCAAAAACGGACAAGGAGGGCGTACGACAGAAGCAAAGCGTAAAGCTTGAAATATGTTAAATATTTCTGTTTTTGTTTCGTGTGATGGCGTAGACTATTTCCCTTCTTCTCTTGCAATTTTCAGTTTTTTGGGACATCCAACGAATTTGTTTTCGTTTTTTTTTCAAATTTTCAAGGGGTTGTATAGATTACGAATTATTCATCTATAAAGCAGCTGATAAATAAAAAACAATAATCTAGTGGTGTACCAGGGTATTTATATGCGATATACATACTGCTGTTGTTGAGGATTAGAGGGGCATTAGTCCGTTTGACCCCTTGCAAAAGGTAAACCGAAAGCATAACCAAACTATGCATTATAACACTCCTGAAAAGACGGGATAGCATTTGATTCGAAAGCCATGATGATTTCACGCCCAAGTTTGGGTCCTGCGACGACGACATTTGTTGAGGAATTAGAGGGGTAGTAGTCCGTTTGACCACTTACAATAGCTAAATAACGGATAACCGATAGCTTAACCAAACTAAGCGTTTTAACCATACTACAATACATACTGCCCACTCACTGCTGTTGCCACGATGACGAAGTCCGCCCTGCCCATGTGGTTGCCCACGCGTTTTTGCGGGCCGGCTCGGGCCGCGGCCCATCTGAGGCCACCAACCGACGTTTAATGGCCGAAACACGGGCCGGCTCGCATGCAACCTGAGTGTGCTACAAAATCGCAGAAGAGCGCTTTGCTGTTTGTTTCGCAGCAAAAAACAGCAATAATATTAACAGACGCGGAAAAAAATGATCGATACCGACTAAACATAATCCAAGGAAAACTGAAGATGATTTTGAAATCAGGCGTATATCTCTGCATACAAAGCACAACCGCTGCTGCTGCCAGAATAGAACATACTCCAGGACAGGACCCAAGCAGAACAGAATAGAAACCTGCCGTCAGAAACAACTGCTATGCATACTGCCCCATAAACAACCTTGACGAGAGTGCAGCTGCATATCCACGTGTGGCGTATCAAGTTTCACGAGCACCACACTCTAGACTACACCTCCTACACCCCCTGCACCAACAACAGCCTACTGCGTCTTCCCAGCAAGGCTGCGTAGCGTTTTTGCGTGTACGTTTTTCATCTGTCTAGCGGTTCGTCAAAGAGGACGGATGGGTGGGAAAGGCCCCCACGAAAAAAGCATCCTTCTTAACCAGAGTCTTGCATGGGGGAAGGGGACGTACTTTGACAAAGCGCCGGCTAAGTCCAACGCTCACGCGAATGCGCTGTTGACTCGATGCGCACAGCACCGTGACCTGTGTCGGAGGAAAATAATGCATGAACGGGTAATAGAAGCAGGAAAAGAAGATTTCATGCGTATAATGGTTTCAATTATTGTCTATATATAGTTAGTATTACTAAGTACAAAGCACCAAACAGATCATGGAACCAATCAGATTTTTCTGGAACATGTTATTTTATAACTAATTTTCATGGACGTCAGCCTTGAGTTCGACGAATTTCAGGTCAATACTCATCCTTGCAAGCTGCGTTGTTGGTACTCGTCATATACTAGTCTATATGGGTGATTTTTTTTTGGGAGATGTCCTATTTTTTGTCCACTATGATGGTAAGCAAGTGTTGATATGTATACGTTAGGTGGGGAATTTTGATATTATTTATTTTAGACATTGTAGACCCCTTCAGACCCCTCCAGCCGTCTGTCGAATGCATGCTCCTTCTTACAAGAGTGCATGCCTTCTTACAAGAAGGGTGGGAATGAGGAACATGACAGGCGCCGTCGACTGGTATTTAGTATTTAGCTACTGCGGAGGCGGTTTTTGTATTTTTTTGTCACGCATGTGCGTTCTCGAGCTCAACCCGATACATGTACTACAGCTGCGAAAAAAGTATTTGTAGAATGGTAGTATTGTTCAGCTTTGGAATCATTGTCAAGTAACTGTGTGTGTGCATGTGTGTGGTGTGTGTTCTTCACATTAAACCGTTCTTCTACTCGTCGACATCCAGCACACCCAGTGTCCGTACTGATTCTTCACCCTAGAAAGATCAGCTCTGTGGTCACAAGCTACGACGGTTTAATGTGAAGAACACACACACACGACACAGAGATGATGCATCGTAATGCATTCGACAACGCAATGTCATGCCCTAGTACTGGGTACGACAGGCACAACATACACACGTCAGCAACAGAGTAACTATAGCGCGTCAGCGTAGAAACCTTGCATTAGTTGGTTGTGGTTCATCGTACGTACACGATGGACCTTGCATTTTTGTTTGTTTATCTGTTTTACCTTCATCCCATTTTCTCATTTTCCTCGCACTACTCTTGCGCTCCTTCCAGTAACTCAGATCCGAACCCATACCATGGTAACATAGATAGGTTGGAGAGTACAGGATGTGAGGTGCTCTTCATTTATCGCACGACTACGAGACTGGTAAGTTTCGTATATACTTTGAAGTATATATGAGATAGCAGACTTTTTGTGAAATAAGTCAAGCAGGTGATAAGCCTCTATTTAAATAGCTAGGTATTTTGTTCTTGTTTTTCACTTCTTCTGTGATGGTTGTCGCACCTCTTCGTTTGGCGCTGCTACATACCTGGTACCAACTAAGGGTGTACCACACGGGTTTCTACTTTTTTCCCGTCGTCGATTCGGGTATATATAGTAGTGTAGTTTGTAAATATGAAGACAACAGCAGAAGGGGGACTGCACAACCACGCGATACGTACCCTACATATTGCATGTTTCCTGCTGCTTTCAGCCTGTTACAGTGCGCTTCCTTCCCGCACTATGCATACGAGACTTTCGTATCATGTAGTAGTGCAGAAATTGAAGTATAATATAACATCCCGCGTACAAAAACATGAAAAATCCAGAAGACAGACGATCGCCGATCTCGTGATTGGGTGCGTGCGGCTTTTGGTTCTCCGTGTGGCATCCTACTGCTGCCGTTCTCATTGTCTTAGCTCACTCAGCCCACGCCTGCGCACGTGCTCTAGTTGGCTCTCAAGTGGGTGACAAAAATCGGTGACGTAAAAATAACCCAGAAAAAAAAATAACTGCTCTCGTGATGGTGAACGTGCGGGTCGCGGGTCTCTTTGTGCTATCCTCCTCCTGTTGTTCCTACCGTTCATTAGTAGTAGTAGTAGTAGTAGTAGTAGTAGTAGTAGTGGTGGTGCAAAAATCGGTGTCGCTCGTCCATCCAGCTGTTAGACCGAAGATTTAATCGAAACTCATATTTGCAAGCTGTGTATTTACTCCGATTGCGCGTATTACTGGGTGTGTATCCTCACTAATTAAAGACATTTTTTTTTTTTTTTTTTGCACACTTTTACTTTCCAGCTTCTGGACAAGCCGTGGACACAGGTACCTGGTGTCATCCCTTCTCCTCCCCGGTTCTTGCCTTCAATTTTTATCGCGCATAGGGTTCAGCAATCCCACTACTCGTCGATTGTTCATCGAGTGCTGCTAACTCACGCTCTCGCGATTTCCGCAAGTCAATTTGTCCACAAGAGAAAGTCCCAACGAATTTATACGAGTATGCACTCGGCGGGGCTCGAACTCACGAAACTGACCTATACCAGGCTCGAGGATAACCTGATACGCCACCGGGGCGACCGGTCTATATAGGTCCGCGACTCTCCCTTAGAACTAGCTTGTACCAGGGTAAGGATGTTAATCTCGCGCGGAAAATACAAAGCCCGTTTTTGAAAAGGACACAATCTGACGGCTGTGGAACAAAAATGCATCAGTTGTCATGCATATCACATGTAAGTCGTATAACCGGTGAGGGTAGGGCGAGGACAGGGGGGCGTATTCCATCATTGACTATAGTCTATATTATCAACCAAATAATAGCAACAACCGTTGTTAACGGTATATATATATCAATCACCACTATGGGACGCGTGCCACGATATAGCTGTAGTAGCACTTTGGGCAAACATATATTATAAAAATTAAAATACACTCCAGCTGTGAGATCGAAGATTTCGTCGAAACTCATCTTTGCAAGCTGTGTGTGATACTCCGATCGCGCGCATTACGAGTTGTGTGTCCTCATTAAGGATATAGGTCGGCGACTCCCCTTACAGCTACAGTGTAGCTATCAGGGTCAACAGGATGATTTTAGTCAGTCTGTGCGCGGAAACTTTAAAACCCGTTTCTGAGGGGGACAAAATCTGACAGCTGTGAAGGGAAAGGGGGGGCCTGGTTTTGATCAAAAGCGAGCGGGTTTGGAGGGGGGCGGGGGGGGGGGGGGGGGGGGGGGGGGTTGGGGCGGGGGGGGGGGGGGGGGCAGCTCGATATGTGCCCGGAAACTATACATTATTTCGAGGGGATAAATGTGACATTTTTGGAAATAATACATCAGTTTATCGTGTATATCCTGGGGTAAATCGTACAATCAGTGAGTAAAGAGAGGGTGGAGAGTTCGAGGGGGTGGGGTTGGGATGGGTTGGGGGGGAAGGGTGGGGGGTGGGGGCGGGGGTGGGGTGTGGGGTGTGGGTGGGGGGGGGGGAGGGCTTTAGGTGAGGGGTTTGTTATACGTGTGGTGCTAGGTCTAGGCGAAGGTGCGGGTGATGGGGAAAAAGGGGGCGTTCGAGGCGGGGGGAGGGGGGGGGGGGGGGGGAGGAACACAGCGGCATGGATGGCTCTCGAAAGATAATGAGGTGATATCCTGTGCGTGAAGTGTTTATTAATGTGGCGGATTTCGATATTTGGCGGGGCGTTTGAGTAAGGGAGAGCAAGAGGGGGGGGGGGGGGGGGGGAAATTTTTTAGGAGGTTTAGGTCACAAAAAATATTCAAATACACTTCGGCTGTGAGATCAAAGATATGTATCAGCTTGTTACCCGCGTGGTGCTAGGTCTAGGCGATCGTGCAGGTGGTCGGGAAAGAGGGGGCGTTGGAGGGGAGGGGGGGGGGGGGAAACACAGCGGCATGGATGGCTCTCGAAAGATAATGAGGTGATATCCTGTGCGTGAAGTGTTTATTAATGTGGCGGATTTTGATATTTGGTGGGGCGTTTGAGTAAGGGAGAGCAAGAGGGTGGGGGGGGGATTTTTAGGAGGTTTAGGTCACAAATAATATTCAAATACACTTCGGCTGTGAGATCAAAGATATGTAGCAGCTTGTTATACGCGTGGTGCTAGGTCTAGGCGATCGTGTAGGTGGTCGGAAAAGAGGGGGCGTTGGAGGGGGAGGGGGAGGGGGGGGGGGGGGGGGGGGGTTATAATTGAAACCTTCGTCATGGATGGTCAGAAAGATAATGACGTGGTATCAACTGCGTATAGGTGTTTATTACTCAGGCCGATTTTGATTGTGAAGTGGGGCGTTTTGACAGACTAGGCGGAAGGGGGGGGGGGGATCGGGGGACGGAGGGGCGGGGGGGGAAAAGGGTTGGGGTTTGTTATGAAAAAGAGGTCAGTGGAGGGGGAGGGGAGGGGGGGGGGGGGGGGGGGGCGGGGGGCGGGACATTTCAATATGTGCGCGGAAACTATTAATTCTCAAAGGGGACAAACCTGACGATTGAAGCAATAAGACATCCCTTTATATCATCTGGCTTGTAATGTTTACTATTCTAGAAGGTTTGATGTTAGATGCAGCATGCAACCCAGTGTCTAAGTGTAGTAAATAACGTGTTAAATCTTCACAGTTTGTTGTTGTATGATACAGCGATCGAAAGCTAGAATATTTTATAGAATATTTGTAGGTACCATTATTTTCTGACATCGCTAATTATAAGAAACAGATACGTATTGTCAAATGCAACAGGCGAGGTGATGTGGTCATGCACTGTGTTTGTCACCATCATCATTCAGTCACCATTATTATCGACATCGCTAATTATACGCACGAGATACGTATTGCCAAATACAGCATGCGAGGTGATGTATGTGGCCATGTGCTGTCTCCGTCATTGAGCATTAGAGGGAGGGATGCGAATCGACGCTTGGTATACATGTGCTCAATTACGTTACCTCATTAGTCATACTTGGTATACACGCGCTCAATCACGTTACCTCGTTAGTAATACTTCGCTTGGCATAGGTGGGGAGGCGATCATGCAGACGGTATGTACGAAATACCCTACGTAATGGGTTGGTAAGGTTGTTTACCGCAATTTTAACACATCTGCTTGTGCTTCCTTTTCCAAATTATTTTTGTCTCAAATAAATGTACGATTTCACGCCTATGATTTACCTTGTCGATGTGGGGCTCTGCGGTCGTCAATTTTAAGTCAGAGATACGTCCTACAAATACATCAGGCGAGGTGGGTATGTGATGTCATATAATGCGATGTCATCACTATTGATCGCGAGGGTGATTTTACTTCGTGAGGTAAATGGTACTGTGTTTCGTAGAGGTCGTCTCAGGAGGGTATGCGATGGGTCGGCAGTGTATCACGTCTGTTTGTACATATATATCATATATTCAATGACGGGGCGGCGCCTTATCACAAACTCCTCGGGAAGTCATTCTTGCGTTGTTACAAGGTGAGTTCCTTTTTCTAGACCATGAATTTGGCCATCGGGTTGCTCTTCCAGTTTACTCAACATAGACTTACTTAATTTTGTCTTTCTCAGGGATTGCCCATCCCTGGCCTCTCAGAGCTCCAACTTCCATATTACTTGCGGAACCTTTCCAGCTTTTCTTTGCTTTCCAGCTTCGTTAGAAATACGAAACGCCAATAGTACATACCGGTACTACTACACCAGGTAGGTTTGTACATACCATCAGATACTATGCTGTTGGATCACATGCACGCCCAGCTCAGATCAGTCCGGCTATATATGGCCCAGCAGCGCAGCGTAGCGCCGTGCGGAGCCGTGCGGTGCGGTGCCGTGCCCTTCGCTGCGGTGCTGTGTCGCTGCGCTGTGTGCTTTCTTTCGAACATGGAGCAGTACCGGGTATAATGCGTGCTGTTGTGTACGGAGTACCACTTTTCCTTTTTTTTCTTTTTCTACATGTATTTGATCTTTCACGGCCCCCTGTTTTTTTGCCCCACGCAAATTACCCCCGCACTACTGCCGATCAGAACGTAACACCGGTAACAAAAACACACAGCACAGCTGAGCACAACAGGGCAATTTGCTCTGCACAAGCAGCTCTTGGCATTATCAAATCGCTGTTCGCACCAAATCGCGGGCCTCATCTTTCTGCCCCCTTTACATATATGTTTTTAGTTGCATTCTTCCTTGCCTTGGGCGAGCGTAGCGGGCGGCGTCAGCCGCCCGCGGAGTGGAGCCCTTGTATTTTATAATAAATAGTTTTTGTGTGATATTCGAAGCAGTTCAAGGGAGAAGCCCTAGAAATAAAGCGCCACCATTACCTTGCTACGACTAATAATGCTAGTAGCATGTGTCAGAGCTGCATCGCAGTGTTAAGGTTATTAGTGGGGTATTAGTCCGTTTGACCACTTGCAACTGGTTAACCAATAGCTTACCCACAGCAGTATCAATTCTGCCATTGTATAGCCTTGAGATGTGCTAAACCGGTGCACACGCTTTACGTACGTCGCACAACACGTGGATGGCTACTTCTCAATAGTGGGAGCAGGTCCGGTTTAGAGTCAAACCCAACAACAACAGCGGAATGAGTTTTCGCAGCTCAATTTTGCGAATTTCGACATGAAAAATTGCATGGAGATAGCAAAAATGGAGTTTACTCAATATATGGCGCGCTGACCAAAGAAAAAAGATCGAAGCTAAAAAGTTTTAGCCATTTGTGGTAATAAGTCATAAGTCAATTGATAATTTGATAAAGAAAGTCAAAAGCTCATAACGTAAGTTGAGAATTCAGGTTCGGAATAAGATCCAAGGAAGGTTAAGACACCTACATACGAGTACCTGGCGTTGGAGTTGACCTTCGCTCGTAGTTGTGGGTAGATCTTGGAGTAGGATATGGATCCATCTGGGTAGCTGGAATAATCACGGGTTTTTGGTAGGTGGAAAGGTCGTCGTTGGGTACTGCGTGGATTCCAGGAAGAAGTTGAGAAGGATATGAAAGTCGTGGTACAGAACTGATTGCCAACAAGTAGTTGTAAGGTCGGTAAGTTTTGAGAGCAGATTTCCCGGGGTTTGTCGTGGTTGCCCTTTCATGTCGGAAGCTCGCTGGGTGTCGCTTGGAGCCGTCTCGAGTCGATGCACGATATGGCAAGCCACCGGGGTCGGGTGAGACTGATGTAAGCGAGTATCAGGCGAAAGCAGTCAGTACGTGACGGATTGGTAGGCGGACAAAAGCAGTGAAGAAGGATAAATGATGCTCAATTACACACGATCCATCAATCATATTTCTTGACCAGTTCTCGAAGCCACAACAAGCATTTATTTCGTCAGATGGAAGAACCTGCAGATATTGTATGGAATGAGTTTGGACAGCTAGCGAGCATACAGCAGTCTCGCGAGTGAGATTCACCAGACCGCGTGAGCCGAGTCCAGTTCTTATTACATTGGCGTTGTCCTGTGATGCCGTCTGTTGAGATACATGCTTGCAAAACGCTTCGAGATCTGAACTGCACTGAAAAATGAGACGATCGGATGTACGTGTCTTTGTACCCTGGTGCGTCGTACGACCGGCAATTTGTTTTTTCTTCGCAATCAAACTGTTCCGCTTTGCTTTTCGAGTGACCACAACGGGTGTAAATGTAAGGAACAAAAAGGTGCTCATATTGAATCACTGTATGGCGCCTATGTTTCTGTCCACCGTCGTACATGTCATACCCTGCATTGCCCTCCTTGCCGCTCGACGCTGCTGCTGCTGCTGCTGCCGTGCGAGTGCGTTCTCGGTTACATCACCTTAGCCCTTCCTCCATAGCAGTTTTCTCACTCCCACGCGCCCGTCAGTGCGTTGGTTTTACCGTATCATGACGATCTGACGGCCTTCTATTCGTCGCACCTGGTGGCCAAGGTGGTACCAGGCACATCCCCAGTTCAGCATGCACTGGGCGCTGCGAAACCATTCTTTTTTTTCGTGGATCTAGGATTGTGTACAACAAAACAGAGTGATGCTTTTTTTGCAGGCAGCCAACTTGCACCAGTCATCGATAGTGTTGAGTAGCCGTAGACCGTAAATCGAGGGCCACCTGGGGTGATACATCCCGTCTTCTTCCGCCTCTCCGATCATTGTTTGTGACCGCCGATTCCTGTAGAGTAGATAATCCAAAATGTGCGGTATCGTCTTGCCCCTCGATCGGGACTTCCGATATCGTACAGAACCGTGTGACGGAATAATTCGGGTACCTTGGACCAGAGTTTCCATGGGCCCCTTAACTATAGTGTTTTGTTTTTCCGTTGTACAGCAGGAAGCCGACGAAAACAGGAGTCATGACCTCGATTCGTCATCCGCTTCACGAATTTTTGCATGGATGAGCCGTGTATCAATTCCCCAGTAGGCTGAAGAAAGAAATTCAGTAGGAGACGTGGAAAATCTCCGGTCGTTTTGATCACACGATTAAGTTAGGCGCTTTAGGCAGTGCGAACACTTGTAGCAAACGAGGTTCGCCCATTGCGTCTCCCCGTTTCCAGGGTAGGAAACCAGGTACCCGTGGCAAGGTACCTCGTTTTGGTGAGCTACAGCTAGGTGTTGGTTATGGCAGCATATCAAAATACTGTAGTGTTGCACCCCCAGAATTTTGTCGCCCATCACCAACGAGCCCAAGAGGTGATCCCGACATCCACGTACGTTTCCTCACCGGTTATGCCCGTTACAGTAAGTACCGGTATCGCCTGTGATGGCCCTTCAACAGCGTACGCAAATCTGTTCAATCGAAGATGTAGCCCCGCGCCTTCCTTACCGGTTGTTTCAGGACAAGAAATAAGATTGCCTGTATGGGCAAGCAGTTTGTCTGGAGGATGTTAGATTCCTCGGACTAAGATCGTTGTAACCGCTTGTTTTTTTTTTTTCTGACGAAGATTGTTGTACATAGCCGATTGCATTTTTTTATTCCTCTGTCTCTGACCACGATTGTTGTAGCTTATTTTTTTTTTTCCGCATGCCATTATTTGCTTGGGGGGTGACTTCAGTAAGCCCCTCTATTAACAACACTTACTCGTCAAAGTACACGCAGGGTCGCATGCACGACGTTTGCCCCTGGCAACTCTTTGATAAGTATGATTTTTTTAGTCGACGATTGCAGACGAGGCAGTCTCGATTCAAACAAATATATAACAAACCACGTCGGCCGAGCCTGTATCAACGACGGTATCAGCTGGCCGGTAACGCCTGTGCGGTCGCTTTGAAGCACGCACTCACCCATTCTATCGGTCGTGGCGGCTCCGCGCCGCCCTTGTCGGAATTCTCAGAAAAAGCGATTTGGTTCCCTGTCTGGCAGATGTCTCATCCAGAGCATGTAGACAGCAGGTAGACCTCCCTGACTTTAAGATAGAGGTGCCTGATTTCTTATCTGAATTTCAACATTTCTGGGAGGAAAAATCAACGTCGCCCTTTCCCCCCAAACAACCCATGTCCGAGTTCACGTCGGGCCTCATGCCAAACGCACATACCCCGGCATAGCTTTCATTGACACGGGTTCCCCACAGCAGTGTTTTGTATAAGTATGTTCTCTCATAGTGGAGTCCGCCCGAAGAATTGACTGACGCACGTAAATGTCAATTGCTTTTTCCCCCTTTACTTTCTGACAGCAATTAGCAGTTACTACTACTCTGTTGTGCGTCTCAATACGCTGTGTTGTTTTTGGTAAAAACGTCTCTGGCTTAGAAGACGTTCTTCAGCAACGATGAGCGCAGTTCGATCATTGCGTGCCGAGTCTACTGCAATCCACAGACCCGCCTGTTGGATAATTGGCAGCTCATCGGTTCCTGACACCACCATTCACGTCTGTCAGGTTTAGCAAAAGAAGTATGGTAGGATAAGGATTTCGGTTACCGTCACACCACTATTACAACGCTTCGATTGATGCTCGTGCAACAATGTCACCCGCGGGCATTAGTCGAACGAAATTTTTGGTAGACGGGTATGTCAGCGAGAGTAAATCAGAATCGTGGATATGCCGAAGTATACTACTGCGTAAAGCCGCGAAATGTCGCGCGCGGAAAACAACCGTTGTTATGCCGCTGAGTCCCTCCCGCTGCCATTTTAGTTGGGGGGGAGAGTATCGTTCGACTTTCCACATCCGTTGCAGGAAATAATGAACTAGCTCATGTATTATTATCGTATATGGATAACCGGGTTTGGAGTCCGAGACGAATACAACTCACTGTGAGATTGTCAGATACTCTTTATTTTTTGGTGTGCCGAAGCTGTAACATCGCCCACGTAGGATCCGATAACAGGTGTTCCCGAACGCACCAACGCCTTGTCGCACAGCGTGCAGAACATCGGGGGCCTAGCACTGTTTTGCTGCCTGACAGGTTACGTCCTTACCCCAGGGCATCAGAAACCGGCAAGGCACGTTTGACGAAAGGCGTGAAGAAGCTCGCACTATTTCATGGTGGATACCGAAGGACGACGGCTCGAACACGTCCCCAGCGCCTCGTCGGAAGGGGACACCAGATCACCCTACGCCATCTTTTTCGTTTTGTGTTGTTTTGTTTAGGGTTGTATGTTTTTTTGTTTTTTCAAGGGGCGTTGTAAGTGAAGGAAGAAAATGGTAGACAGGCACGGGCGCAGCGCTGTCGTTGCGAAGATAACCAGTTATCCGGTGTTTCCTTTGGGAGAAAAATGTTCAGAGATCCATGTTTTCTTTCGATGAAAGACGGGTTTGTGCTTGGGTAGGCCTCTAGGAAGCTACCTGGATCGCGAGGATAGGTTGCATCCTGGGTGGGCCGGAGGCATAGTAACGATAGTATTGAAACGGTTGCCTCCACGCCCTCCGATTTCGTTGAGGCCGCCGTTCGGGGAAGGATTGGGGACATGGAATCGCTTGCATCAACGCCCTCCGATTTCGTTGAGGCTGCCGTTCGGGGAAGCATTGGGGATTTGGAATCGCTCGCATCAACGCCCCCAGGTTTCGTTGAGGCTGTCGTTTCGGAAAAAGAGTGGGATTGAATTCCGGTTTCATCGTCGCATTGGCTAATTGACCATGTTGAAGTATCGAGGAAAATTCTCAGCTTGCCACCCCACGCTACTTTGAGGGGCATGGGTGAGTAGGGCAAAGCTTGGATTATACCTTGTGCTTCGGTTAGCGCTCAGAGCGAGACTTTTCTGTCGTTCTGTCTTGATCGATTGTTCAGTCTGGGTGGTCATTCATGTTTTTGTTCGGGTCGCGATGAGTTCATTAAACGTCTCAGTGGTGCGCACGTATGATTGCCATCAAATCAACTGCGTGGGATTACTGTGATGACTTCTTACCTTGCGGTAATTGCTTTTGAGTAGCAAACTGTTTGGGTTGCTAGTAAAAAGCAGGGTGGGCCAATGTGGTAATAAGTCAGGAGTCAATTGATAATTTGATAAAGAAAGTCAAAAGCTCATAACGTAAGTTGAGAATTCAGGTTCGGAATAGATCCAAGGAAGGTTAAGACACCTACATACGAGTACCTGGCGTTGGAGTTGACCTTCGCTCGTAGTTGCGGGTAGATCTTGGAGTAGGATATGGATCCATCTGGGTAGCTGGAATAATCACGGGTTTTTGGTAGGTGGAAAGGTCGTCGTTGGGTACTGCGTGGATTCCAGGAAGAAGTTGAGAAGGATATGAAAGTCGTGGTACAGAACTGATTGCCAACAAGTAGTTGTAAGGTCGGTAAGTTTTGAGAGCAGATTTCCCGGGGTTTGTCGTGGTTGCCCTTTTATGTCAGAAGCTCGCTGGGTGTCGCTTGGAGCCGTCTCGAGTCGATGCACGATATGGCAAGCCACCGGGGTCGGGTGAGACTGATGTAAGCGAGTATCAGGCGAAAGCAGTCAGTACGTGACGGATTGGTAGGCGGACAAAAGCAGTGAAGAAGGATAAATGATGCTCAATTACACACGATCCATCAATCATATTTCTTGACCAGTTCTCGAAGCCAGAACAAGCATTTTTTTTCGTCAGATGGAAGAACCTGCAGATATTGTATGGAATGAGTTTGGACAGCTAGCGAGCATACAGCAGTCTCGCGAGTGAGATTCACCAGACCGCGTGAGCCGAGTCCAATTCTTATTACACATTCTTCAAAAAAAAAAAAGAACAGTGACAAAATTTGCGCGAATAAAAGGTTTTGTTTTGGCCAGCGCGCGAAGTCCGAGCTAGCACTATTAATAAGCGCTCCGAATCACGTCCCAAGTTTCAGCTCAAAAATCGTGAAAATGCGCTGCGAAAACCAAAACTTGTGTCTCTCATCGAAGAATTGGAAATTTGTATTGGGGTTGTCTGCGCGATTTATCTCTTGACAGAGACAAAGTTAACCCCTTTGGAGCCCCCGAACCCCGCCCTAGACTAAACCCAAGTAATTTTGTCCCCAAAAACGGGTTTCCAGTTGTAAAGGGGTTAAGCGACCAGACGGGTATCGATCGTTTCCCCATGCCTCAAGGAACGCTCACACGGAGTTTCAGCGGCATACGCGCCACAACGTTTTCGGGCTTTCGTATAGACTTTAGTATCCATATATCTTCGGGAGTGACGGGAATTCAGTTTATTTGTGTAATTCTCGACGAAAAAAACTCGGATTGAAAAAATTGCCGCGTCAACGAATGCGCTAGACCCAGACGCACAGCTGCAAAGTCTGGCGTCGAAATACTTCCAACGATTAGGAAAACGCCTAGTGAGTTAGTTCTATGGCTGAACCAGCTCGTACGTTTTAGATTATTAGCGGCAGTCAACATTTATTTCCATTATTGTTTGCTCGAGGGGCCATAGTTGCAGTCTCCCTGCCTGGTTGTTTTCGTCTCGGACGCATGCGATCGCGCTCCCACCTGGAACGTAAAATTATATTTACGTTCTTCTCCTTCCGGCGCTTTAAATCGCCGACGCTCGTCCGGTAAACAGCAGGTGTTCTTACGTCCCCCCCCCTAGCAATGCCAAAACTGATTGCAGTAGTAGCCTTTCTGTGGCCCCGCTGTCATAACGCCTCCGTCATGTCGTGCCGGGTTTATATTAGGCGCTGGCGA
Source organism: Undaria pinnatifida (assembly GCA_012845835.1). Lineage (NCBI taxonomy): Eukaryota > Phaeophyceae > Laminariales > Alariaceae > Undaria > Undaria pinnatifida. Next base: position 6,110,601 of record JABAKD010000001.1, on the reverse strand, counting down.
ACGCGCGAAATTGTTCATGACATGGACGACTGCGCAACCAACCTCTATCGGCCCCTGATCTCGAACTGCTTGGTGTCCTACATGCTGTATACTATAAATTTATGCCTATGGAACTAGAGGTCGAGAGAGCGATTCGCCACGCCGAGACTTTGTCATACGCTACACCTACAGGGCCTCTAATATCCATGGGAGCGCGCCATTGGTCCTGATGCGTGCGTGTTCTGCTCGAACAGGCCGTAACGTTTCCCTGGTGTTGATACGGCCGTGGTACCTGCATCCCCACCCGTAACGAATGCGGTGTCGACAGGCATGTCCTGTTAGCCATAATGCCGTAGGTAAACCAACAGAATGTCAAAGGGATATTCACGAGCATCTGAAACTAAAATCGGACAAGGACGTAGCGTAATTGTTGTTTTTAACGGCACGTCTCAAGCTGGCCGGTCGTCCTGGCCATAATAGGGATAACCAAGCTTCTTCCTTTTAAGCTATCCGCGACGACTTCGCTCTACTTCAGTGATACGCAACCAGAGTCCCCTAGAGGGTAAAGTACTTTGCAGATATGGACTACGGTGGCATGGCGGACATGGTGATAAACTTGGCGCATGGCCGGCAGGTTCGCTAGGGTGGCGGCTAGCCGCTAACGTGTCGGAAGCGAAACAGCTCTACTCAAGGGGCGTGCACCAAATCTTTAGCTGAGCGACCGCGTAGTAGTATTCTTCTACCACACGTGGTTACTCTATACCCCCTGTTTGGCGAGTTCGTACCGATAATTTCACTTCGTTCCCCCGGGTCACCAAAAGTAGGCGAACGCGGGAATGCGGTTCGGATACTTTGCGTTGCCTTACAACACGAAAACTATCATTTGGCGAGAGCGATAAGAATCGCTCAATATATAAGTAAGTTTGCTTTTCCATGCGGTACTGCAAACCTTCCTCATGGAGATGGCAACACGCAGCAACGAAAACGGGGGGTGCCGTATTTAGCAATCGAAGAAGCTGCGATCTTGTGTAGCAGCTGATCATACTCCCCCTCTCTAGTGGTAGCACCAATCAATGCCGTGGGTGGCAATCGCCGGCCATACTTTTCTCCCAAACAAAACGAGCAGTTTCAGGTGTGACATTTACACGTTGGTACCGCAAGCGTGCTGGCAAGGTAGGCAGCCAATCACAAAACGTTTCCTTTGCCTCAAAATATGCTGGCATGCCTCGAGACCAGTCCACCATTCGGCCTTCATGCGGTTTTCCACTTGAGTATCTCTTACTTCCTCCCTCAGCAAGGGCTGCTGCCTTTTGGCAGTAGAGGTGTTACCCATTTACCAATTACCCGGGTACTCGCGATTATTACCCGGCTTGCTAATACCCATCACGGGTACGAGTAGCATTTCATACTCCAGAGTGTTTGGGCTCCGGGTACCCGGGGACCCGAGTACCCGAGAATTCGGTTTAAACGGGTGCCAGGGTACCCGTTTGATTACGTTCGAAATCCCGGGCAGTGCAACTTATCACCCCCTAAACCACGTCCTCTGGGTACTATTTCGTACGATATTCTCCAGGAAACCATTCTATACTGAAAATTATAGCTCATGTGCTCACTCTTCGCTGTGACCTATACGAGTAGCACTTCATACTCAACGAGTATTAGGGCCCCGGGTACCCGGTTACCCGGTTCAAACCGGTACCCGGGTACCCGGGCAGTCGTTAGATGACGTTCAAAATCCCGGGCATGGCAACTTATCATCCCCTAAATCACGCCCCCTGGGCACTATTAATTCGTGCAATATTCTCCAGGAAGCCTTTTTCAAAAGGAAAATTTGTCTCACCTATCTCTCTTGCCTCTCGCCTGGCCCGCCTGTTCTTTGAACCCATAAACACACACACATATCTCCGAGTCTTTTGCATCGCGTAGTCCGTATTACTAGTGCTTGGAAATCATTGCTTGTGTCAAGGTTGTTACTACCGAACCCTGTACCTTTTGCGTTACAGATGGATACTCACCTGTTTTGTTTTTGTAGTGGCTAATTCGTAGCAAACGTTAATGATGACCGAACTTGATGAGAAATATAGAAAGAATGTCCTGGACGCCCGGGTAACCGGCTGTTAGACGGGCACCCGTTTTCTAGCCGGGTACCCGGGTGTTATACGGGTACCCGGGTACCCGCCAAAAGTAGCCGTAAATATAGAGTACCCATGTATTTTTTCCGAAATTAACGGGAACCCGTTTAAGACGGGTACTCGTTGGGTAACACCTTTATTTTGCAGATGAACCTACCGTTTAGGCCGCCGATAGCATACGAAGGCTTAGCTCAAAAACAAAATATCATGGCGCGGGATAGGCTTGCTAGAGGTGCAAATAAACACGTGAAAGACAGGTTAGGAGTAGCCACATTATGTGTTGTGGAAAACAGCGACAACTCGTTGTGAGGGAATGATGTCTACGGAGGCTCTGGCTCTGTAATAAGAGCTACAGAAGTGGCATCATTCCATCAGGTTATGAGCCTCGTCGCCTTTGATCCACCTATCCACTGGCACTATGCAACGGCGTCCCGCTGAGTTTGCCAAGCTTTCCAAGAAGTTCAAAGAACGGTCTCCACTTTCTACAGTGCGGAGTAATTTTCATTAAAAATCAAGACCAGCCTCGACATCGAGACATCGCATTTACGAGTACGACAAGTACACCATCAGGGTTAATCGAGAATGTAGACTGCTGCCACGCTATCACGCGCGAAGCAGGAAAATGAGTCTGATCGCGCTATCACGCGTGTAGCAGGTAAGGAGTCCGGTTTCACGCTACTAAGGCGCGCGAAGTCGTTATCAACACCGTTTTTCCCGCTACCACGCGTGAAATACGAAAAATAAATTCGTCCTCGTTGACGGATAGGCTACTCCGCGTAGCATCGGGGGGTCACCTCACGGGGCATACATCATCTCCCGCTTCTGCTTTGAGGCTTACACGCGAAAAAGGCATGTGCCAGACTCAGAGAGGACTCTTCAGCATCTGCTTGATGCGTCCAAGCTACAAGTACGTTTTAGACTCGAAGAAACGGAGCATTGCACTCCACGGAACTAGTTCACGTTAGTACACGTCGAAATATCTTCAACCGCTATTATCACAAATAAACACGGAAAATGCACGTTAACGGCTTTGCGGGGAACGAAACACGGTACTCACCGTCGTCAATTCCGCCAACACCAACTCGATTACACGTCAACATCACACTGCTGGGTGCATGCCGCCCAGTTGCATCTGCCTCATCATCGACTAAAGTCAACAACAGCAGCACCTGCAATATGAATACATCTGCCACGGCGACTACTCTCGTACACAGCAGTACTTGCCGCAGAAGGACTTACGCCACCTACAACAGAGGCCAACACTCCACCGACTACATCATTACATGAGCCACAATCGACCCGGGCTCACCTCTACCAGCGCATCCGCAGCGAGAGGACGAAGAATTATCGACAAAATGCCATCGTCTTTCTAATGAAGACGGAAAAAATCGCCACCTGTAGTCCAACGCAGCGGCCAGCTCGACTACAACATCACCACGGCTATCACCGACTACATGGCTGCTAGCATCTTCAACCCGTTCCATACCACCAGGTGCTTGAATCGCGAGCTTCAAACCAACGCAAAACATCAGCTTTCTCAGCATGCGGAAGAGCAGCACGGATCCTACTGTTAAGATACGGCCTCGAAAGGCCTGTAATTATCCGAATTTGAGACCATTGGGATGGGTTTCGTATGGTAAGGTTGGCGTTTTGTATTCGGGAAAGTTAGGAAATAGGTCGGAGGCACGTGCCTCCGATCTCAGAAGCTATCCGGAGCTCTGGTGGAATCGAATATAGCAACGTCTCTACGAAGGAAAAGAAAGTGAGTACTACTCTCCGAGGACCTGCTCAAATGGCAGACCTGCAGGGGGCACTCTGTGTCCCCACCTATAACCTAACAAATATCGACGTCGACAGACCATGTTTTTTTGGGGTCGTGGGTTCGATCCCCACCATTCACAGTAATAAACTTTTCAGATTTTCCCCATGTCGAAGTTGAAAAATACTCTCCCTGGTATCCCCAGGAAATGAAACAGCTCGGATATTGACAGGTCCGCCCGTGTATCCGGCCGACCTGGTATCCCGCCGTTTCAAGGGGGGAGGGTGGTATACGGCTTAGTTTGGGTAAGCTATTGGTTAACCTTGTGCAAGTGGTCAAACGGACTAATACCCCACTAATACCTTAACAAACACTATACATAGGGACACTTTCGTAAGACATTAAAATAATCGCGCGCGAAGCGCGAAAAAAAGATGGAGGCGTTTTGGAACATGGTAAAACATCCTAAAAAAAATCGCACATGCCTCCCTCTCATAAGAACGGGGCTCACACAACGCTCTTGAGGAGAAATAAGAACTTCGTAACTTTAATACTGAATTTAATGTGGGGCACATCATTAAAAAAATAGAAAATCGGTTTATTATCAGAGGGCCGGCAGCACAATACTGTTGAGATAGGTCTCGAAAGGCCTGTATTTATCCAAATATGATATTATTTGGATGGGTTTCGTATGATAAGGTTGACGTTTTATATTCGGGAAAGTTAGGAAATAGATCGGAGGCACGTGCCTCCGATCTCAGAAGCTATCCGGGTCTCTGGTGGAATCGAATAAAGCAACGTCTCTACGAAGGCAAAGAAAGTGAGTACTCTCCGAGGACCTGCTCAATTATCAGACCTGCAGGGGGCACTCTGTGTCCCCACCTATAACTTTACGTGTGGCGTCGACGAGCTTGAGTTTGCTCTTGTGGCAGCGTTCCTCCAATATCTCCGATTTGTTTTTGTAGCGATTTTGCTCTTGCTTCCCATCGAGCCCACAACCCCTGTTCCTTCTCGAGTGGCTTCTCAATGGAGGGAGCGCCCTTCCTCCTACAATGGCGACCACAACAGCAGCGTCAACCTCCTCCCGGTTGTCTTCGTTCTCGAGCACGGCCGACTACAGCGAGGTGGCCGTGGTAGCAGGCAGGAGGTGTCAAAAGCCATGGCAGGAGGAGCATCTGGGCCTGAGGCTTTCACCCTCCTGTTGCGTCTGCTGATGACGCATTTCGACGGGGATGACACGGAGGAGGGCTACACTAAGTTGCATACTTTGGGGATGTGTAACGGCATGCCTTTTTCTGATTTCAGTGAGGAGTGTCGCGTACTTGTGCCGACCGCTACAGGAAGTGAGCGTATTTTGTCTCCGGGGACGGATGTGGTGTCGGAGGTGGTTCGGGTGGCGGGGAATGAGAAATTTCCGGCTCTCGTGCCTGCGTTGTACCCTGGTTCAAAGGCAACGGACCCGCGGCCATACGCCTCGTTGGATGCTATGCGGCGGACTTTTACGACTAATAAGACACCTGCCGTCAACGGCGAAACACGTGTTTTCTATCCCTGTTTCTTCGACGGGAGCGCGGTCATCCGCCCGTCGGGGCCCCGGCCCGCCGATCATGGGCGCGGCCAGGGCCGCGTGCCGTCCCAGTCGCTATCGTGGCAGATGGGATCCAGCCATCATTCAACTGTCATGCCCATCGTTGGTTCATTTGACCCTCGGCTTGACCACACATCAAACTGCTGGCCACTAGAAGAGCATCATCATGCAGAAGGTTTCGCCCTCAAGGCCTCGTTTAAGGCAGACGACCCTCCTCTTTGGAGCGGCCTCCTTTCACCTCGCGCTGATGTCCTCCGAGAAAACCGGGGGCTTTGCCTCAACTGCCACGAAGACAGCCATGCCTTCAAGCATTGTAGGCATCCTTTCATTACTGCGAGTGGCTGCTTGAACCCTGAACTTATCCAACTTGGCGACGATGACGCACACCGACGCATGGTCTGCTACCGCCGAGACGACAAATCTTGTCGCCCGGACAACCACAAGAAAAATCGTCGCCATCTTTCAGGTCAATCGTCGCCGTCTTCCAGGATCAGGGCCAGGTAAACTGTCACCACGATACCACATACACGTCGGTTCTCCATGGTGGTATCCTGCGCTCGCCCACCTCTTCTGCCCCCGCTCCTGCTCCTCGAATGCTCTTTGGAGCCGCACACAACTCAGGCGAAAATACACTCGCGCGTCAACCTGGCACATTCCGTAACGGCAATCGACAGCTCGACGGCGGTACGGCACCGTCGACAACACTGTCGAGAGTTACCATTTTTGATTTCAGAAGATGCTCGTGTTCTGTTGCTAACCTGTCCGGTAACGCAGCACAGATTGCCTCTGTCAAGAGCCCACGGGCTCCTACGCCGTCTGCGGACGATTCTAACGGCGTAGTACCGGCGGCGGATACAAGCGCTTCAAGCGTGGTTTCCTCCAGCCAGGTAATTTTATATTATTTCTTTTTTGTCGACGGCGAGAACGCGCGCTTCCAGCGACGTTCCCCTCGGTCATGGTCTGAGTTCAGCGACGGGAACCACGCTTCCAGCGCCGTTTCCCTCAGCCACGGCATAAACTCAACAATGGGGGTACGAGTTCCAAACGCCGCCCCCATCAACCATAGCACGGGAGCCTGCGCTTTGCGCGCTCCCCCCGCCAGGCACGCGTCGCGCAACAATATAGCTGCGGTGACGGCGCGTCGCCTTTTTACGCGTACGTGTTTATCCCCCCCTCTCCCTGACCAGGCGGTGGCGGTCGGTTTGAGGTGTGGGACGGTCGACCCTCGAAACAATTCTTCTGACCACGAGGTGGCGGTCGATTTGAGGTATGCGAAGGACAACGCGAAAACACCGAGATATTTTACGAGGCTCGATCCGGTTTTTGCTCGCGATAAAAGCGGGTGCTATGTCCTTTTTTCCATCAAGGAGGAGTCGACAAGACTAGCTATCTCGTCTCCCTTCTCCAAGAGACATAACGGAAAAGAGCCTCCTCGGGTAAAAATACTATTGCCTTGCCCGAGCCCCGCTCCAGAAGACGCCCTCAGGGTCTACGAACCCTGGTTCGCCTTTTAACACTCTAACCCACGTGTTTCGGGCTACGTCTGTCCCAGTGGCACAGGAAGAAGATTGGACACTGCGCGACGGGCCAGTAGTGATGCCACGGCCTCCAGCCTGAACAGCTGGACGCTATTCCCGTAAAATTACGGAAGAATCGCGCCTTTCGTCGAGCAGAAACAGCCCAGAGACCCTGCCCCTTTGGGTGCAGTTGGAGCAGTTTTCTTGCGATTATACGCCAAAGAGCGAGAAGGCCACGACGCGAGAAACCGTGGGTTCGGACTCGCGTCATGCTCCCGAGGCTTGGTGTTCCTGAGGGGGGCACTACAGGCCCAAAGAGCCGAGGCCTGGTGTTTCCAGAGGGGGATATTGCAGACCCAAATGCCCAACGAGGCTGCCGACGGGTTGGCACCGTCGGTGTTGGACTCTTTTTCGGGTGCAGCGAGGGCCGCTTCTTACGCGTTTCCGCCAGCGAGTGAGGAGGATCCGAGGCAAGAAACCCCAGGTTCGGACTCGCATCTTGCTCCCGAGGCCTGGTGCTCCCGCAAGTGGACATTACAGGCCCAAAGAGCCGAGGACTGGTGTTCCCAGAAGGGGACATTGCAGACCCACAAATGTCCAGGCCACCGACGGGTTGGAACCGTCGTTTTTACATTTTTTTCGGGCGCAGTTAGAGCGGATTCTCGCGCTTTCCCGCCAACGAGCGAAAAAAGACCCGAGGGGAGACACCACGGGTTCGGATTCGCGTCGTGCTCCCGATGCCTAGTGTTTTCGAACGACGACATTTCAGACCCAAATTCCAACACGTCTTTTAACCCTTCTCTCGAATGCTTCACAGAAAATGTGGTGTTATTCTGGCAGCCCCCATCCTATTTTCCACCGTGTTCCCCTTCGTCGTTTGCCGTGGACGACGTGCCATATTCTTGCGCGGAGCAGTACATGACGGCCGAAAAGACCAAGCTTTTCCAAGACCATCGAACAGTGGGGCTCATCATGTCGTCGCCTAGTCCAAGCACACGGAAACGCATCGGTCGAGGCGTGCGCAACTTTGACTCCGTTGTTGGAGACAGGGACAAGCAAAACGCCGTGTTATCTGGCACCTACGCCAAATTCACGCAGAATCCAGCCATACAAAAATAATATTTTGAGCTCTGACAACAAGCTTCTGGATGAATTCAGTCCTCTGTATCCAGTGTGGGGCATTGGTCTCCGGGCGGATGGTCCCAGGGCCAACAACCCATGCCAGGGGAGAGGGAAAACTTGCTCAGTGAGGCACTTTCTGCCTTTCGCGAAGCTATTCGCGACAATGAGACCGGGTCGGCGCACCCGGCCTCCCTTAGTCGGTTCCGCACCTGCACTGCGAATGCAAGAACCAAGAAATCTCGTCCGCACCGCAACCGGGCCGTTAACAGCGGCCAGCGCTCACAAAACTCCCCCTTCGGCGTTTCCGGCCTATTTATCGGGAGCGACGGCCAATTAAAAGCCGTGGAGTTTGGAGATAGTCTCTGGCGTCGCCCCTGACTTTGCGCTGTCAGAACATGGCCCCTGTTTCGTCGAGGGTACTGTGACGCTGGACGACGTTTCGTTCACTATGAAAATCGCGTATATCAGTCGATCAACGCTCGACTCGGAGAGGCACTGGACTTCTCTAGATTTGGGGACCGGCAGCATTGCTTGGGCTCCCAAACACCTCCGAGGGTACTGTGGAGAACAAAGTTCCGCATATCCTCCGGCCACAAGACACAGGAGAGCACTGGCAAAGTGGGGACCCTCAATGCACGAGTCCAACGGTAGCTTGAGTTCGTCACCGCGTTCGATTGCACACTCGAGTACCGCAAAGGCAGCGCCAACAGCATCGACGATTTTTCTGGCCCGTTTTCCAGAGCCTGCTGCGGAGTACGACCGCAGTGGCTTGACAAACTTCAACCCCGTGGGGTTGACAAGCCCCAACCCCGTTGGAGAAAGCGGTATCAACCTCTTACGGACGCGCGGGCTGCGAGCTCCCTCTTCGTTGATCCCAGGGGTCGTTTTGGGTGGACTCGCGCCCCTCGCCGAAAGCACTATCTTGGGTGGGCTCGTGCCCCACACCGAAAGCATTGTTTTGGGCGGACTTGCAACCCTCGCCGAAAGCACTGTCTTGGGTGGGCTCGCGCCCCGCACTGAACACGCTGCCTTGGGTGGGCTACCTGTCACCTCTACCGCATTTCACGATTTTCGCACACACGAGCCACGTACAAGGATTGACGGCCTTCCTGCTTCCCTGGGGAGATTCGTCGCTCGTGTTTCTGCCTCCGTCGCCACTACCGAAGGCTGAACCGGCCGCGGGTCGATGTCGCCTGCCGCTGACACTGTTTTCGCTTCGATTTTTGCCATACCTATCGAGGGCGGCACGGGCTCCGCAGAAGCCCTGGCTGCAGCGACGCCCATCGCACAGCCGACTCATCTATCCCGGAGGTCTAAACAGGAGTCGGCCCCCGCCGGGACCACCGGTTCGACTGTGTCCGTCTCCGTCTTGTTTGACTCTCCAGCCCCTCCGTCGTCGACGACGCACCGACGAACAGCGACAACAACGGGTAACGCACCCCCGCTGTAGATTGTGGATTCGGGCCCGGCGGGGCCCCTCGGCCATCTTCCAAACGAGGTACAACCCCGCCGCGAGTCCCACGGCCGCGGCCGGCTCCGCCCGCCGCCGCGACCCCTGCTCTTGTCGACTCGCCGGTCCGCACGGTGCCACTACCGTCCGACCGCGACCACGCAGAGCCCATATGGGAACTCCTATCTAACGGCTCACGCCTTCTCGTGGTGACACGCCGACCGCATATACAAGGTCGGACGCCCTTGGCGACGCTGCTTAATTGCGGTTCGCTGATTCCGTCGCGCGTTATTCACATGACGATTGGAAGCGAAAGCAGCACGCTGAGCCGACGTGTCACGCCATGATGCGTTACGTTTCTATCGGCCGGCCATCGGTCCTGCCGCCTGACGTTTTGGCGTGCTGCCTTTCGCACAAGAGTCCATCCCTCTCAGACATCAACGAGTTGGCGAATAAGGGTTGACTACATACAACCGACGACGACATCGTCCTACTTGTCCGTAACCCGACACTGCCGCCAACAAGGTCTGACAAACCCAACACTGTGGGGCGGGTTGCTTGCCTGCTGAACAACGAGCCAGTTTGCATCTACGTTCCCCTGCTCATGCGCCCTTGGATCATGCAAGCTTGTCACTCGACGGCCTCTTGTCGCCTTGGCACCACGCGCACGTTGCGCATGCTGGAGCGTTTTTGTTGGTGGAATGGCATGAATGGTGCACCGGGTGGTGGCTTCGCCACTGCTTGAAGTGCCAAGCGCGGAAAACCCCACGGCTGACTGTCCGCTATCCATCATCACAATGCATCTGCCGGAAGGTCCAGGTGTCGCCGTCAGTGTTGACTACTTCGGCCCCCTTCCGGTCACACCATGAGGCAACACCTACATTCTGCTGTTCACCGATCGCTTCAGTCGTCGGGCCGACATGTTCCCCGTCACTGCCGCTGCGTTCACCGCGGAGGGTACAGCCAACATCCTGGTGAACCAATACATCCCCTTGTGGGGGTGCCCGCGCACCATACTCTCGGATAACCGACTGCAGTTCTGCTCCAAGCTTTCACAAGTTGTATATCAGATGTTGGGTGTGCACAAGCTTGCTACAAGGTCCTATCATCCCAACTGTAACGGGGGCGTTGAGGGGGTGAACCATACTATGGCCCAAATGCCGGCTATGGCCGTCAACGGGCGACAAGACAATTGGGACTTGCATCTGCCCCACGTTTAATTCGCTCACAACAATTCCGTCAGCGCGGCGACTGGCGCCTAACAAAGCCCACATGGGCAGACCCCAACGGCTCCCCCTGACGGTTTTCGACCGCACTGGTGTCGTGAGACACCAGAGTCTGGCCCGTGACCCCCTGGCCTATTGCGACTTGACCACCGGCCGGCAAAAGCGCGCGCACGACATTATCCGCGCACACCACGCCCTCACCGTTTCCCGTGTTAACCGCCGAAACTCCGCCCTCGCCGGCGCGCTGCGTCCAGCACCTTACTTCGCTGTAGGTGGTTGGGCATGGGCGTACAATTCTGCCTCTACCATCCGCTAGGGTGTGAACGCAAACGCCGACGCCAAGGTACTCAAGGCCAAACTCGCGCTTAGCTGGACTGGCCCGTACAAGGTTCTGGCCGTCGGTCCCTGCTCCGCCGCCGAGACCCCGGACGGTTCGCCGCTCGGGACAAACCTCCTCTATTTGGATCTCCCTTCCGACCTGCCCGGTTCGGACGCTCGTCGGCGTGCGGCCATCGAGCGCTGCAAACTCTGTGCCAACCCCACGACAGCGGGGACCTACCGGCGGGGCTGACGCAGTACGTGCCCAACAAATTTTCTGAGAAATCCCCGCCGTACCACGTCACTCGAGACGACGTTTCGACTCCCCTCCACCGGCTGGAGGTGGAGCAGATCACTGGTGATCAGTCGGTGCGGGGGCGAGGTGGCACAATCGCGGTGCTATACAAGACGCATTGGGCGGGACTCTCCGAACCTTCCTAGGAGCGGGAAATGGACCTCCACCTCTCCCGCTCCCACATCTTGCGTTATTGGGCCGTAACCCCGGACCAGCACCGCCAAACCAACCGTCTCTACCGCCGAATGCGGATCGGGGCGGCACATCGCGAGCTCTTCCGCAACAACGGGGAACGTTTCCTAGCGCTGGGCTGCGCCTGTCTTCCTCGCGTCGATTGGCTCCGTCGCTGCCACGACACAGTACTTCTTAAGGGAGCCCGCTTTTGGTACAAGGGAGACGATGGGTTTTGGTGGCTTGGAGAAATCAGCGCGAACATTACCGCGGACAAGGTATACCTGGTCCGCTTTCTGGACGACCCGGGACCGATTAAACTTCCTCTTTCCCCGGCGCGCTACACGATTTTGGCGGGGGCCGCAAGAGGCTCTTGGTGCTTGCAAGTTCACATCGCCAGTGCGTTTCCTCGGGGAATCCAACGTAACGTGGACGAATCTCGAGTCGCGATCATGTTGACTTTCACGCCGCCACCGCTCCTCGATAGTTCTTTAATTTTGGGGTTATGAGTTTTGAGTCTTTGCCTTTGGGTTGTTCGTAGTGTCCTGAGGGTCTTTGTCGGGGTTTGGCGCGGTTCTTCCACTAATTTTCCTTTTGTCCTGCCGAACCCCCTGCTCAGTGCCGGGTCAGGATTCGGGTAAAACGCCGCTATCTGAGGCGCAGGGCTGTCGCCTTTTCGTCATTGTTCAATTTCGCCTTGCGGACGCCCTGCTCAGCCCAGAGCCGGGGGGCGACCAGGGTACCCTGTTCGCGCGTAACGTGGTACAGGGCTATGTACGGGTCTGTGTGCCATCTTCATGTTTTGTGTGTTGTATTTGTTCTACTTTGTTTCTTTCGACTGAACAATTCCCTCCCTAGCGGGGCTGTAGGTGTTGCCACCTTCCATCCCGGGCATTTGTCGTTTCCTCGTCTAACTCCCCGCCATGCCGATGGCCCGCAGGAGGATTTTCGCATGATTTCTCCCTTGTGTTAGCGGCTGTGTTCTCCTTCATATCGACGAGGGCTGCCTTTTCATGGTACCGTTTCTGTGGTTGGTTTGCCGTGGTAAAACCTTTCCTGCCCCCACCCGCCACACCGGCGGCATGCGGCAGGTTGTACAGCCTTTTCTGCCCCCCGCCGCCACACCGGCGGCACGCTGCAGGCTTTTGATGGGTGACTTTTGCCTTGTTGTAGGGTCAGCGTTTCTTTCAACTGCTTTTCTTCGCGTGTTGCTGGCTCCATAGCTAGACGGTTAAATGTGTGGGAGTAGGCATCTTCGACTCATGGTCTAGTTCGTAGAACCGGAGTTTCCCTGAATCTCCAATATTTCTGCATATGCGCCTCATCAGGGTGGGCTAGTGTTAAGATACGGCCCCGAAATCCTGTAATTATCCGAATTTGAGATCATTTGAATGGGTTTCGTATTATAAGGTTGGCGTTATATTTTCGGTGAAAAGTTAGGAAATAGATCGGAGGCACATGCCTCCGATCTGAGAAGCTATCCGGGGCTCTGGTGGAATCGAATAAGCAACGTCTCTACGGAGGAAGAGAAGGTGAGTACTCTCCGAGGACCTGCTTAATTGGCAGACCTGCAGGAGGCACTCTGTGTCCCCATCTATAACTTTACAATACCATGAAAGTAGTACAGGACGTAAGAATGGCAAGCTGATATATCTAGGTTGACAAGAAATCCGGGAGCTGAAGTTAGTGCAGATGACACCCTCTCCCAAAAAAAAAAACCGCAGCCCCAGCCAGGATTCCTGTTTCTCGATATCAAATAGGTACCTGATACTTACTTGTACAAGTAGGTGTAGTGCAGATATATTATTCTAGGTACAAGGCTGCTCATACAGCAGTAGTAGAAATAAATATTAATAGGAAAGAAAGGAAGAAATCGAAATAATTCTGGCCGAGGCTTGATTTCTTATTTGAGAGAGGGTGAGTTCTACTCACTATCTTCAGCACAGCGCCTCTCAATTGTCTTCCTTTCCTGGTAAGGTATCAGCCGTTTGCTTTCCTATACAAGTATCCCTGTTTGTTTTTTTACATTCATGTCGTGCACTATTACAAGTAGTGCTGTATCACATAATATGTACAACGGCAAGCATCACCAACCAGCCGCAAAGCAGTGATTTTTTCATGCGTTTGTGATCAAATGTTGTCGTTGCTATACACCGCGTTTCTTTTGCGTTGAACTCCTTGGTGTGTATCGAATGAATGAGGTAGGGCTTTTGGTGACAATATTCGACTGGGAGGCGATGCGGGTGGTTCCGCCAAAATAGACGACACGAACACCACAAAAAATGGGACCCATGTAACTCGAGTTCAACCAAATGATTGGCGATGCCTTTGAAAAATCTTCCTTCTTCCAATATCGATACTTTTGTGTGGTGTATGTCTTGGCACTGAACCGTTCTTGCCGCCCGGCGACATCCAGCACCCCCATCATGCCCGGCGAAGGAAGAGAAAAAACAGGGGGGTTGGGAATAGTTACGAATAGGTACCAGGTAACCCCCCCTCCCTTCTTCTTTCCCTCTCCCCAGGGATGGCAAAAAGGAAAACATGGGAAAGGAAAAACAAAACAAAAAGGGGTCACAATTTCGTCGACAAAGGTGGTAATATCACTGTTGACCCCCCCCACCCGAGATCAAGCAAACAATCAAACCGAGGGCCACACAAAACGAAACGGCCGGCTCGCAAGCGAAGCAAGAACATGATAAACTCGTACAATTTGTGTTCTCAGTGAATTAACATAAGGCAAACTCTACCCGAAACTGCAGACGCTAACCTACCACACCAAGATGGGCCGGAGTATCAAGCGACGATCAGGGGCGTAGACCCTACTGTGCACTTTTCACATTCACACCACGACCACCACTTCTTTTCGTCTGATCTAGTTGTCCTAGTTCTGCAGGCCTCGGGCCTGTGCTTTTTTGGCCGCACATTGCATTGGGGCCGCCCCTCCCTCCCACGCGGGGTAGGGTGGGCCTCCTGGTACGCGCCTGGTTGTCCACTGTGGCCGCGGTGGAAGAAAATCTGAGGGCCCCGGAGTGGGCCCTTGGGCTTTTTTCGGCGTCGGTTGGCGGCGCCAAACTACCCAGCCTCATCCTATCCGCCGCCAAAATCCAACATCTCTGCAGCTGACGCCGACACGCCTGCACCTGCCGCTGCGCCCCCCCCCTTCACTGCCGCCACGAACGCTAACAATACCTGCCCCATACCAACTCCGCGAAGCAGCAGGGGAAACCACGCTACCGACAACACCCGCAATCATCGCGCCCCCGTCAGCTTCCTGCAACCTAGCACGCAATGCAGCATGCTGTTGACTAATAGAGAAAATCGTATTCTCAACGTTGGCGTGCCCTTTGATTGCATCATAGTGATTCTGAACTTGATGGGAGGTCGACAAGATCAACCGCCCCCTCGCCCCGAGCATCAGGTCCCCGCAATCTGTGATAAATGTCATTTTTTTCACCAGTGTCTGCCACGTCAAGAGCAGAGACCCACCCAGGAAACATCGGGCTATCTGGTGACCAGCTGACCGTGTCGCTTCAGATAATCTCAAACTCAAACTCTTCGTAGCACGCTCCACCCTACTTCGGCAGTCCGCGGTTCTTCGCAGCGATATTCCAGCGATAATTGAACTCCAGCGGAATCGAGTGGGCCAGCGCAGGAGAAGCGCAATAGTAGCCTGCGGAGGTAACGATGAAAACCCTTTTAAAAAGGACATACAGTTACAGCAGGCGGAAAACATATTGAACAGGTGTACGTCAGGCCCATCATAACACGAATTACCTGGTTCACCACCAAGCGGAGGAAAAACTCAACATGTAAACAAACACTGCAACAAACGAAACCGTGGGGTATACTTGACGGCAAATACTATGAACATCGGGTTATTATGCCGTGAGGCCAACGTCATGGATGGAAATGGCTGCTGTACCTGCTATTAATATTAATAGTGATAGAAACGTCACGCAAAACACACAGACCAAGCCCCGATACTGCTGGAACCTCTGACACAGCGACGAGTGGTGATCCCCGCTTTACTTTTCCCTGTTGCGTAGAACAGCGGCACGCCGTCAGCCTTGCTTAGATAACCAGCTTTGATGTGCTTGCGGAGCAGCTTCACGACCTCCAGCGCTTTCGGGCGCAGGAGCAATTATCCCATTTTCGCATCGATCACGTCGCAGAACCGATCAATCGCTGAATCAAAGCAAGTCAACAATCGTGTTCGCTCCGGCACCAATCACCTACAATTCCGCAAGAAACACGTCCAGTTCATCTCTATATACTCTCCTCTCTGGTAGGTGGTGTGAAATGTCTCGCATTTGCTCCAATCGCAGGGAGAAGCTGGAGAGCTCAAGGACAAGTTGCGAGTACTTGCGAATGATGAGTTCGGTTTCCTCTGTTTGACCTTCGATTCGGTAGAAGTCATCCCATCCTGCCGAAATCTGGTGTATGGTCCGGAACTCATAACGGAAACCACCCTCGATTTCTTTCTCGAGTTGGTCCCTTTTTGAGAGCAGCTCTTCCAGCTCCCACATCGTGACCCGCTAAGAGCTCCCTGTTCTCTCTGCCAACGCCTTCACGTCCACGACGCCCATTTTTACCTCGCCCTCAGGCATAGTTCAAAAAAGGGACCCAGCTCGCTTCCTTTCACAGGGAGAGCTGTTTTTGTGATATCTCCAGCTAGCTCTCTTCCGCAGAAGAGCCCAAGTCACTCAACACCCTTGTTTTCTTCGAACAGGGAACGTACAGCGTACGGTACGCGATAATCATCGTGTTTATTGATCCCTACGAAGCGTAGAGGGCTTACCCGTTGAGCTGATTATTGTGGGGTAGTGGAGTCACCGGTATGAAGACAAGTAAAAGACGTACAAATACATAGTAAGTTTCTCCTAGTCAAGGCACATCGTGGAAAGGAGAAGACTCACTCGGCAGAAGAAGCATAACGGCGAGTTACGGCGAAATACCGAAAAAAAAATCCACCATCTGATATGCCACTGCGATGTAGCCAACCTATCACTGGAAACCCCTACAATACTCAACCGTCATCATATCCGCATCGTGTCCAAGCATACAATCAACAGGATACCTTCCACGCGCTTCCACGTATATCGCGCCTGGTGAAGAAGAGTCACGGCGCCGTCGAGACCTCCATGGCGTGGTATAGAGATGCTTGCTATATCGTTATTCCGAAAGCCATCAAGGAGGCAAGTGGTTTTCACGTCACTTGTGTCGTTGTTCGGATCAGTGATATGGAGAGACTTCAGCTCTCGTCGAAAACAATGCCTGTATGTATTGGGTCATGTATGGTGACCATTACGCTCCTGCCGATCTCGCTTCCAACTGAAGGTAGCGAGAGCGGGCGTGGCCAGATGTGAGTCACAGCTCGTAATCCCAGTACTTGAGACTGGAACTGAGAGCACTGCACAGCAGCAGCCGCAGGAGCAGCAGCAGCAGTTCGAGACGAAGGAAAAGTGGATGGTGTTTGGGGCTTGCAGAGATGACGTGGAACTAGAGACGAGGGGGGAAGAGCAGGAGAAGCACTTGCAGCTGCCACCGAAGGAGCAGCAGTCTGAGACGGGGGAGAAGGGATGGCTCAAAGATTTGGTTGTGAAACCAAATTTCGAGCAGTATCTGCCGTGCTCTGTGGGAGCGCCGGCTGCTGAGCCCGTAGATGTGTGGGCCCGGGATGGGGTCGGCGCAAGGTGGCTGGTTGCGGTGGAGGACGCTGGGTGTGGGAGGCACGGACACCCACAGGTGGAGAATCCTTTCCCCGCTTGCGCCAGACTAAGGCAATAATCACAGATAATGTCATGAACAATTGCTTCTGTCTGGGCTTTGTCTTGATTCTAGAGTAATACAGCAGGTAGTGGGCGTTTGCTGTGAAAATACATCATAATATGAAATGCTGTCGCGACGTATGATACTGCTAACTACCTGGTATAGTCTACAACAGCAGTATGTGACTGACGTAGCGATGACATGTTACTCTTTGCGGCTGAGATGATCATTTTCTTTCGCATTGTTTGCGGTCAAGACTTTGATTTTCGCGTTGAATCATAGCAAAAGACAGAGTAGCTTGGGCAGAGGGACGGGCAGGATAAATGCTTGTGCCTGTCCTCCGGCCCCTCTCGCCCCAACCACCGGGAAATGTGATTGTGGTATGATAGCTTTGCTGATCAACAGGTTTCTAGGCACAGGATGCAGGATGCTTGACGGGTTGAGAATAGATGATGTCATCAGTAGCTAGCGCTTGCTTGCGACAGCCGTATTTCCTGTCTGTCGTCGTAAGTACAGTATGTTGGTACCTCGGTTCTTTTTCAATCAAGCATTTTTCCTCACGCACCAAAGAGGGAAGGAATTGATGACGAATTCGCCATCTCCGAAATTCAAACATTGATATATATTTATTTGCTTTCGGTTGTGTGCCGTGTATTTTCCTAACAAAATTCCTTGTACGATATCGTACGTCATCCGGTTTTACAGATAAATTGGTGACGGCTGATGGCTGTAGGGGTACGGTAAGTACCAGTAGTATTATATTTAAGGTGTGTGTGTGTTCTTCACATTAAACCGTTCTTCTACTCGTCGACATCCAGCACACCCAGTGTCCGTACTGATTCTTCACCCTAGAAAGATCAGCTCTGTGGTCACAAGCTACGACACAGAGATAATGCATCGTAATGCATTCGACAACGCAATGTCATGCCCTAGTACTGGGTACGACAGGCACAACATACATACGTAAGCAACAGAAATACATTGGAAGAGAGAATACGAAATAAACAAAAACAAAAACAAAAACAAAATAATAATAAGAAAACATATATAAACAAAGATAAAAATAAAACAAAATTGAAACAAACAAAATGAGGGGGAAATCGAAGAAACAACCCAACCGGAAAGGAGAGCCGAAGCTCGGAAAAGAAACATAATAAAAATAAAATAAAATAAAGTAAGGTAAAACCAAAATAAGATAATCCGAACACGAGCCAAAAACCTGGACACGCAAGGAGGGAACAAAGGGGAAAAAAATACCCCAGAAAAAGAAGAAAAGTGCTACGTACCTACTAGTCGGCCTGGTACCTTGCTACCCTGTCTGCCATCTCCTTCCTGCCTTCGTCCACCGCGGTCTCCCTTCTATTCCTCCTGTTGCCCCCCCTGCCTCCACTCCCTTGGACGGCTTTCCTTCTACTCCTCCTGTTTCCCCCCCTCTCCCCTTTGTGTTCTTCTCATTAAACCAAATACCTTGTAAAAGAGAGAAACAACGAAAGAAACCAAGACAAAACAAATAAATAAATAAATAAATAAAAAGGGGAGCCAAAGCTCGGGAGATAGAAACATACCCCGAGCATGAGCCAAAATGGACATGCAAGGGGGAAAGAAAGGGAAAAAAATACCCCGGAAGAAAGGAAACAAGTAAAAGAAGGAAGACTGGGAGGGCCAAATAGAACAGGCTCGTCACCTACCCACCATGCAAGACTCCCTTCATAAGGATAAGAAGGGGAGAGAAAAAAAGAAAGAAAATAAATAAATTCACGGAAAAATCAAAGTACCAAGACATCACATTCCGAGTAGCCGTAGCAGTTGGCGGTACGAGTGGCATAGATAGAAAGGTTCCACCTACTAGTCGGCCTGGTACCTTGCTACCCTGTCTGCGGTCTCCTTCCTACTTTCATCTACCGCGGTTTCCCTTCTACTCCTCCTGTCCCCCCCCCTGCCCCCATACCCTTGTGCGGTGTTCCTTCTACCCCTCCTGCTGCCCCCCTTCCCCCCGTTCCCTTCGACACCACCCACGGCGGATGCGCGGCGCTGTCTACTCAGCTTTGCCTCATCCTCGTGCCACCTGCCCATGAACCGTTCAGCTGCTTCGAGGACCCCCCGGTACCACTTGCCCGCCTTTTTTGCTGCAGTGGGCCACAGCGCGGTCCCAACTCCAAAAACTAAGGGGGAGTGTTCCGTTGATCCCTCGTTGGCTTTGAACACCCTAAGGTCCTCAGCTATGGCTCTAGGCCAAGTCTTGAGTTGTCCGCCTGGTTTCGGGTTCTCCCCACCAGCGATCGTCCCGAACATCAACCGACGGGGCAATCGCCCCTTGTGTTGTCGCACCAGGGCCCCGGCAAAGAAGAGCCGCCGTTTACGGATGGTCGTTTCGATGCTCTCGCATCGTGTCATCCTGAGGGCCTTCGCGTACGAGAGGGTGGTGTGGTCGGTGCGTAATCGGCGCTGGAAGCCAATGACTCGCAAAAGGACTTCGTGGTGGGCTGATCGGAGCTTGGCGAAGTGGTCCGCATTGAGGGTCCACGTCACACACCCGTACAGCAGGGTCTCAATGACCTCGGCCTTCAGCATGCGGACTTTCAGACTAAGCGGGGCGGTCGTCCTATCATACAATTCCGGGCCAAACCGTTTGAGGCATGCCCGCATGAGACGGATCCGTCGTTCGATTTCGAGCGAGAGGTCAGCGCTTTCGTGGATAATGCCGCCTAGGTATAAAAAGGTACGCCCGGGAGATGATGACGGGTATTGTTAATACCAGTAGTATTATATTTCGGGTACGCGCGAGAGATGATAACAACATGCGTGGTAGTTTAGGCGTCTTATGCAATGCGGGCTACTTCCAGAATAGCTGGTTGTCAACCTCAACAGCGATCTAGCATAGTGCGGTGCACGAAATGAAGAAACCGGTACTCGTAGTCAGGAAATATAGTATTACTCACGTGTTGTAATGCAGTATGTGATGAATATATCCGGACGTGTTTTTCTCGTTAAACTGAAGATTCCACCCTGATCTTGTCCCGGTTATGCTCACTGTATTATGAATACGATATTGTCGTCTGACATGCTTTGCTTGACAAAGGTTGATGATAGGATTTTGATTGCATGTTCAAGCCTCCTTTCGTTTGATCGCCCCCTCAACTCCCCCCACCCTTATCATGCGCGTGTGCAGAGTGTTATGATGAGGTATCTGCTGTATGCCGGCCCAGAAATAATAAGCAGGGGGAATGGGGTAGATCATAAGGTTATTATCGTCCTTAGTTAGGTGCTTAAACATTTTATGTACGTACGTAGTATACGAGCATTTTGAGTACAGACAAAAATAATCGACATTCATTCCTGCGTTTGGTATGGAGTTTACCTGATACCGTATCCTATATACGAGTTTTAATCAAGGTTGCCAAACAGTTTAAAGGATCGTTATTTCTTTATCGTGGTAGCTTATCAAATAGCAGCACGGACTAACAGTCTTGCAGCACTGTGATACTACGTGTCGCTCTTCCGGGAAGGAACATGCGGAAGAGCTTGACCCTCGATATAACAACCTCGTCACGTGTAGCGAGGCGTTTGTGCTCTGATCCATTGGTACACTGAAACCGAAAGAAACACGCGGTTGAATTCGTGCTATAACGGCATCAAACTGTTTTCGAGTCAATTCTGAAATATGGTGACATATTGCGGCATTTGATATATTTTTGCGGGGTTTGCGGTGAATGATGATACATGCGTTAGTTCGGGTAGGACATACCCGCTCAATGAAGGTCTCAAACAGACTGGCCTTTTTCGCGAGCTGGTCGGATGCTTCATGTGGCTAGCTAACCAGACACATCCGGACATTGCGAAGGCAGTGAGATCGGTGACTAAAAACACGAATTTAATGAGGAAGGTACACTGGAAGACTGCAGGTGGTATTTTCGCTTTCACCGGGATTTTGTTATGTACATTTGATTTAGGAGAATGGTACAATATCTCATGATTTAGAACGCTAGGTTCGCTGGTTCTACTGTTTAACCATGATATATGAGATTTTCGGGACTTGCGGACTGCAACGGCTTTTTGTAAACTTCCCGAGGTCACCCCCGCGTAATCAGTCTATAGTTTTCTCAACAAGCCCCGTAATGAGACCCAGCTGAGCCAAATCGGTTAGTTTGCCATCCTGCAGGGAGGGTTCACACCCATCTGTTACCGCTTGTGCGGAGCAGTATTCGCTTGATTTGATACGGAGTATATTCATGAGCTGGAATTATGAGATTTTTGGGACTTGGGGACGGCAACGATTTTTGGTAAACTACCCGGGGTCATACCTGCGTAATCAGTCTATGGTTTTCTCAACTAGCCCCGTAATGAGACCCAGCTGAGCCAAATCGTTTAGTTCATCCTGCACGGAGGGGCCACGCCCTCCTGTTACCGCTTGTGCGGGGTAGGACTCGCTCGACCACCCAAGAGGATTATGGCTCGGTAAGTAGGAAAAAATTCTCAAACTCGACGAGTTCGATACGTCTGACCCCGAGGGCGAGTAATTTTTTGCGAGCTGATTCGAATTATTTCTTGACGGATTGTTCTGCATATACTGCCTGGATTTTGGTACTTTTAAGAGTGCATGGTGTTTAGGGAGGCAAGTAACTGTTTCTTGACTTCGAAAAAATAATTTTTCACGATTGCGTTGTCTAGTATGACATTATTTTTCTTTGGATTTGAGCATTTGAAATCTGAATGGATTTTTGGTATGTACGCATCCGGGAGGCATTTGTCTAATTCGAAAGTGAGTTTTGATACTGCTGTCCGATCACACTTGTTGGCACCCCTATTCTATGGAGGCGTCGTTCTACAGTAGCCCCCCCAACTTTTCTGCAACGAAATCGCCGGTTTTGAAACCAGCCGCCAGTTTTATCTCCCGAAGTGCGATGTCCCTCGATACCCCGACATCATTGATCTATAGACCTTTGCACAATGAAAATATATGGAAACGCTTTTTTTTACAGGGTATCCTTCCTTGTGTCGAGCAGCCGTGAAACGTTCGTTAAAGAAAACCGCTGGTTTTGGAGGGGGCTATCGTAGAATAACTCGGAGCTGACAACCGTTTTATGAAGAAAGCTGAGTGCTGATTATAAGGCCGATGTTTGAGTTTGGATTTTGGAATTTGGATTTCAGATTTGAGTTTTCGGTCTATGGGTTTCAAATTTGAGTTTTTGTTTTTGGACTTGGGATTTCACGAGTTAGATCTTAGGTTCGCAAAGATTGACGTTAGATACTGTCCTTGAATTGCATCTCTAGATTTAGGGAGTGTCTTTCAAGGACTATGGTGCTGCAATCTTTCTTTCTTGTCACAGTAGTACTGGGAGGATATTGATGGACCGTATTTTTCATTGAATCGTTTTACCCTGATGATATGATAGTATAACATCATACCGTACCATTTACGAAGCAGGGAGGCTGTTGATTGTATGCTTGAATATGATGCGGATATGATGGCGGTTGCGTATTGTAAGGGTTTCCAGTGATGGGTTGGCTACGTCGCAGCGGTACATCGGGATGGTGGAATTATTTTGGGTATTCCGCCGTCACTCCTCGTTGTGCTTCTTCTACTGAGTGAGTCTTCTCGTTTCCACGATGCGCCTTGGCTAGGAGCAACTTACTATATATTTGTACGCCTTATACTTGTCTTTATACTAGTGACTCCACTACCCCACTATTGTCAGCTCAACGGGTGAGCCCTCTACGATTCGTAAGGATCAACAAACGTATCCACAGGCGAACCTTGAGCGTGTGTGGGCCACCCCTCTGATTCAGCAGTTGGGCAACAATCAACATTAATTCAGAACACTCGAGCAGAAAAAAAACGTATACAAAGCGCACATTGACCCCCCGCAGATTCAGAAACGAACGAAACATATTTGCCACCTCTACAGCGCTCACGTCGTCCTGGTCGACATTGCCACCGATCTCGTCTCCGGCTCTTAGGTCGCAAGCGCGGTCGTGACCAACATCAAAGTCATACCCGTAGCCACCGTCCTCTTTGCCCTCGTCCGAGTCCGCATCATCTAAAAAAATAGCACCAACGAAAAAGTTGGGTGTGTTTGGCGTATAATACAAACGTCAGCAAGAAAATGAGGAACGACAATGCGGGCAGGGTGTCAGACAACTCAGCTCAATTTCTTACCAGGACGGGGTAAGTTTTTTACCTATTAATAGCGAGCCCACCACGTGGCAAGGTGCGTCGGTAGCGAAGAAGCCGGCGTCATCGTTGTAAGCGGCACTTGCATTCGGGTTCGGCGACGGTGCTGGTGTCGCATGCGGGGCTGTCCAATCGGCCGCAAGGCAAACATGGGTAACGTCCCACAGAACAAGCCTGTCACAGCCGCCGCAGATTTACTTCATCGTCACACGACCTACACGAGCGGAGGAAGGTGCCTCCTTGTGTGCTAGGTACGTAGCAGGCTTCATCGCGTCGCTCACGTTGACTACGACGCCTTTCTGGCCGCCAGATTGACGTCAATGACGACGCCACCGACGCAAAGATCTAGCGGTAGTCTCATGACTCTGTACGTTCCCAACACCAACACAACTGGCATTGTTGTTGCAGTGGAGTCGCACCTAGAGTTTCATCGCAAATAGACCAGGTTTGGGGGGTGATCTACCAGGTGTCTTTAGTCGCTTGTGATGCGGATGTGCCGTGCATGTTGTTGGTTTAGATGACCAAGAAATAAGGTCTCGATAAATGTGGTACAAAACATCCAAATCGCATCTCTGTTCCCGGTCGGAACCGGGCCGCTCATGGGATCCTTCAATATCTCGATCTCCACGTAGACGAAAACCGACGCGTAAGCATCCACGCAGGCATACTCTACCCGTGACGGCACCGTGAGGATTTTAAAATGCAGGCATCATCAACATTCCACCTACAAGCAGATTCAAGAGCATGGCGCCAACAATCAAGCAGACAAGAAGAAACGTTCGATAACCCACAACGAGCGTGAACAGGACATGCGCATAGCTAAATAGAGTAGTATCACCAGTTGGGCAAGGGGAGAACTCCGGCGAGACAAGCGGAAGGTCGGGTCTGTGGGCAACTCTTTCCCAAGCAAACTAGACACTATACCCGCCAGCGAAAGAGATGGCGTTTGCACCCAACAAGCTTTCGCGTGAGTCAGCGCGTCTACAGAGTTCGCGACTTTGACTTCATCGAAATACGTCGCGTCACTTGGTGTTGACGCCAAGTCTGCCATGATGTTCTGGTACCAAATCACGCTGGTTTTTCACCTTGGTAAACGCAAGCAAGAACTTTCGAAATAAATACCGCCTTGTGTCAGCTGCGAACTGCCGAACTAAGAAAACAAGACTGCCACAGTTGTACCAGGTGCCAGTTATCATGTACCACTCATCATTTGCTCAGAGCTATTCATCACGTGTACGAGTGTACAAGCTGCGACAACAAACAAGCTTCAGCATAAGCAATAGCTTCAAAATAGATCGGGTAAAGTTCAAGGCTGTTATTTACACAAAAATAAGAAACTCGGGATACATACGTTATACTGAAGTTAATGTACAACAAGGTAGAGTGCACCCTCTCCCAAAGGAGAAAGCCAGCCTAGGTCACTGGACTATTTATTTATCCAGGATTTATCTGGTATATATTAGGTGTCCTGTACTTCTGCACCTGGTATTGGGCACACGATTGATGAGACGTCAGGTGTGGTATATACTTCGTACCAGGTACAAGGTATCGCATGCTCAGAGGTATGATACCTGGTACCTGGTAGACTCGAGCACAACCAGGAGCGCACAAGCAGCAGGAGCAGTAGCCTACAATGACCAGGTACGACTCGTGCCTCGTATCCATATAGCATTGCCGCAGACAAACTGCTGATGTACAGCAGTACAGACAGGGCACGTAAAAATAAACCTGGTTAATGAGAAAGCCAGGGTGATACTTAGTATTTAGCTACCGAAATAAGAAACTCGGGAGTCAATATACTGAAGTTAGAACAAACCCTCTGCCAAATACGAAAGCCAACCTACTGCTGCTGTAGGTCAGTGTTTCTGTGCCTTACGATATGTACAGCAGTACTACAGGAGTACAAGACACCTACCTGTAACATTAAAGTTTCTTTAATAGTAAGAAAGCCAAGTTGATATTTTCAGGAAAATAACACGCTCGAGCTGTTGTACTGAAGTCAGTGTAGAGTGTACCCCCTCACAAATAAGAGAGGCAGCCTACCGCAGGTACCAGGTATGTATGTTTCTTATCTGGCGTCCTGTACTGCTTTACCATGGTACCAGGTACTGCTGTGTAAGATTCGTCCGTACAGCAACAGGTGACAAAAAGCAATCTACGATAGAACCTTTCACATCCGGCCTTGTGTAGCGTAGGTAGAAGACTGTAAGGAAACCACCCAACGCGCTTGCTCCCCCCCTTGACGTGCTTTCTGCTAGTTTTGGCAGAATAGTGCTCGTGATCTCGATGAATCGACGCTGCCCTGGTTCGATGCTATCAAAGTACATGAAGTTGCACTTTGTTGTGGTTCGCTGTCCCGGGCGGATCCATCACCGCTACCTCCACCGCTACTTTTTCATCGCTGCCTCCACCGTCACGACCTCCGCCGCTGCCGCCTCCAATGCCTCCACCGCTGCCTCCGCCATCACTACCCACCTCGTCGCATCGACACATGGCAGGCTCCAAGAAACGAAACTAGTCACACTACAACCGCTGCTACAGGGAGGCAGGCGCCTTGGCTCGAGACCACGGAAACGAGCCTGGTGGTCGTACGCTAGGAGAACCGCTATTAGACATACCTAAGCGTACATAGCCGCGACACCAGCATAATGCTGAGGAGCCGGCTGTGGTGTCGGTTGTCTGGTGTCTGCGCTGCGCGCGGTCCCGTTTGCAGTATCTCTTCTCTTCCTGAGAGACGCGGCGCGATCACAGCGCGTAGCTCGGTGCAATCATCGCCAATCATAATTGTCTCTCCTTACAAAATCCTTACAAACGCGTGACACGTGTTTCATTTGCCAAATTTGCTATATTTTAAGTCAATCATATCGCTGGATCCTTACAAAAAATTCTCCAGGTATTGGCGGCAATTTTTGGATGTACTTCGTACTATTAATATCAATAGTACCGGGCCGGCTTGTAATAAATTAATTCCGCGGCGAAGCCCGCTGAATTTTTGTGGAAACCTCTACCGTATGTAGACGGGAAAAAAAACAGGTTTTTGGGTGCGATGCCGCAAGGGATTACCACCGCTCTGTGCCGCCAAATCCCCTTTTATGTCGGCTACGAGTGTGGAACGGGTGTTGACTAGATTCGCTGTCCACCAGAATAGCACGCGCGGCCGTGGTAGTCGTCTATGCAACGAGTGTAACGCTGCTGTATAGTGCTGTATGTATTGTGGCGATATCTTTACCGTTTGTAGGATACGCGGACGATGTGGCACCTGGGGACTCGAGACATATAGCATGCGGAAGTTTCATGAATAAATACACCAGCATGCAAAATTCCGGACGGAGGGTACAGATTGTCCTACTGTATCTAGCCTGGTATGTAGCAGGTGCAGTGTTGGACGTACTCACTCCATTGTCAGATTGCAAACGAGAATCCGTCGAAAATATGGATCGGAGAATTTTGGGGGTTTCGTATATGTGTGGGATGGATCTCCACAACGGGATTTTGTGTTGTGGGTTTTTATGTGCCCGAATAATATCACTCTATTTTTCGACTCTATTTTTGCCTCTACCTTGTGTCTTCTCTGTGTCTCTTCTACGGCTACCACGGCAAGGGCTACCACGCCCCATCTATATTGCAAGGGCTATCACGCCTTCACCACTGCACGGCTACCACGCCTGTGTATTTACATCCCGGCTACCACGCCACAGTTCCGAGCTCCTTTTCCGGGTTATCACACCTGAGCTATCACGCTTCACCACGCACGTTAATCGGGTTATCACACCCGCCTTAGTTAGTAGTTCGTAGTTTACCGATCACCGGCTATTACGCCACCTTTCTCCTCCACCTACACCACCACCGGGGCGCCACACGTATCAACCTACTCCACACGCTAGCGGGAACGATCTTCAACGAACGAGTGGGTTGTGCGTTGCTAAGCGCCAATGAGGAGAACCGACACAAGACCTTCGTCGGGGGAAAGGTTGAGCACCCCTCCCGGCGGAGTAAGCAACGGGGGAGAGGGACGCGAGTCCTCCTCCGCCAATGCACAACACCATGGAGGAGAGGGACGCGAGTCCTTCCCCGCCAATGAACAACATCATGAAACAACAGCAGCGGCAGCTCCATCAGCAACTTCATCGAACATGATCGCGGACCTAGCCAACGTCCTTCGCCAAGTACTGCAGATGACCAACGCCCTGATGGCCAACCGCCCCAACAGCAGGCACGTACGAGTCTAGACCCATAGAAATCCGTCAGAAAAATGAAATGCTTGCTTGGTCTGGAAAGGTTGAGAGCGGGCAAAGTGTTGGATCAGCTTTCCGTGTTTCCCGAGGTTCTGTTCTTTACTGGGTCTCGGCTGAAGGGTTGATGGACGTATTGAGGGGAGAATCGATACCAGTGGGGGTTCCGGATGTAGGCCTGTCACGACTCAGGAGTTACTTTGGGAAGGAGAGAATAGATAAGTCGCTCAAGCTATGGTCACAACTTATCGCAAAAATCACAGCCCAACCAGTCCAAGAAATGATTCTTGCTGCGGGGTCACCTCAAGAAGCGTGGAGGGTGTTTGAGTCTCACTACGCTGTCAAAAGTGAACATGAGAGGGAGATAGTAGAGGATGAGTGGAACGAACTGAGGCAGAAGGAGGGAGAGAGCATCATGTCATTTTACGGTAGGGCAAAGGCCATTAGGATGAAGCTGGAATCATACGGAGATAAGCGACCAGACGCATATATGTGCAAACATATTGCCCGTAGAATGCTACCATATTTTAAGCTCTGTAGTGACCACGTGCTTCTCCTTCCCGATCTTTCGAGTCGTACCATGGAAGACTTGCTCAGAAGAGCTGCTCACGAGCTGGAGCGCAATGGGAGATCAGGAGAAGAGAGAGAGAAGACAAGGCATGCCCTGACCGCAGCCGGCGTAGGTCGGGGCGACCGGGGTGGGAGGAATGCTGGTGATCGGGGGTATGGGGAGCGCGACCGAACGTACACCTACTGCGCGCTTCACGGCGAGGGGCAAGGCCACAACACACCCGAATGCATCGTCATGCGTCGAGAATTCGACAGATACTACGGTGATTTCCACGAATACCTGCAGTCGCGGGGACTCGGGCCGTACGCCGGACGCGGAGAAGGGCGCGGGGCGGAATGTAAATATCGACAGCAACCGTACCCAAACGACTCGGGTGCGCGTTGGAGTCGGGGCCACCCGCCGGAGCAGCAGAGAACGCCGCCGCCAGGACACGGACCCGGGCCTGGGGGGTATGCGAACACCTACCATCAACCGTACCCCAACGACTCGGGTGCGCGTTGGAGTCGGGGCCCCCGCCGGAGCAGCAGAGAACGCCGCCGTCAGGACATGGACCCGGGCCTGGGGGGTATGCGAACACCTACCATCAACCGTACCCCAACGACTCGGGTGCGCGTTGGAGTCGGGGCCACCCGCCGGAGCAGCAGAGAACGCTGCCGCCAAGACATGGACCCGGGCCTGGCGGATATGCTAACACCTTCCCCGGAGGACGTGGTCACGACCGCCATCATCATTCCGGCGGGCGCGGCCGAGGCAGGGGCGAGGGCTTCGGACAGGTGCCACCATCTAATTTTCCGTCTAATTCGCCGCCGAATTTTGCGCCTAATTTACCACCTGGAAAATCCCCCAACGCACCGAGGTACGCATTTGCGGCCGATTATCCCTACGAAAACGAATACATGGAATACTCGGGGTGGGGGGAACCAGCGGGGCACTGGTCATCACCACCACCGACAGCGGAGTTGGGGACTCCCGAGCAGCAGCAACAGCACCAACAACACCAAGAACAGCAAGAGGGCACGCCTCCTGCCACGTCTACCGCTGCTACTGCAACTCTCTCTTCTCCGGCTCCCGGCGCAGCTCAAGTCAGCGGAGCTCCTCTGCAGCTTTTCATCGCACGTAGTGTGCAAATAGGCAAGTCTGAGTCTGGTGATTCTGTTGCTGTAGATCGTGATGGTGTGGTGCGTGGTAGCGTTGTAGGACGTGTTGAGCCAGCGTTGATTACACGTGTTGCTAGCGCCCTTCGGTGTACCCCGGGGCAACGTAGGCCGTATGGTAGCGAGGAATGGGATGCGGACCCGGGAGCTAGTGCGATGATGTCCAACAACAAAGAGGGCATGTACAACATTCGCTACCCTACAGACCAATACATACAGATTGGCGATTCAGGGTTGATTAGAGTCGAGGCAATCGGGGACGTCAATTTAGTGTTTCACCAGCTAGATGAACACGGAAACCCGCAGGACGTTGTGGCGTGTTTGCAAGATGTGATATATACTCCGTGGCTTGGCTTTAACCTTTTCTCGATTTGGAAGGTGGCTCATAAAAACTCCTGTTCTGTAAACCCCACTGGTACGCAAGCGGGAAGGCTCCGCTTCATTCGGGGATCGGCGAACGACTCCCTCTACGCCACCCGACTACCCCCTTCTCCGTTGCCAGTGGATGTAGCGAATAAGAGTGCCCCCGAGTCTTCCGCTTGCAACCCACCGATGCCAGTTGGCGCAGTTGGTTCAGTTGGTGCTTCGCGTGAGAGTGCATTCGTGTCTGCTGCCTGCATATCCCCCCCGGTTCCTCTTAGTGAAAACAATCTCGTACAACCTTCGAGCGTTGTGATGGCTTCTCCCATGGAGTTGGAGCTTGAGCTTGAGACTGCTTTATCCCACCCCACTTCGTGTGATTCAAGTACGGCATGGATTTATCGACCCCAGAGCATTTCTGACGAGAAGACCGAGGCGTATGCCGTATAATGGAACATTTTTGACCGTATGATGCAGGATAGAGAGAGTGAAGAGTGTGCACTTGCCATTTTGGGCCCCGGGAAAAACCCTTTCCATGTTGGCAACGATCGCAAGCAAGTCGATATTAACGTGTTCCATGACCGCGCCGGCCACCTGTCCGAACCTATTTTGAGGGAATCTGCTCGGCAGCGAGGGATCACCCTCACCGGACGGACGGAACCTTGCACTACGTGTATCTCGGCGAGGGGGACGAGAGCGGGCGTGCCGAAGCGAAGCGAGGGACGAGCGGGGAAGGCGCCTGGCGATCTCCTACATATCGATATGTGCGGGCCATACACCACCACCATAGGCGGCAACCACTACATGTTCTATGCTGTCGATGCTGCAACGGGCTACATCGCGAACTACGCCCTGCGTCGCAAGTCTGACGCCGTGGCCGTCTTCCGGCGGTGTATCGTCGACCTAGCCCACAAAGCGGGGACGAGGATACGGAGTGTCCGTGGCGACTGCGACTCGGTCTGGACCAGCATGGACTTCCGTGACTTCTGCTCCACCATGGGAATTGCCGTGCAGTACTCCCCCCCCGGAGCGCAGCAATACAATGGGGTAGTGGAGAATGCAATCCAGCGTTGCAACAAAATCGCCATGGCATCTCACCGCGCCGCGGAGCGACGCTTGGGGCCGGGGGGGTTCTCGTGTGTTCGCGGCCTGGATGCTCGCGGGGACAAGCTCTGGTCAGAATCGGCGAAGGATGCCGCGCAGAAGCTCAACCAGGCTGCTTCCCCTTCAAATCCCGGTCGCGCGTCGCCGCAGGAGCTGTTCACCGGCAAGAAGGGTGCTTTCTTGGTGGTGCCGTTTTTTTCAGTACGGTTTCATGTACCGGGAGAGGAGGTCGAAGCTGGACGACAAAGCCGTGCCGTGCTACTTTCTAAACGCGGGCGACAACCATGCCGACTGTTGAGTGAAGGTACTCAGGGATGACACAGGGCGCGTATGCTACTCTAGCGATGTTACATGGGCGCCGCTGCCACATGTCGGGGGGGGGGGGGTTCAGTACTGCCCCTTCCGCGCCAGCACCGCCCACGCCGCCGGGGGTGTCATTCGAGATTGCCTCGACGCCGCCCGCCACTGCCGGTCCGCTCCCCGCGCACTCACCCAGCGCTCACACCTCGCCGCCGCCCGGACCGACTGCTATGCCGCTCGCCGCTACCGGTCCGCTGCCCGCGCACTCACCCAGCGTTCACACCTCGCCGCCACCCGGACCGACTGCTATGCCGCCCTCCACTGCCGGTCCGCTCCCCGCGCACTCACCCAGCGCTCACACCTCGCCGCCGCCCGAACCGACTGCTATGCCGCTCGCCGCTGCCGGTCCGCTGCCCGCGCACTCACCCAGCGCTCACACCTCGCCGCCACCCGGACCGACTGCTATGCCGCCCGCCGCTGCCGGTCCGGCGCCCGCGCACTCACCCAGCGCTCACACCACTTGCTCGAACTCGCCTACTACTGCCGGTACACCGCCTGCAGCAGCCACCTGGCCGCCACCACCGCTGCAATCGTGATCACCGCCGTCCGCGCACTCACCCAGCGCTCACACCTCGCCGCCGCCCGGACCGGCTGCTATTTCGCCCGCTGTTGCCGGTCCGCCGCCTGCGCACTCGCCCAC
The DNA here is from genome assembly GCA_012845835.1 of Undaria pinnatifida. Lineage (NCBI taxonomy): Eukaryota > Phaeophyceae > Laminariales > Alariaceae > Undaria > Undaria pinnatifida. The sequence goes on along the minus strand of JABAKD010000001.1, from coordinate 6,078,682 downwards.
CACTCTCACACCGCCTGCCGCATGTTCGCCGATGCCGGAGTGGTCTCCCTCTTCCATCGAGGACGCCGGCTCGACGACATCGTTATCGCCATCACCGGCGGCGACACCGGCCCCGCGGACGTACATAAGGAGGCAGCCGCCGCCGGTCGCGGCAGGATATTCTTCGCCGCTCACCCCACATGCAACGAGGATGCTGGGCGAGAGGGGCGACGAGCGCGTGCCGGGAAGGACCAGGTCGGAGGGCCGTCAGCTTTCGGGCGTGCCGGAAGAAGCGGTCTCTATGCCGCTGCCGGAGGCGACGTCGTTCGACCACGGGGTAGGACTCCTATCTCATGCGGGGGAGGATGTGCTGCTGTCGCTGCTGGCCAACCGGCGGGCCCTGAACGCGAAACGGATGCTCCTGCAGGGGCACCGATCTGGTGAGCTGGGGGGCGGAGGCAAGCAGCATGCGGGATCGGGGGGCGTGGAGGAGAGCAAAGGTGCGCCGCCATACGACACCACGGGCGGGGGGGGGAGCGGGGGTAACTATTGGTCGCTTGGGCCGTCGGGACGGGGAGTGCCGCTCGGCCTTGTGTCGCGACTCGCCACGCGGGAGGATGTCGACGCAGCTCTTCGCGAGATGCGCCCCTCTCACCTGCGGCCCGACATGCCCCTCTGCCACGCCAAGGACCTCCGGGTACCAAAGACGTTCAGGGAGGCGCGTGACGGTGAGCATGGCGCACAGTTCATGGACGCGGCTGAGCGTGAAGTGTTCGGTTTGCTTGAAGCAGGCACGTTTAAAATCGTTGACGAGTAGCAACGAATAGACAACGTGATCAGTAGCAAGCTCATTTTTGATTGGAAGGTTGATCAATTTGGTTGGCCTACGAAAGCGAAGGCGAGACTTGTAGCTAGGGGTGACATGCAGAGAGAGTACATTGACTTTGGAGATTTGTACGCGCCTACTGTTGCTTCGTCCAGTGTCCGTCTGTTGGCTGCGTTGGCGTGTGAACATGACCTAGAGTTGTGCCATTTCGATATAGACCAGGCTTTTGTGAGGGCAGATCTTGCCGAGGATGTCTATATGCGATTGCCAGAAGGGTGTGGTTCATTGACAGGGAAGGTTGTGAAGCTGAGCAAGAGTCTTTATGGTTTGAGACAGGCGTCTAGACAGTGGTATGCATTACTGAGGAAATGTCTTTTGGATTTGGGGTTTGTGCAATGCTTGGCCGATTCGTGTGTTTTTCGTTTGGTTGAAAGGGGGGAAGTAGTGATGCACCTAGTGGTGCATGTTGATGATATTCTTGTCGTGGGAAAAGAAGGAAAGGTGTGATCAGTTCGGGAAGGATCTCGGACGTCTTGTTCCAGTTAAGTCATTGGGCGAGCTCAAGTGGTACTCGGGGTGCTATTACGAGAGAGACAGGGAGGCAGGGAGGTTGACTTTTTCGCAACAGACGTACAAGGAAGAAATGGGAGAGAAATATGGTGTGGAATGGGGCAACGCTATTCCGATTCCTACAACTTGGAGGCTTTGGGATTTTGATGTTGACGAGCCAAATGTTCTGTTTCCTTTCCGAGAGTTGATCGGTGCGCTTTTGTGGATTGCCTTGTTGACCAGGCCGGATATCGCGAATTCAGTGAGGGCAGTAGCAAGGTATTGCAGTGCGCCGAAGCTGATCCACTGGAAAGCGGCACGTAATATACTAGGGTATGCAATGACGACGAGTTCTTTTGGGATTTCCTTTCAGAAGGGGACGTTGACGGGGATTAGTTAGATTTCGTTCGCAGATGCCGACTATGCTTCGCGCAGTACGGACAGGAGAAGCGTGTCGGGGGGGGTAGTGATGTGTGCGGGGGGGCCTGTTTCGTGGTACTCCAAGACGCAGAAGTGTGTCACTCTCTCGATTACTCAGGCGGAGTATGTTGCTATGTCGGACATGGGGAAGGAGATTTTATTTTCGAGGCAGGTTTGGTGTTTTATGTTGCCGAAGGCAAGGATGCCGTGTATTGCCATGTATGAGGATAACGAGGGTGCCATTCAAATCGCAAAGCACCCGATTTTGAACTCGAACTCGAAGCACGTTGACGTGAGGCATCATTTTTTGAGGGAACTGGTAGAAAGGAAGGAGGTCGAAATTATCCACGAAGCGTCGCAGTACCAGCATGCTGACTTCCTCACCAAGGCGTTACCTGAGAGGGAGTTTGAATTTCACCGGGGGATAGTGATGAATTTGACGCGATTTCTCTCTCGGATAGTGTTTGATTTTCTGACCTTCTATTTCTTACATGTTTCTTTGTTTTGTTTTTTGATGTATCTTTATGAGGGTTCAAGGACTTGCATTCAAATTGATCGATGGAAAACACTGAATAGTGTTTGAGTTTTAATATTCATGGATGTGATGAGAACGGATTTGAATGTTTTTGCAAATGCAACATTTTTTTTGTTGTCTGGACTTGAGTAAAGAAAAACTCTGCAGTATTTTAGTATCTGGGAATGTACGTTTTAAAAAGGCAGTCTGGATAAATCATGACAATGTTGCGAGTAGGGGGGCTGTTGGACGTACTCACTCCATTGTCAGATTGCAAACGAGAATCCGTCGAAAAGATGGATCGGAGAATTTTGGGGGTTTCGTATATGTGTGGGATGGATCTCCAACAACGGGATTTTGTGTTGTGGGTTTTTATGTGCCCGAATAATATCACTCTATTTTTCGACTCTATTTTTGCCTCTACCTTGTGTCTTCTCTGTGTCTCTTCTACGGCTACCACGGCAAGGGCTACCACGCCCCATCTATATTGCAAGGGCTATCACGCCTTCACCACTGCACGGCTACCACGCCTGTGTATTTACATCCCGGCTACCACGCCACAGTTCCGAGCTCCATTTCCGGGTTATCACACCTGAGCTATCACGCTTCACCACGCACGTTAATCGGGTTATCACACCCGCCTTAGTTAGTAGTTCGTAGTTTACCGATCACCGGCTATTACGCCACCTTTCTCCTCCACCTACACCACCACCGGGGCGCCACACGTACCAACCTACTCCACATGCAGTATGGTACCGATAGTCATCATCTTTAAATGCAATTCATACTCGTGCATGCGATGTGCATGGGGCTTTTCGTGGGCAACACCACTGAGACGAGACTTGGGCCCACCGTTAATCATGCCAGGGCTGTGAATACAACGCACATGTATGTGCGAGGCTTGCACCGGCTCATATCGCAGCCTGGATTAGCTGCCTGTGTACGCTCCTTATGAGGTACTAAACAGACTTTGTCTTTCTACCGTCGGCATTGCCTCCGGTAGGTATCGTTTGCTTTGCGCGCATGCAAAGACAAGGAAGACGCGGCCTCGACGTGCCAAAGCTTGACTGGAATTATATTCGAATTTGAAAATTATTCCTGTTTAGATCTGCTGCCCATCAGCCGTGGGTCCACCCTAGCCAAACCTGGGCGCTACTGGTTGGCACGTGTTACATGTCTGCGTAGGAATATAAAACGGCGGCCTTCCGCTTCAGCATTGTATCTTATATTTGGCGGCACTCCGCCCAAAATTCCACCTCTCACGTCCGTGTTGCCAACGTCACCGCCTTCTGTAGTCCCTCGATCGTCACATCAACCGCTCACTCCTTTCCCTAACACCAACACCCCATAACAAAAATTAGATTGCTCCCTCCACCTCTACACCGTTCACAGCACAAGCTAAGCCAGACGGTTCTGGTCAAATGCTCAAGCTGTTTGCGACGCAGGGATCCTCGGAAGAGTCGTGTTTTTGCTTGTGTCGTTGCTATATTGCCCGCTTCGCCTCAACGTCTTTCTTAAATTCCTGTGAAAGAGTTGCACTCGCAGACTTCCACCTCTAGTCGGTCGGCCAGCACACCTCGTTCTGGAATTGCGCAGCTTCATTCCGGCTCGCCGCAAAGGACGTGAAGCCCAGCGCCTCCCGGGACGTGGCGAAAGGCTTGACGTTAGTGTCCTGGCAGATTTCCTGCTAACGGCGCGAACAGGGGACACAGGGTTCTGGAATTGCGCAGCTTCATTCCGGCTCGCCGCAAAGGGAGTGAAGCCCAGCGCCTTCCGGGACGTGGCGAAAGGCTTGACGTTAGTGTCCTGGCAGATTTCCTGCTAACGGCGCGAACAGGGGACACAGGGCACGAGGGGTTATCTGTCACTGAAAACTCACCTCTTATCATAACGCCACAACTTGAAGTGGCAACGGAATAAAGGCAGGAAGTATACATCGAGTTCAAAAAATGATGCACGAACGTGGTTCTCTGTGTTCAGCGGCGCGGCCTATCGGTGGCATCTGTTGCGTCGACGTGGTCGTCTCTGCCACCACACACTCCAGATGTAACGACAAAAGCGCCAACCCCACACTGGTCTTGCTAACAACCCGCGCGGCCACTAGCCCGGAAAATTCCACGGTATGTGGTATCTCCTTCAACCCTACCATTGGAAAGTGGGATCGACTACCAGCAGGCTGTATCTCCAGAAACTTTTCCATCAGCATTGAGCGTAAACCCTTAGCAAACCCTAGCGACTCCGGACTTGTGCCCCTGTGCCGTCGTTGGGATTGATGGGGAACTTAGCGTCGACAACGATCTTTGAGAGGGGTCGCCAAAACTAGAGTTCACCGCAGGTAGTTTGGGTGCGGAGCGAGTGACTGTAATCGAATTACGAGTGCAACCCATGAATAGTACTGCCTACTTGGTACAATGCAACTCTCCGTTGTGATTAGCATGCCCCCCTCCCGGACACGGGTACTGCACTATTTCGCTAAATATGAAGACATCATACGCGATGACACGCAAACAATAGTTTTCGACGATGCTGACTGCGCCCAGGTGAGTTGAGGTATTAATTGACGATCTCCAAAGATGCCAACCATAATCATAGCGAAGTCGCATTTTTATTACGGTCGTGACAGTGAGCCAATTATAGTCAATGCGGTCAAACTTTGTGTGGCGCCGTACAACGGTATAGCCCCAATGATCTACGAAGCAATCGAGCCGCCTTGTCCATGATATTTCTTTGTGTTGTCTACCCATAGCTATGCAGCCCCCACCCCCCCCCGGCGCAAGTACGTCTAAACTCACCTTGATGAGATGGAATCAAAGGCCAGATCCAAAAGGCCAAGGTCTTCCGCACCCGGCTTAATTTTGTCGGGGGCTCCAACTGAGACTCGCCGTCTGGGGCGCTGGAAATTGGGAAGGTAGGAGGACACATTTTGGGGACAGGCGATAAACAGCAAGGTGATATTTCCGCCAACCGGTCATGACATACGAGGCAAGCAATCGATTGCAATCCCAGGTACACGCACGAAACAAGGAAAAAAAAGGCGCCTGAGACGCGACCTCATTGTACTCGCCCACATGGTTTGCACTCCAAGCGCAATCTTGTCTTTGTCATCTGTGAATCTACAAGTGTTTTGGACGTAAATTGATATTCAACCCCGACACGATATATCGGAAACTTGCCAGCCCAACCTAACGTATCACTGTGCTTGCTAGGGCAGAACCGCTGCGCGAAGTATCGTTTTCGTCCGGCCTAACGGGCGTCTTCTGCTCGACTCGCTGCCTTGCCATATCAAAGCGGTGTCTGCCGGACGGATTCAACCACCAAAACGTAGAAAACACCAAGAGGTCAACGGCGGTATGCTCATCAATGTATATTTCGCACTGACGGGGCGGTTTGGGATTTAAGCACCAAAATTGAAAACTGAACGTAGACGTTGACTACATGGGCAGAGCACATGAACACTTACAACTGACACTCACCGCATCGACCTCCCCGGGGATTCTATCCATAGTTTTGCGCTGATGTCGTCCGCCACGGGTTTGAGCCCCACTCCACGAACAGGCGCTTGATTGGTGCGCGTGGTGACCTTCATGCCCACCGCGCAACGTCCTAAAACAGTGGTAGGGAACATCACCAGGTAGGTCACACGTCAGCTGGCGGAAAACGTCTGGACGCCATTACGCCAGTACTGTACATCTGAGGGGGGAAGAACGTGCAAGGACGTGAGGTATGGGATGGAGACAAGGGCAAGAATTGCACGTCCACGGCAGAACGTGGAGCACATCACACGCGTTGCGGTGCACATTGCTTAATCCTGAACGAGACATGAACGAATCGTCCCTCCGCGCCATTTACTCGACAACCAGTCAACCTCACCTTAACGTGGCGGAATCCCTCCCCCTTGAGGCCGTATTGTGCTCCCGGTGGATGCATCGGCGTTGAGGATCCCTTCAATCAATGAGCACATTTTTTTAAAGAAGCAAGGGCGAAGAGAGGCACGGTCTTGTACAGATGCTGCTGACTCTTATCTCCAATGACTTGAGGTTCCTACCTACCAGAGATTTTATAGTTTCCGCGCACAGACTGACTAACATCACCCTGTTGACCCTGATAGCTACACTGTAGTTGCAAGGGGAGTCGCCGACTTATCTCCTTAATGAGGACTTACAACCCGTAATACGCGCGATCGGAGTATCACACACAGCTTGCAAAGATGAGTTTCGACAAAAAAATCGATATCACAGCTGGAGTGTTTTATTATTTTTAAAATACACAAGGGCTCTGCGTGGGTGCCGGCATCACGCCGGCACCCATGCTTCGGGTAGGGTAGGGTAGCACTTCGAATTGTTTGATTCAATACTTGGTAGAATAAAAATAGCCACCACACACAGTCATAGTCTGCACGTACAGTATGTAAGGTAATGCCAAGAGTTCGATAGGGACTAATATTCATAATTAAGTACTACTATTAATAGCTACCGTTTTTTTATTGAATCCGATTCCGAGCTTCATTCATCAGATTTCGATCGGATGAATCCGACCATACGCCGACTGACTCTTTAGTCTGGCGACGAAACGTGTCGAGTGCGTTTCTGATGATATTTTAACTCAATCACAAATACCCGCGGCCTGACCATGTCCGCTGCGTGTCCTCTTCGTAGCCACTGAGAGACGCGCACTGAGCCAGCCTCTGAAATATACAATGCATAATATAATAGTATCATCTTGATCCGAGCCTCTCAGATCGACTGTCTGTGTGTTGTCTGATCGTGGAGAAACGTGCTGCCGTTGTTCCAGGCGCGAAACACGGTGGTATCACTGCCTTCGTCATTCAACTCCCCGGATGCTATTGCAATGCTGCTGCTTGTTGCTAACTGTGTAGATCGCTCACATCTTGTAGATACAGCACGCGACTACAGCGCTTACGATTTTGTCCGCTAAATATTTCAGACTCGAGTTTATTAGACGAAAATAAAAATATGTCAGTTTTGTCTGATTGCGCATTGGACAGGATTCATACACAAAGTACGCGTCACCCGGGCACGATAGGGGATCGCCATCCATCTGCACATGATATCTCCCCGCACGATGTGGAAATCCCAAGCCCACCAGCCGGCTGACTAGGCCATGGTTCGCATGTTGAGCCAGCTCCACCTCGGGAGGGTATAGGGTGTATCCCCGGTCCAAAGGTCGTACCACATCTCTAAAATTTTCATCAATCGGGGAAGCAAACGGAGCTTTCTCGAGTCGACACCACCCTGCGCGGTGATAAAACCCCAATCCCTTTGGCTAATCGCTGATTGGTTCGAGCTAGCTCCACATCGCCGTCCTAGAAGGATAGAGGCCCATCAATGGGGGGCATTTCCATCGCACACGGGGAAAATAGGGTTCCATCCCCGATTCATGAATCTCCCGAATCTCTACAGCTCCAAAAACGCGGGAACAATAACGATGACCTCCCGTGTCGACATCACTCCGCACGACGTGGAACTACAAACGTATTCGCTTACGACTGATTTGCTGGGGCTCGGACAAAACGGCAACGCCACCATGAGAGGATATAGAGTCCTGTGCCCGTTTCAGAAATCCTGACGAACCGGGGACGATATCCGATTTCACCCGCGGGTCGACACAGCCCCGCACGATGATGCGATAATAATGTATTATTCACATTGGCCTATCGTTGAGTGGCTGTGCAGCTCGTAGAGCCAGGGACACCCGGTGAGGAGATAGACCAGCAAGCGGGCGGGGGGCGTTTCGACGCACCCGATGAGGATAGGGCCCCATCGCCGTTCCGAGCATTCTTCCATACCCCATCAACGCCAACAAACCGGGGACGAAAACCGACTTCTCCCGGGTCGACACAACACCGCACGGTGGGGAATTCCTAGCTAGCTGAGGTTCGTATGCAACGCCAGCACCACAGAACAGGGTCCAGCCCCGGTTCAGAAACCCTTCAAGGTTTTTTCAACTAAACAAAAATGGAGTAACTCGCGCTAATGCCGAATTATTATTCGTATACCCCAACCCCGCGGTACGCGGACATTTCATTTGACTCCCTGCCTCGATACTACCCCGCACAGTGTGACCCAACCTTCGATTGATCGGCTCGGCCGGGGTTGGTGGATAGAGGAAACTATCACTCACTAAAAAGTTCAGCAAGTTCAATGACTATCATCTCATACTGGCCTGTGATTAGAGAAGTTGTACATGGACCAATTGCTTGCATAATATGCAGCAGTCGATCCAGATCGAGTCGATTGGTGCAACTTGCTTGGGTATCGTATTATTACAGCAAGCAGCAGAAATACAACTTCACTTCTTTTATTCTTCTCATCCCATTTATTGTGATGCTCTCACTACTCTCGCCCTCCCAGTAGTACAACTCAGACCCGGGGTCACGTAGCAGCCTCGCCTCCACCATCCCCACTACGGCGCACGCCCTAATTTTTATCGCGAGAAGATTTCATCATTTTCTTTCCTCGACGGTGTGCGTCGAATTGTACCTACCCACGCTGCTTGGCGATTTCAGTAGTTAGTTGATGCTTTTCTTCTCATCTATTTCTGAAAATAAACAAAGTCAACAAAGCTCACAACGCGGTGGTTATTTAACTCAAGGACCAACGCTATTCACAGTATTAATAATGTAACCCCACTAGACCACCGGGGCGATCGGCTCTATATCACTCACTGCCCCTGCGGCGTATCAGGTTTTCCTCGAGCCTGGTATAATAGGTCAATATCGTGAGTTCGAATCCCCCCGAGTTCGTACTCGTGTAAATTTCGTGGGACTTTTCTTGTGCACTTGTTGACTTGCGGAAAGCGCAAGAGCGTGAGTTATCAACACTCGATGAAAAATCGACGATCAGTGGGTGCTGAACCACATATGCGCAAAAAACAAGTGAAGCCGATAACCGGGGGGGGGGGGAAGGACGACACCTGTGATCACGGCTTGTATGTCCAGAAGCTGGAAATTAGAAGTGTGCCAAATGAAAATAAAAGAGCACTACCTCTTGGTGTGGTAGAAGATGACCAATCAGCAATCAGCAGCAAGGAGTACGTCAAATACGAAGCAACACAAACTTATTTGTCAGTTACGTACGAACACGACCACTTGCACTTGGCCGACAAACGATTACAGCAACGGAGTCAGGAACCACAACAACTACAAAGCACGCCATCCTCCAAAGAGTCTTCTCGGGGAAAAAAAACACCAAACGCGTACGATGCTATACGGGACGAATGCATGCCACTCACTGTTTCTTCCGTGGATACTGTCGACTTTTATTACGACCTTCGCGTGGCGCAGCTTAACAACAGGAGGAACGGTTATTTTTGCCCATACTTTTTATGTCGGAAATGTATAGTACACCCTCGCTCCATGCCATATAATATATCATAGACAAAAAGCATGTTGTGTGTAACAGAGCATCGCTGTGTGTGATCTTACTCGTACGTAGCTACTTCAAAGCATATTGCTTGCACGAGAGTACAAACCATGTCGATTTGTCCGAACTTGTACAATACCAACCACGAGGCCCCGGGGACGCAGCCACTCGTAATGCTGCTGTGTGTATTTTGCTGGGGCAGTAATCGTAACCACTACTACCTCCTCCTCGTTTTATCCATGCGTCCGCTTGCCACGCCTATATCCATGTATGTATGTACATGTACCTATACCGAAATTCAATAGATACAGGCACTACTATGATACCTACCGCAATATCGTGGGGATTTTTGTACAGTAATATTATTAGTTGTGGGACAAAATATGACGCCAATTAGAAAAAAATGTCTTGAGTTCTATTTTATCAACCGCTCCATTAATCAAGATCCCAAGAATAACTGGAGAGTACCGTTCAAGATACCTTTTTTGCGCGCTTTTCGCTTATCTCGCTCGGCATCCATCCACGTTCACGTCAAGGTGCTGAACGGATGGAGCAGCAACAACAGTCAGTAGCCAGCGCAGTTCTTGCAACCACACAACAAAGCGTTCGAAACACCAATACCTTGATAATCACATTTACCTTTAAAAGTGCATCCACGTTCCGTTTGTGGGGATAAATATACATGGAATTCGTGTGGGATACTTTTTCCGGTCCTGAAAGATGGATTGTTGATCGTGGACCAATATATACGGAACGACTCTTTGGAGCGGCGACGAATAAAGACTGATAAAACATTGCTACTTGTACTGCGATTTTTATAAGCGACCGCTCCGTTCGTTGTGTTTATTTTCTATTTTTGTTATGGCCTTTGGTCCGTTTCGATGTGTTCTCGTGCCCGGTACGCTAGCATTTCACTTGCTTCGTACCTTGATTAATTGCGGTTGTTTGGTTTACTCTGTCTCACAATCTGTGACCACACGATAATAAGTTGTATATGCCACCGCAAAATTCAGAACATTAGCAACTACCGTTGGGAAATGATGCCAATTTTGTAAATTATCCAGGCGCTGCAGACATTAAGATACAACAAAAATCTCCGGCATTCCTCCTCGACATGCGGTATTTTGCAACTTCTCGCTTGTCTCGCTCGGCATCCGTCCGGGTTCACGCCAATGTGCGGAATGGACAGGGCAGGGCGAGGGTCGTTGGAGCTGCCCCCCGAGGCCGGCGCTCGAGCGAAGCTATTTGACCGAGAATTCCAGTTCCGCGAATCGCATACTTAGGCCGAGACGAAAAAAAACTCGCGACCGAATCCCTGAAACAAAAGAATGGTTTTATTTATATGTATATATATATGCTCTGGTCAAGAGTCACGAGCGGTAAGCGTGTAGATACAACGGCAGCCTGCCTGCACCCAGACTATCTGCACTCACCTTCTCGAAGAAGCCACGCTTTCGTAGCTTGCTGCTGTGCTGCCCGTGCCGAGATAGCTGGTTGAATCTAGTGCTGGAAGCTGGACGAAACAGATCTGAAAACAACTGGGGGTGGCTTTCCGTCGGTGTCGTGCTGAGTAACGCTGCGTGATCCGGTCAGTCGCGGTTTCGAAAGCATGTGTCCAGCAGAGAAGATCGCCTGCGGTGTGCTATCAACTGTTTTTGTGTGGGTCTAGATGGCTCAATCATACGGGGATGAGTACTTATAACCCACGGAGTTGTGTTCTTAGATGCAACTCGTGAATGAACCCGAGCGATCCCAAACCGTAAACAGGGGGTTACAAATCCTGCGAGGGGGGCTCTTTGGTTGAAGTTTATCCTTAATCCTGCAAGCAGCAAGCCTGTTTTCATTGCTTCACACACCCCACCCGCCCCACACAACGATATCACCTCCCCCTCCAAACAGCTGTACATCCATCACCACCCAGCCCTGTCGGGCGCGGACACGAGGTAGAAGCGGCTGGGCCGCCACAGCCAGGCCGGGAGGCCCCTCTCTCTCGGCTGTGCTGTGGTGGGCTACTACTACTACTACTACTACTACTACTACTACTACTAATACTACTGCTGTTGCTGTGTCTTCGCGTTTGTCGCCATAAATCTGTGCTCTCGGCCTTGGTTATGTGTGTCGCCACACGCCCGCCATTTTTTTACTCATCACCAAGTATGTGTCTCGCGTTTCCCGTTACAGCACTCATGCGCAGGCACGCACATTCCCGCGTCCTAGCGGTTGATGACAACCCTCGCGGGAAAGATTGCCGGACAGCAGCACGGGTGAAGTTCTGTAAGGGGGCGCGCACGTGCGTGCGCACACGGTAGTACTACTCCATTGCATATATATCGAGGATTGCCCACACAAAACGAACGGCGTCTGTCCCCAGTTTTTTTTACACATCCCGATCTATGAAGAAGGCGCATTGATTTCATCTGCTGTGTTATGGAAGAATGTTGCCGGAAATTTCCGTCAAGAATTTTCCCAGAAAATTCGGAGTGGGCATACTTTTATAGTGATAGGAACAACACGGTTTCTAAACACACCGCAGGCATTATTCCTATCGGACCTGGAAGGCGTGATACACTCTCGATTTACTCTGCAACCACCCTATACTATTTTATATACTACTACCCTCTTCTGTGGCATATACCGCTACCCCTCGAAGCACATATTCATAATGCTTCCACATATACTATGAAAACCCAAATATCTGCAGACCACGGACCTACCAACAATTCGACATAAAACCAATTTCCAAAAGTCATGAGCCATAAGGGAAGCCCCTTATAATTAAAAAAAAATGTAGGACATCAGCCGTGAGTTCGACGGTTCCCGGGTCGATACTCATCTTTGCAAAGCGTTGTTGGTACTCGAAGTATACTATATGCAGTACTGGGCCTTGTTTAGTGCCGGTGCGTGCACAGAGCGTTCACCGGCCCTAAACCGGGCACCCGGCACTATTGCGAATAGTGCCAAAATGACGCTATTGAGGGCTGGCCAATCCCTTATTAGTGCCGGTACTGGCACTCATGAGGTTGCGTTCGATTTATGGTGTAGCGTCCACGCTTGCGGGGTCAGTAGAGAACGAAATGGATCGATACTACTGCTGTTGAGTGAAGTTCCAACGTGGGCGTGGGCAGACTTTCTTTCCTGCGACACGTGTGGTTCCAACTTGTGGAGCCCACAAGAGTTTGTTGTGAAATAAGATACAGTAGTTAGTTGCATTTCGCGCTTCAGCCTCACCAGGACTAGTCGACGGCGATTGTAAGACACGCGTCATGCACCCGAGTAAGCTGTGACGGCACAAACTGCTTGTAAAGCACGCGTTCGTACAATGATAAAATCCCACTCCTCGTTGCCCACTTAGATGTTGCAGGATGAAAATGAAGAAAACAAATAACTCCAAAAAGCGCACCAAAGACAACAATAAAACACACTACAACTACAGCTGTAACCCCCGCCCTCACTACGTCGGGACAAATTATCTCCTGTCTGCCTGGCGCACCCGCTTCGATGTTGCGAGAAAAAAAAAAGAAAAGATAAGCACGACAGGCAGCGCACCGCAAAAAAACAAACAACCATTACTACCACAGCTGTACCCTCCGCCCTTACTCCGTAGCAACAAACTCTCTCGTGTCTGCCTGGCGCACCCGCTCAGCGGAATGCGCTGCACTTATCGTCATCTCGCTTTCGCGAGGTAGAGCGCCGCGTCTCCGTTGCCACTCTCCTCTGCTGCCGCTTCCAGAACGCCGAAGTGAAACGACAGTTCACCATAAGCCGGTGGGGCACGGCGCGCGAGCCCCGTGTTCTCATCGCCACTGTCCTCCTGTTCGTCCTCCTCCTCGCGGCCCGTAAAATAAAACAGCAGCGTAGCGCACCTCCGGAAAGTCGCCTGTGCACATGTTTTTCTTGATTCCTCCGCCTCCTGCGGCAGCCTCGGTCTCGTACTTCTTCCGGTTTTTCTTCACATCCCGGACCAACCGTTCCGGGTACCCGAAGCGGTCTGCTATCTGCTCATGAGTACATCAGCTTCAGTATCTCAAGCCTGGCGCCGAAATCCGGCCGCGCACGAGCCCCCCCACGAGGCTGAGACTTCTTACTTCCCCCTTCGTGGCCTTCGGGTGTTTAGATTATGCCCTTCCAGCGCTGTCTGCTGCTGGCGCTTTGTGCTTGCCAGCCTCGGCGACGCACGCGCTGCAGATGCGATGATTTTCGTTGTCATCATCAACCACGCTGCCGCATATGCCGTGCAGCCGCCCGTCACATCCTCCCTGGCAGCTGTGGCCATGAGGGTCTTGCGGCGTTGTGTCTGGTTGAGCGCACAGTTCGCCTTCCGCACATGGCATGGTACGCCCCTGCGTAGAGCTGTTCGGGTCTGCAGCAGCACGTATACCCTATACATCTGTGCGGAGCCTGTCTTCTGCCTGGTTGTGTGTGTTCGCGCGCGGGGTAACCGGCACTATTGGGGGTGACAGCGGCGCCGAACCGGCACTATACCAGGCAAGCTCTCAATAGTGCCGGTCTGGCACTATCGAGAGCTCCGCCTGTGTCCAGAGATTTTTTCGGCACTATACCGGGCACCTGGCACTATTCAACCGGCACTAAACAGGGCCCAGTACTGTGGGTGTTTCTCATGCAGTTATTTCTGGAGCCTCAAAACTACAAAAATATCGCCAGAAATGATCGCTCATTTTTTTTCCACGATGTAGGTCTTGTTGAATGTAGCTTATATCAACCAATATAGTGTGGTACTCGGGGTATTACGGGATGTACGGTACCCCAGGAATAATATGCGGAAAGTCTATCGACTATAGCAAACGGGACATTGCGGGGTATCCGCCATAGTTAGAATTGTTCTATTGTGGCCAGTTGATGGACAGTATATGTGTGGTCTGGGGAGGTACGGGGGATTATGGCTCGTGGGCGAGCGTGGTGGGGAGCAGCTTGTGCCCCCCTTCATCCCCCTCTTCTCTACACCCACCTCTCTCTGTCTTCTCTCCGTTTCGCTTGGGTACTGCTGTAATATCAAAACATAAACACCATCTTTTATCTCGGACATACTGCAGAGAGCAGAACCTTGTCTAAGCACACAACTCGGGGCTATTGTTGCTACTCCGTCTCCTGAACATCACTGTCATTGAATACGTTAACGAAAACTTCGAACTTGACGGTGGTTGATCTGAGATAGGACCACGAGACCATAGAAGATTTGAAGGAGCAGCTCGAGGCAAGGCTCGGGGAGAACACTGGTGGACTGCAAGCGGCACCCACCGGTGGATACCAGCCCGTAACAGGTGCTGAAGGTGCTGGGACTAGAAAGCAGGCAGGGCTTGCTTCTAGTCGTAGATGTATCGTCGCCACCGATAGTCTGCTGCAAACTATTGGTGATGATGTAGATATCTTAGGGGGTAGCAGTTTATCCATTGGACCTAGGGAGACCAGTAGCATCAAATCGACTGCTCCCAAATTCAACGATAGTGGTGTGGAATCACTAGCGGTTGCATGCAAGCCTTCACGACAGTGACTGATACGATGGTAGGTGATCCATCCGTGACGTCCCGTCTTTTGCTATTAATAGACCAAGGATTTACTGAAATTAGCGTGCAGAGGTCCCGATTAGCTTGGACTTGCATAACGGAGAGTATCACCGACCGTGAGTTGTTGAGCAGGGTGTTCTACACTATTTCTCTTAGTGTAGCTTGGCGTATAATCAATGACTTGTTCTTGCCGAAAGCACTGGCTGAGAGTCTAAGTGGAAACGACGGTTCAACGATCTGATCATGGAGGAGAAGGAAGAACCGATGAGATTTTTCGCGCGTGTAGACAAGATACTCGGCGTTTTGGGATCCCTGAGAGTGCACTTACCTACAGAGGATGTGAACCTCAAAATCGTACAAGTTCTCACTGACGACTACGAGTTCGAGCAGCGTACCATATTGTACAGAGATAACATCACCCGGGCCAAGATAAAGGCTATAGTCAGGCAAAGACACACAATCATGTCAAGAGGTGCGATCACCAAAGTTCGAAATGTAGGACAAGCCCTAATTGCAAGCAAGCTTGGCCGATGAAATTGTAAGCAGGAATGTAGTGGAAAGGGTGACCGAGCTGGTAAGGGTGTTTCCGACTATGTTGTTGCAGCCAAGAACGACAACAGCAGCAGTACGAAGGACGGGAAGTATGACGACATGCGGAACAAGTGTCACCGATGCTTGGAGCCAGGCCATCGGTGGTTCAACTGCACCGCGCACGTCATCCCTGCCGCGAAGAAGTCGCAAAATGGCTCTGGTGAGATTATAGGGTGTTTGTCGATTGGTATGCTTGGTAAGAGAGATACGGCAAGAGAGCGTGAGCAAGGTACGGACGCCACAGAGAAATGGATAGCTGATAGTGGTGCGACCTTTCACATGACTAGACCAGCTGAATTACTCCGTGACGTGCAGCCTTCCGAAGACAAGGTTATGATTGGCAATGACACCCTGGTAGACGTTGAAGGTTACGGGTCGCTGACTGTAGTGTTCCCGATCAAGGCAGAAGGTGTCACTGCAAGGCAAAGACAAAGTGGCATACGTACCTAGCTTGGCTTTCAATCTTTTTCCTTTAATGGCTGCGCATACACAAGGAGTAGGTTTCGCAACTGACGATAAGGATATGAGCATGACCCTAGCGGATAGGCGTCTTAAGTTTTGGAGTGATGGATCTGGATACCGTAATTATAGTAGAAGGGTTGATCCCGATGACGACTACCTCTCTTTTCCCCTGTTGGTTCCCGAACCCATCGAGAACGTCGTGCAACCTGCTCACCCCATTTTCTTGGAGTTTCCTATTGAAGCCCCCGGTAGTGCTAACTCGTGTGAGACTGAATGGCGCAGTAGTTTGACCTTCTTGCACGAGAACCCCATGCAACCTGCCCATACTATTCCCCTGGCGTGCCCTATGATAGCCCCCGGCAGCGCTAACTTGCATGATACTACTGTAGACACCAACGTCTTCCACTGCGTACACGGCCATGCAAAGGAGTTTTTGTTCAGAGAGACTGCAAAATCCTTAGCAGTAGAGCTACTTGGTAGGTTGAGACTGTGCACTGGGTGTTCCATGGCTAAGTGGTATCGTAAGCCGATCGTAAACAGTACGAGATCACGCGCCACACAGAAGCTAGGAAGAGGTTTCGTGGATCTCAGTGGCCCTAAGAGTATTCCTTCGTTGCTTGGTAAGAAATACGTCATGATAGTGAAAGACGACTTTACCCGGAACGCACGGGTATACTTTCTCGAGCGTAAGTCCGATGCTGCTGACGCCTTAAGGAAGTTTTTGGCTGACGTGCGTGGGGATGGTGTGCCGGTGGAAGTGAAGAGAGTAAGGTCTGACAACGGAGGAGAGTTCTTTGGGGGGGAGTTCAGGGACGTGTGCAGGCAGCATTGCGTAAGACAGGTATTCACCAACGCCAAGAGTCCGGAACTAAACGGCGTTGCCGAGAGAGCTCTGGGGAACATCCAGAACGCCGCACTTGCCGCGCGCATCCAATCCCCCATCCTCTTCCCTCACGTCGAATTGCCACCGTCGGAGACCCTCTGGGACGAGGCAGTACACTGGGCGTGCGAAGCCTTGAACCGCACCGCAACCACGTCCAACCCAGGCATCAAATCGCCGTACGAGATGTGGCATGGTAAGGCAGCACCCACATCACCGCACCCGTTTCTTCGTCCGCGATATTGCCGTTGGAACCGTCCGTCGAAGTCGTTCCCCAGGTGCGAGAGTAGCTTCTACCTCGGGCCGGGCATCGACCACCTTCATGACTCATTGCGGATGCTGACGCGGGCGAACAAGGTGGTGGAAATAAGGGACGTCACCTGGGAGGCACCACCGGTCATGGAGGTGCCGCCGGTGCAACTGCAGCAACTGGCATCGCCAGAGCTGGCAAAGGTGCCGGAGCTGGGAGGGACGTCAGGACAGGGAGGGGCATCGGAGCTAGGAGAAACGGCAAAGCCGGGAGGGCTAGCTGATTTCGATTCCGGCCCAGCGACTCGATTGCCGATGCTGGAGAGAGGAATCCCCCATCAACCTCGAGTGGCTCTTCCTGCGGGAGTGTAGGCAATGGTGGTCAAGGTGAGCGTGGTTCTGTTGACTGTGTTAATATGCCGGCCCCCGACGCTACAACTGCCTCGTCAGGTGATGATTCGTCGTACGTCAGCAGTGAATCGTCTGGTGACGGAGAAAACCCGGACGAGGCGTCATCATCGGACGAGAATGGTCCGGTTACTACGATGGCGCGGACTGCGGCGCACCAACTTGAATCGCACCTGGTTGGACCTGGAGATGAAGAGCAGCTGGGACGAACTAGAGCGCAGACGCGAGCGCTCAATCAAGATGCAGCAAGCCTGGTGAGTGTGTTTGGGCCCGATGGAGGGGGCAAACTAATCGATGGGCTACTGCGGTACAGGAGGTTTCCCGTAAGCCAGGCGAGTTGCCTAAATGTCTCGTCCGGGAAGCGGGGCCGGAGCCTGTTTCGTACCCTGCGGCGTGCTCATCGGAGTACTCCGACGTGTGGATGGAGGAAATGTTGAAGGATTTCGATGGGCTCGTGACCGCCGGAACCTTTGCGGAAGTGACTGAAATTCCTGGGGGATGCAATATCGTGGATACCAAGTGGCTATACAAGTGGAAGGGTGATTCGCATGGTATGGTTGATAGGGCAAAGGCCCGTATGGTAGCTATGGAGTACAGCCAGGTAGAGTGGGTAGACTACTTTGAGACGTTTGCTCCTACGGCCTCCGCGACTTCTAACAGGTTGGTAGCGGCCATGGCACATGCAAGCTAGACTGGGACCTGAGGCACTTAGATGTAGACCAGGCCTCCATTCAGTCGGAGTTGGACACCAATATCTACTTTCGTCTTCCCCCCGGTTGTGGATCAGTATTTGGCAAGGTAGTTCTCCTCAAAAAGGCCCTTTATGGCCTGGATCAGAGTGGTCGAGCGTGGTATCAGCTGTTGTCGTCAACTCTGGTGGAGTGTGGTTTCGAGCAATGCTTGGTAGATCCCTGTGTATTTCGTCTGATGGTTGCTGGTGACGTTTTGACGATGTTGGTCTTCCATGTGAACGACATCAAGATTGCAGCTACTGAGAAGGTGACTGAGGTGGTTGTTAGTGCGCTCAATCAGAGGTTTCCCACCAAACATCTCGGGGAGGTAGAGTGGTACATGGGCAGTAAGTGCAAGAGGGATCGGGAGAAAGGTACTCTGGAGATTTGTCAGACTCAGTTTATTCAGAGCGTACTGAATCGCTTCGGTGTTTCGGAATCCAGCCCCATCCCCGCAACACCTTCCTTGGACCTCAGGCACGTAGGCGAGGAGGAGACCGTGGTGGATGTCCCGTTCCGCGAGATCGTGGGGAGCCTGATGTGGATCGCAAACCAGACGAGGCCCGATATCGCGAATGCATTTGTGGCAATCGCCCGGTTTTCTCATTTTTTTAAGCCGATTTACTACAAGGCGGCACAGAAGATACTCGAGTATATGAATGCCACGTCGGATTGAGGCTTAACGTTCAGGAGGGATAGTGACTTGGAGTCGGTACAGATGGAGTTTGATTTAGAGACGTACGTAGACGCGGACTACGCCCACAAGGCGGAGGACAGGCTTTCCATTGCTGGTGTAGCTGTTTGCTGCGGGGGTACGACAGTGTCTTGGTTCTCTAGGACACAGAAGTGAGTCACCCTATCTACCACTGAGGTAGAGTACGTAGCAATTCCAGATGGGGTCAAGGAGGTCCTATACGTGAGGGGTGTACTGGCATTTCTGATGCCCAGTCTGGAGCCGATGAGGATTAGCGTGTACGAAGACAACAAGGGGGCGATACACTTGGCTAAAAAACTCTTGAGCTCATCCAGCAGTGAGCACATTGACGTACTGTACCATTTTCTCAGGGAGCTGGCTGCCAGTGGTGACATCTCCGTGCAGTATCTTTGAACGGAGGATCAGCATGCGGATATCCTCACGAAAGCTATTGGTAGGGAGAGTTTCGAAAGACACCGCGATTTCCTCTTTGACAGAAGTTAGGATTTAATATTTTCCTGGTCTTTCTAGTGGACCCCGTTATTGGAGGTAGGCTTTAATGGTAGGCAGTTCGATCGACGTTTTCCCGATACCCACCGTGTCAACGCCTAGTCTTGTTAGTTGATACATCTAGGGAGGGTGTTAAATGTAGCTTATATCAACCAATATAGTGTGGTACTCGGGGTATTACATGATGTACGGTAGCCCAGGAATAATATGTCGAAAGTCTATTGACTATAGCGAACGGGACATTGCGGGATATCCACCATAGTGAGAATTGTTACATTGTGGCCAGTTGATGGACAGTATATTTGTGGTTTGGGGAGGTACGGGGGATTACGGCTCGTGGGCGAGCGTGGTGGGGAGCAGCTTGTGCCCCCCTTCATCCCACTCTTCTCTACGACCACCTCTCCCTGTCTTCTCTCCTTTTTTGCTTGGGTACTGCTGTAATATTCAAGACATAAACACCATCTTCTTTTATCTCGGCATACTGCAGAGGGCAGTACTTTGTCCAAGCACACAGCTCGGGGCTGATGTTGCTACTACATGTCCTGAACATTACTGTCATTGAATAGGTCTAAAAAGTTAACTTCCTACCATTTGCCGCTAAGTTACCGCCTGTGCATTTCGTGTGGAACGGTGCAACTTTAGCTTTTCTTTGATTTCCACCATTTGTTTTGTAATTGCACGAAGTTTCGCAATATATCAGCTGAGCCCTCGGCTTGGCTCGTCATCTCTGCTCAGCTCCGCCCAGCACCCCACCACATCGCTATAATAGTTCAGCAGCGCAGCGCCGTGCAGTGCCGTGCCATGCGATGCCCTGCCGTGCCCTACATGCAGTTCAGCTCAGCAGCGCACCGCAGCGCTAGCTCCGCAGAGCGCAGCGCCGTACGGTGCCGTGCTTTGCCATGCTGCGTGTTTTGCTGTACCTTTGCTAGTTCGTGCATGCCAGTAACATAATACGAAGTATCATACCGCGTACCGGCGCTGTTAATACCACACCAGGTTTGTAGATATTACGTTGTTGGATCACAAACAATGCACCCCCGGCTCAGAGCAGCCCAGCTATATATAGCTCAGCAGCGCAGCGCAGTGCGGTGTCGTGCCTTGCCCTTCGTTTTGGGGTGCTGTGTCGTGCGGCGCTGTGCGTTCTTTTGAACATAAAACAATAATAGTACCAGGTATGATACATGTTATAAAGCTTAGTTTGGGTAAGCTATTGGTTAACCTTCTGCAAGTGGTCAAACGGACTAATACCCCTCTTGACCTTAACAGAAGGCGTCGTCGACAGACCATGTTTTTTTTGGGTCGTGGGTTCAAACCCCACATCCACGTGAAAAATCTTCTACAGACTTTCCCCATGTCGAACTTGAAAAATACTCTCCCCGGTATACCCAGGAAATGAAATGGCTTGGATATTTGACAGGTCCGCCCGTATATACGGCCGACCTGCTATCCCGCCGTTTCCTGGGGAGAGAGTGTTATAAGGCTTAGTTTGGGTAAGCTATTGGTTTACCTTCTACAAGTAGTCAAACGGACTAATACCCCACTAAATCCTTAACATACAGTTACCAGGTACCATTGTGTACGTCTTGTGTACTCGTCTTTTTGCTTTCTTCAGTTGTGATTGTCCTCTGCCGGTCCCGTGGTTTCCCCATCCCCGCAAATACCGCACGTACTGCCGTTGAGAACGTGGCATCAACAATCACACAGCACAGCGCAGGGCAATTAGCTCTGCACAAGCACCTCAACTATCAATTCGCACCAAATAATCACGGGCCTCTTTTTCCTGCCCCCTTATTACATTTTTCAGTTACACTCTTCCTTACGCGAGCGTAGCGGGCGTCGCCAGCCGCCCGCGGAGCGGAGCCCTGTGTTTTCTTCAGAACACACAAAGTACCACCAGATACTAGGCGAAGTACCAAGTACCAGGTACCGGTAGTACGTGTGTGTTCTCGTCTTTTTGCTTTCATCGTTAATTATGTCCTCCATCTCGGTCCTCTTCGCGATCTTTCCTAAAAGTGTCACCCGCACTACTGTAATGCGTTAGGAAACCAGTGCATTAGGGGACCGAACCTGGGACTTGTGCATAGGGGACCGGTGCATTAGGGGGTCAAATCGAGTGTTTTGGCTAGGAGACCGATTCATTACACTGTTGTTTTTGACTGTTTCTTGTACCAATTCGCAGCAAGGTCGCTGTTATGCTTGTTTCTGGTACGATTTCGTAACAAATGGCGTTGTTGTTGACTGTGTTGATAGATCTCTAAAGGTGTACACGTAGCTGGCGCGGGAAGGCGTGATGAGGACTCAAGATGGTGACACAGAACCCTTATATTATACAGCCGTCGAGTGACAGCTCGTGGCGATTCGTGGCGATTCATGCAAGGAAGCAATCGGCGAAATAAACCTCCCATTCCTCCCGCTGACTGTCCCCTTATACCTTATACATGAATCCCTCATCAATACGTGGAACTCCCTCATATAAAATGGATCCTAACCGCCGTGTTCATAAGAACAACCAACATCCCCCCTTCTTATCATACACGGCGAACATACTGATATTCCCCCCGCACTGAGTATGACAAGGCACGACATCGCAGGGCCGAGGACCAACGCCCGAATGGGTAGGGTGGACCGTAACTGGACCAAGTCCGGCGGAAGGCCATCTCCCATGGCCAGGGGTTTCGTTAGTGGGTGAGCTTGCGCAAGTCCCACACTACCCGGAAAGATGACATTCCGGGTGGCTATCTCCACCGAAACTGACCCTCAGGGGACAGGCCGGGTCGACATACACACACACCCGTATACAACGACAGCTTGCGCTGCCGGAGTTGTAACGAAGACCACAGATAGGGACGGCTCACGCTATACCTACAATGGGACTCGAAGGGTGCGCCAGCTAGCGTTGGGCTGCGAAAGCAACTGAGGTAAATCGACACACGACGCGTATGAAAATACGCGGAAGTGTGGTGAGCTAAAGCTTTATTTTTCCCCATCCGCCGGAGGATAAAAAAAAAAAAAAAGTTGATGTATCGCAATATCGTAGTCAACGCAACTCAAACTCGGACGAAAATTCGAAAACCAAAAACGCAGTATGAAAACTCAACTCGTCCATTCGAAAATCAAAACTCTCAAATCCTCAAATTCTCAGATAAAATAACAACAGTCTTGCTCTGGAAACATCAAACACTCTTGAAAATAATGATTAGGAAGACGGCATCATCCTCGAATTTAGCCACAGAAAACCGCCTTTTTCTTCGGGTTTATGGCTCAAATAAACTCCCTGATTATCCCCAACTCGAAATTAGCCACAAAGAACCGATCTAGTTGTACTCCGCACGTTGCACGACGAACTACGCGGAGCGGCAGTACATTTGGCACTACTCAAAAACTCAATTTCGAATAACCAAATTGCTCTCGCAAAAACTGTCGATTGAAATCAGTACTCTGAAATCAATATATAACTAGATCCTCAACCCGAAAAACGCATCAAATGTTCATCAGAAAACCCCGGTGATTGCAAAAAGTCATGTAGTCGAGCGGCTTCGTCAAGACGCCTGCCTGCTGATCATCTGACTCGACATGAGTAATAACAACCCCCCGTTAGGAATAAGATCCCGCAAAAAGTGGTGTCGTACGTCAATGTGCTTCGAGTTCGACGTGCACACTGGTTTTTGTGCCAGGTTCTTCGCCCTCTCGTTATCCTCGAAAACCTTAATGCACGACGTACTAAACCCCGGAAAAATAAAATTCCACACATACCGCAAGAACATCGTCTCCTCAATGATGTTTGCCAGTGCTACATACTCGGCCTCAGTGGTCGAGAGCGTGACGCATTTCTGGCTTCTCGAAAACCAGCACAAACGTGCGCCCGCACACATTATAGCTCCACCTGAAACTGACCTCCTGTCTGCGGCTTTGCTTGCGTAGTCAGCATCTGCAAACGCTACCAGCTCAAGCCCACCCCCCTTCTGAAACGTAATACCAAAATCACTTGTAGAAAAGACATACCCTAAAATACTGATTGCTGTCCTCCAGTGTACGTCCCTAGGCTAGTTCGCGTACCTTGCCACCGCTCTCGACGGGTTCGCAATATCCGGTCGAGTTTGGTTCGCAAGCCACATCATCCCACCAACTCGCGAAAGGCCAATCACCCACAGGTTCATTCTTGTCGAACTCCTCGAGTTTCATACCAGCCGAAATTGGGGTAGGTTCGCAAGCCACATCAAGCATCCCACCAACTCACGAAAGGCTAATCACCCACAGGTTCATTCTTGTCGAACTCCTCGAGTTTCAGACCAGTCGAAATCCTCCTAAAACTAACGTAAAAATTTGCCGCGGCGTTTTCAGCGAAAGCTTGTTGCGAAATCGTCAAAGTACCAGCATCCCAATCCCTGGAAAAATGACAACCAGCATACCACCGCAACTCGCCCAGATTGTTGATCGGAACAAGGCGGTTAAGGTCTTCACAAAACTGGTCGCATTTAGCCTTAAGCCCTACTGCAAAAAGATCAACCACATGCACTGCTGTTACTATGGAAACAGAGCCCGACTCGACCAATCGCAAGACACACGCATCAGCTAGGCTCTGCTAAATCCAAGACTCTTCATGTGGGTGATAAGATGGTTATACCACGACCTCGACGCTTGTTTCAAGCCGTAGAGACGGCGATTTAACCTGACTATTTTACCGGACATTTCACCACAACCAAGGGGTAGTTGCATAAAAACATCCTCTTCCAGACTTGACCGAACGAACGTATGCTCGGCATCAAAACAACACAAATCCAAACCCAACTCACACGCAATAGCACCCAACAAACGAAAACAAGACAAAGCAGGCGTCGGGGCAAAAGTACCAAAAAAATCAATACCTTCACGCTGCTTAAAACCTCGCGCCAACAGTCTCGCCTTCGCTCGAACCACATAGCCATGCTCGTCGGGCTTCCAGGCAAACACCCATTTCGCCGGGATGACCTTCAGCCCGTCTGTTTGCTACATCTCCCCAAACGTTCCCGCGCTCGCCAGTCCACGGTATTCCTTTTCCATCGCCTGCCTCCCAACAGCCGAATACTCATCCACACATACATCAGCATACAAGTTTGGCGTCGTGAGCTCGCTCACCGGGCGTGTGGGAAGAGGGGGATTATCGTGCGGCGGGGCTTGGTGAAAAAGCACATGACCTATGCCTTCTCTCACTGCCATTAACGACAGCAGCCCATGCCCCGCAGCCTTTCGGTGCCGCGCTGTCTCGCCTCTAGTCCTGCCCAGCTGCACATCGTCACTATCCGGGTCCGCCGCAGCCTCTCGGTGTGGCACTGTTTCCCCCCTGGTCCTGCCCCGCTGCACACCGTCATCCTCACGGCCCGGGTTGTAACCACCCAGCTCCCGGGCAACACGCCTTGAAAGCTGTTGCGGCGGTGACGACGGCGGCGGCGGCGGCAGCGGCGACGGTGGCGGCGGTGACGGTAGCGGTGGCATCGGCGGTGACGATGGCGGCGGCTGTGACGGCGACGGTGACGGTGGCGGCAGCGGCGGTGGTGACGGCGGTTGCAGCGGCAACAGCGAGGACGGTGGCGGTGGCTCGAACCAAGCTTTGGTATCTCCCAGAGGCTCCGGCGTACCTGGGGACGGCCGCGGCGACGGTGGCGGTAGAGAGCTCTTCTTCTCCGGAGCAGTACTCCCGCAAACGATTGCCTCGGGTGTTCCCAAGTAACGTCGCGGGAGTATGGCGTACGCCCAGACATCAGCAGAATTTTGCAACAATCTGCCGAGTGGTTGTTTCCACCATTCAGGAAGGAACAAGCCTCCGCCTTGGGATCCGACTTTAGGGTCCTCCTTGAGTGGTGAAACCCCGGCTTCACGAATGGGAGGAGCCGCGCAAACGGCGGTCTCCCGTGGAACTTCCGGTATGGCGAGGAAATGTCCGGCTTGTCTCTGACCCTTGCCGTCATGTTAATGACTTCGCTGGCGTACTTACACGCCTCAGCCCAGAGGGGCTGTGTCGGTGGCATCTTCGCGTCGTCAAACAAACGGAGAGGCTCCAGGCGGGACGCCATAGCAAGCTCGAGCGTCATGGCTATTCGACGCTCAACCACACCGTCGTGCTTCGAGAAGTTGACAGGCGTGTACTCGCGACGAATTCCACGGTCGTTGAGTAACGCCACGAACTCCGGCTTAGTGAATTCCGTGCCGTTGCCCGATTGAATGCAATCGACGATGGATGGGGTACCACTGGCGTTAATATCAGCCAGAAAACCAGCGAAGGCCATCGGCACGTCAGACTTCCGTTTCAAAAATACGGCCATCCCATCCGCGAGTAGTCATCGACAATTATCATTGGGTACTCCACACCGCCGGCAGACCTAGGCTGTTGCCCCGATAGATCCACGAACAGACGCTCCAGAGGCCTGGTGGAACGGCACTCCGTCGTTCACGGTACCACCATTCTCCTCCCCTTCGCCTTGGAACACTCAACACACGGAACCAACTCCCCAAAAACTTTGATTACCATCTGCCGCGCCGATTTTCGAAGGACATCAGCATGGAAATGTGCAAGGAAAACATGAAGGTCGTTAATATCAATCCTCCTCATCCTTCCCGGGGCCAATACGGCGGCAGCATTCGGGGTCTCAGTTACTCTAGTGGCCTTTACAAAAGACCCAGCGTCCCTACGCAAGAATGACAGAATTCCATCCAACATATGAACTCCTTCAGCATCGAGCGAGACGGAGCATTTCGGCATGACGGCATGAAGCGAGAACAGGTTGAATTGTACACCAGGTACATAAGCTACGTCCAAGAGCTTAACCTGAACATCTCTCTACTTGCAGTGCATTATCATTGGTATTTTTCCAAAGCAAAGCACCTGCAGAGAACTCATGTCGCCTACTACCAAAGTAGTCCTACCACGAGTGGGGGGGTTAAAACCTACCATGCTGGCGGGGTTACCAGTTACATGATTGGTAGCCCCCGAATCAGCTATTCACTGTTTTCTCCAATTCCCCCTCAAAATACCGCTGTTACCGCTATGACCATCCTTGTCTTCTTGTGTAATCTGCCAGGTAAGAAGATGTGTGTCGAACGTAAGCGCACAACTGCCG
This sequence comes from Undaria pinnatifida, assembly GCA_012845835.1. NCBI lineage: Eukaryota > Phaeophyceae > Laminariales > Alariaceae > Undaria > Undaria pinnatifida. The sequence goes on along the minus strand of JABAKD010000001.1, from coordinate 6,051,871 downwards.
TCATTCTTCTGCTCGTGGGAAGTGTTCGAAAAGGGCTGTGGTGGGGGAACTACCATTGTGTTGCACCCATCACTACCGGGGGGTGTCTCATGTAACCAGTCACTACCAGAGTGCATGGGGTGGGGGTATTGTTGTGCTGTAAAAGGGACTGCCACGTTCATATGTGCTGGGGAAATCGGGCACTCCGCTACGTAGTGACCCAGCTTGTGGCATATGTAACATACCCCCCTCTGACCACGTGGTACTGGATTCGGTGGGGGACCCCAGCCCGTGGTATTTCCCACCGGCGGCGGGGGCTACGGCAGCATAACCCCTGACGGTGGGTCGGTAGGTACCCAACCCATTGCAGGAACCTGTCCCCCCGTCCCAAATGGATTTGGGCCAGGGTTGTCCCAACAATTTTGCTCTGGGCAACCGTGTTGCTGCTGCTGCTGCTGCTTGTACCTTCCCCCTCTCTTGTTCCTCGCCCGACTACCTGAACCTCTGCCTGCTCCACCGGCAGGCTGAACAGCGCCGGCGTACAAGGCATGCGGATCTACCCCCACTTTTGCTCCCAACGCCTCCGTCACCATCTCCTTTTTCAATGTATCGTTCACACATGCATCCCGAATAATCTCGTCGATTTCGGAACGAGGGATTGACGGGCGAGAGAGAATCGATTTGCTCTGGTGTGTACAATGTTAAACGGTTAGTGACAATGTGCCTGTCCACCTCTTCTACACTTTTCCCACAACCAAGCATGGCCAATTCATCGGCCGCCTTATCCACTCAACCGAGGAAGACAAGGGGGTCCTCTCCCTCCTCCATGTGTATTGCCTCAAATTATCTCTTCAGCCTGTGCGTTGCTGCTAGGGTTCTCGGCATGTGATAGTTTTCTAGCTCCTGCCATGCCCCACTTGGCGACTTGGCTTGCTGCATGCGGAACTATGCTATGGCATACCCAGTCATCGAGTCCATCAACAATCCATACACCACATGCGCATCAATGATCTTCTTTCGGTGTGTGTCTCTGTTCTAATTTTTTCCGGGACACATTGATGTCACCTACCATCACAGGATTATCGGCTGACTTGAGGACGTATAGACATATCAAGTTATCTCGAGCCTGGTATAAGTCAGTTTCGTGAGTTCGAGCCCCGCCGAGTGCATACTCGTATAAATTCGTCGGGACTTTTTCTTGTGCACAAATTGACTTGCGGAAAGCGTGAGAGCGTGAGTTAGCAACACTCGATGAAACATCGACGAGCAGTGGGACTGCTGAACCCTATGGCAATAAAAATGGAAGGCAAGAACCGGGGAGGAGAAGGGACAACACTTGTGACCACGGCTTGTCCAGAAGCTGGAAAGTGAAAGTGTGAGAAAAAAAAACCGACAACTAACTGATGACAAAAACGCCTGGAACTTGCTACGCCACATTCCAAAGTGCGCCTCTATATTATCAAACTTGGGGGGTTTTATTGAGACCAATTCGGACGAGACAGAGAAATTTGCGACGTGTCTGATTGGGCTGCCAGCCCAAATGTTGGTACAGCAGGAGACGATGTAGAATCCCTCGCCGTTGTTTCTCCGCCCCTCTTCCCCCCGTCCCTCCCAGCGACCGCAGCGTGCAGCGCGTCCCTCTCGGCGCGCAGCTTCTGCTCCTCCAATTTCCGTCGCAGGACCTCGATCTCATGTTCCGTCTCTCTTATATCTCTCTGCTCTCTCTCTGCTCTCTCTCTCTGCTAACACGCTCGCCTCAATGTTTTTACCATCATGATCTGACATGTTTGGCTATTTCCCACCTCTATAGGCAGGCCTTGGCTGCGCTTACCAATAGAAATCAACCGGCTCACCAGTGTGTTGATAGATCTCTAAAGGTGTACACGTAGCTGGCGCGGGAAGGCGTGATGAGGACTCAAGATGGTGAAACAGAACTCTTATATTATACAGCCGTCGAGTGACAGCTCGTGGCGATTCATGCAATGAAGCAATCGGCGAAATGAACCTCCCATTCCTCCCGCTGACTGTCCCCTTGTACCATATACATAAATCCCTCATCAATACGTGGAACTCCCTCATGTAAAATGGATCCTAACCACCCTGTTCATAAGGACAACCAACATACTGTTTCTGGTACGATGTCGTACTAAGATGTCGCTTTCCGGCACGATTTTGCACCAGTGGTCGCTGTTTTTTATTGTTTCTGGTAATACTTCGTACCAAAGGTCGTACAATGTCGTACTAACGTCGCTGTTTTGCGGTTTCCGGTGCGATCAATTCACCGGTCTCCTAGCTAAAATACTCGATTCGGCCCACTAATGCACCGGTCTCCAAGGCACAAATCCCAGGTTCGGTCCGCCAATGCACCGGTCCCGTAACGCATTACACTACCGCCGGTCAGAACGTGACATCGCGAACTTACAGCACAGCACAGACAGGGCAATCAGCTCCGCACAAGCAGCTCTTGGCATTGTCAAATCGCTAGTTGCACTAATCATGGGCCTCTTATTTATGCCCCCTTCACACTTAGTTGAAACCTTCCACCTTGCGCGAGGGTAGCGCCGCGAAGCCCTTGAATTTGTTGCTAAATAGTGCTTGTTGCACTATTAAACAACTTCTGCACAGAGCATAAAGAAAACTGGCCCAGGCCGGACCTTTTATCTAAGAAAGACCGCGTTCTGCGCTATAAGTATTAGCTGCATGAGCACAACGGCCTTCGAAACTCGTATTGAAGAAGTGACCCGTCCTACACCAACTTCGACACGGCAACAAGGGGAAATCTGGCTCAGACTGGGCTTTCATGTAAGATCAAGGCTACGGTAGAGGGCCCCCCCTAATTTTCATCTTACCTCACTGACGAAAACACGTTCGTCGATTGTTTTGGTGAAACCTAGATAACCATCTCTCTTCGCGTTATATCGATATTTTAAAACAGCACGAAATCCTGTGACAGCGAGGAGCGGGAGGAGCGGGAGGGTCACTCGCGCGAGTAACACCGAGCAACTGAAATAAAGTGCCCACCCTACCGTAGCATTGGTCGTAAGCAAGAAGGGTGCATTCTACAACAACTATTATTCATCTAATAGCTTCAGCCCCACGGCTTTCGGATTACATGTTTTCCCGCAACGACACATGCTAAACAAATATTACGTACGTATTAATAGATCAGTAGGGATGCACCTGATTTTTCTTAGGCTCTCCTGACTTCGGCAAACCACTCCATACGTCACGAAAACTTGACTACAAGTAACAGTGTGTGAAACGGAAAACATGCAATCAGGCTGCTTTTCTTCGTGCTCGTTTTCTTGATATTAAGGCCTGCTACGATTGACTAGCGATAGAGGTAGCACTCCTTGGCGATATCATTTTGTCTGAACGACGGGTCTTCTCAACCCAAACTTGGAGTAATATCACGGTATAGGTAGGGGTGTTTCACTTTTTGGACGATTTGGTGTTTGTGAACGATGTGACCGATCTGACCAGTTGAGCTCCTCACGCGTGGACCTATTGGTTAGTATTATAATTTTGTTTTGCGGGTGCATTTGGTTTAGGGCTATCTCATACCAGGTAGATTAATTGGTCAGATTGTGCCAACGAATGCTTTCGAGGTCGTATTCTGGGTGAGATATTGAGTTACTCATCATGGTAAACGACTAAGGATATTGCACGGAGACACAGAGTGTCCCCTGCAGGTCTGCCAATTGAGCAGGTCCTCGGAGAGTACTCACTTTCTCAGCATTCGTAGAGACGTAGCGTTAGTCGATTCCGCCAGAGCCCCGGATGGCTATTGAGATCAGAGGCACGTGTCTCCGATCTATTCCCTGACTATCCCGAATATATAACGCTAACCTTATCACACGAAACCCGTCCAAATTTCTCAATTCGGATAATCACACGGCTTTTGAGGCCGTATCTTAACAGGACTTCATAAAACTCTGCTGCACCCCTAGCGCGGGACTAGTCTTCGTCGGAATGCCACTCTCATTTTGCAATTTAAAGAAATACATACCCGTAGGTCATTTGTTTCGTAATCGGCTTGCACTTTCAGATTACTCAAATTATGTTTTCGGGTGTGGTATAGAGTTCGTCAAGTGATAAATTCACCTCAGGAAAAGCATGATGCCCTTCAACCGTAGCACGTGTCTAATCATTCATTGACGTCCTGTATTGCGCATACGCGTGACCCACATCGTTATATGTGCCAGTCGGAAATGCCGGTACTATCCGCGGCGGCAACCGGCAGACGCGTTCTACGATAGAGGTGCACCACTTTTTTTCTAAGGTTCCTCAACTCGGGAGCGTAAGACCTCTCCCAAAGACAGATTTGGAGAAAAATAAAAGCTGCCAGATTAAAAATACCATGGCCTAGGAAAACGACGGGAATAGTGCAAAAATAAATATATATACATATATATAAGATCATTCTTTTTTGGGGGGGTTCGGTCAGGAGTTTTTTTTTGTCTCGGCTTCAGTATGCGATTCTCGGAAGTGGAATTCTCGGTCAAATCGCTTCGTTCGAGCGCCGTCTTCGGGGGGCGGCTCCAACGCCCCTCGCCCTGCCATATCCTTTCAGCACCTCGACGCGAACGTGGACGGATGCTGAGCGAGACAAGTGAGAAGTTGCAAAAATATTGTATTTGGAGGAGGTAATCTTGAGATATCAGTTGTATCTTGACGTCCGCAGCGCCCGGATGATTTCCAAAATTGGCATCATTTTCAAACGGTAGTAGTTTCTAATGCTTTGGATTTTGCGGTGGCATACTCTCAAGCGTTTGTTTCGCTTGACGTCTGCAGGGCTTGAACGAAAACAAACTGGAATTCCTCGGTCAAATCGCTTAGTTCGAGCGCCGTCTTTGGGGGGCGCCCTCGCTAGGCCTTATACGTTCGGCACCTTGACGTGAAGGCGGAAGGATGCTGTGCGAGACAAGCGAGAAGCGCGCAAACAATTGTATTTTGAGCGGTACTCTCCAGCTATTCTTCGGATCTTGATGTGAATGTATATGTATGCAGAGGTTGATAACAAACAACTTGGCAAGACATTATTTATAAATTGGCGTCATATTGTCCGAAAACAAATGATATTAACGGTAAAAAATCCCCATGGTACCGCGGTAGGTATGATATCATAGCAGTAGTGCATTTCATTATTGAATTTCGGTAGGTACGTGCGTACATGGATAGATATGGCAGGCGCACGCATGATGAATAAAAACGAGGAGGTAGTTATTACGATTACTGCGCGCCACAAAACGCCACACAGCAGCATTATACGAGTGGCTGCGTCCCCGGCCTCGAGGGTGTGGTAGTTCGGGCACATCGACATAATCTGTACTCGTGCAAGTAATATAGGTTCGAGTAAGGGCACACACACTGATGCGCTCTATTACACCCACGCTTTTTGTCTGACTTATAGTAAGGGCAAGGGTGTACCGAAAAACAGGGAATAACTTGTCGACATTGAAAACAAGGGGAAAAATCGTTCCTGTTGTTAAGCTGCGCCACGCGAAGGTCTTATAATAAGCAGCATAGGCGGTATCCACGGAAGAAACCAATGGCATGCATTTGTCCCGGTATCGCATCTTTTGTTGTTTTTTTTCCTCGAGAATAGTCTATGGAGAAGTATCGGCAATGTAGGAGGGGTGCTTCGCTGTTGCTGTGGTGCCTCTGTCTCCGTTGCTGTTTTGGTCGTTGGCCGCGATCAACAGGAATAAGAGCGGTCGCGTTGGTACGTAAATGACAAACAGTTGGTGTTGCTTCCTACTTGACGTGCTCCTTGCTGCTGATTATTGATTAACCATCCCTAGTGATTTACATAGAGCCGTTCGCCCCGGTGGTCCATCTAGTGGTTACCTTCGAATAATACTACTGGCGTTGGCCCTTGAGTTTGATTCCCACTGTTGGGATATATAATTTTATTTGCAGAAATGAAAAAATTCAGGATCAACTAACTGCTGAAAACGCCTAGCAGCGTGGGTAGGTACATTTCGGTGTCGCATAAGCGACAAAGAGGTGATTATAGTATTCCATGAACATTATTATTAGTTTTTATTAAGTCTTAGGCGGCGGTGCGTAGCGTGTGTCAGCCCGTAGCTGGTATACGCTTACGTAGGCTCGCTTGCGGATGACCCGATCAAGACACAGGATATATAAATGGTAGAGGCTAACGCAGGCTCACGGTTAAGTGTGCCTGTTGGAGAGCTTCAAAGAAGAGAAGATAGTTGGCGACTCCGGGCCGATATGTTGATTGATGATTTAGTTGCTCAGCAGATGAGAGCTGATGGTGAGCAAAGAGGAGTGATCGAGGTGGGCTTGATCATCACCTGATCGAGACGGTACAACGCTTTAATCTACGGGTAGATGTATTCTACGGGTAGTTGTCCGGTCCACCCACAGCAACGTTTCCTGAGGCTTGCTCGTGGTCTACCGTGCCTATGGCAACGTTCCCTGAGGTTTGCTTCTGGGAGCTTATCTACGTCAACGTCCCGATAGTCAACCTAAAATCATATTCCATGAATGTCGTTGTTCCGTCGTTTCTATTTGATGGCACCGCATTGCTCGTACGTACTATACATACCAGGTACGTTATTCCGCCGCATTTATTTGATTGCGCCGCATTGCTCGTACGTACTACATGTACCAGCTTTTGGATAGGACTAACCAGAAAGCTGGTGTGCATCACGTATCCAAGATATTGCTGCTGAGACTTACTTACTTGTGCTTGCTACGTACTGCATCGATAAACGACAACTAACAGGCTTATTACAACTGTCTGTTGCACGAACATCTCGCAATGTATATTATTAATAGATTACTTTTAAGTGATATCAAGTAACGACTTGATGGTTACTGACAAGCAGCATCTCTAATAGTTTTCCCCTCCGACAATATGGCATAAATGCCTTTCCGATGTAAATCGAATAATATATATCCTTTACTGATGTAATATTTCCAAAAATGTCACATTTATCCCCTCGAAATAATGTATAGTTTCCAGGCACATATCGAGCTGCCCCCCCCCCCCCCCCCCGCCCCCCCCCCTTCCCGCCCCCAATAATATACTGGTGCCAAAACCGTCAGATTTATCCCCTCGAAAGGATTTATAGCTTACATGCACAAAGTGCCTCTTCCCCCCCCCCCCCCCCCCCCCCCGCCCCCCTCCAAACCCGCTCGCTTTTGATCAAAACCAGGCCCCCCCTTTCCCTTCACAGCTGTCAGATTTTGTCCCCCTCAGAAACGGGTTTTATAGTTTCCGCGCACAGACTGACTAAAATCATCCTGTTGACCCTGATAGCTACACTGTAGCTGTAAGGGGAGTCGCCGACCTATATCCTTAATGAGGACACACAACCCGTAATGCGCGCGATCGGAGTATCACACACAGCTTGCAAAGATGAGTTTCGACGAAATCTTCGATCTCACAGCTGGAGTGTATTTTAATTTTTATAATATCCTTCCATAAAGCAGCAGTAGTACCTATTATGAAGTCGAATAATCGCACCATAATGCAATGGTATCTTCCGTCAACCATTTGCCCATTTCCTTTCACATTTTCTCATTTTATCTACTATTTCGTTTCTCTATATACCAGGTATGTTTTAGCTGGATGACTATTCGACCATTCTTTCGCGCGTCAAATGCGCCCTGTTGTTTTGGCCTCATTTCGGGCCTTTTTCCACGGTTATTATGCTCGTGTTGTGCCAGTGTTAGTTATATATATTATGTCGTTTTGCTTTGAACACCCCATTTTTTGTGTTTGGAATTGTGTATATAACCGGGAGGCCATGAATCCTGGATACAAATTGCTACAATTCGTAAATATATTATAAAAATTAAAATACACTCCAGCTGTGAGATCGAATTTTTGTCGAAACTCATCTTTGCAAGCTGTGTGTGATACTGCGATCGCGCGTATTACGGGTTGTATGTCTTCATTAAGGATGTTGGTCGGCCACTCCCCTTGCAACTACAGTGTAGCTACCAGAGTCAACAGGGTGATGTTAGGCAGTCTGTGCGCGGAAACTATAAAACCTGTTTCTGAGGGGGACAAAATATGACAGCTGTGGAAGGAAATGCATCAGTTTATCAAGTGAATCCTGTACGTCGAATATCCGGTGAGGGGAGGGCGGAGTTTCCAAGGACGTGGGGATCTGATTTTGATCAAGAGGGGGGCGGGAGGGGGGGGGAAAGGGGGAAGGGCACGGGTGGGGCAGGTCTATTTGTGCGTGGAAACTATAAATATTTCTTGTGGGGGAGGGGGAATGTGGCGGGGGGGGGCCGAGGGCGGGGGGGGAGGGCTTCAGGTCGCATAGATGTAGGGGTTGGCTATACGCGGGGTGCTAGATATAGGCGATGGTGCGGGTGTTCGGTGAAGGAGGGGGCGTTGGGGACGGGGGTGGGTGGGAATTGCAGCAGCGGCATGGACGGCTCTGAAACGATAACGAGGCGACATCCAGGGCGTGGAAGTGTTTATTACTCTTGGCGGATTTCGATAGTAGGTGGGGCGTTTATGCAGGAGGAAACGAAATATATGTATTGCGTTTGGTGCTGTTGTTGCTGTTGAAGTGTTTCTCACCCTAATTTTGGGCGTGCTTGCTCGGCACACGCCAACCTGACATGGGCTTAAAATCGCTATTTTGTGCGATCTATCATGCAAATAACTGGTCGAATTGCGCTGGCATCATTGCAAATTTTTGCCGTATACGGAAGTTTGCGAGGAGACCCAGGTCGGTCGAAATAATTGTGAGCTTGTTAGGTCAAAGCCTATCAACAAATCACGAATAAGCCAATGGGATCAGGGTTGACACACACCGTGCCGGGAGGTATCGACCCGGGAGATCATCGTCATAGTTCCGCGTTGTTGGAGCTATAGAGAGTCGGAGGATTTCTGAACCGGGGATCGGGTCCTATCTCCCCTGTGTGCTACGGAACTGCCCCCCATTGGTTGGTGAGCCTCGGCCATTCTCTTAGGGTGGGACGGCGCTGTGGATTTCCGACCATTATAGGTTCAGGACTCCGTCATTCAGAAACAATTTTAGACAAAAAGTGTTACTTCTATCGTGGAAGGCGGCGGCATTACTCCGCATGCTGCCACTGCTGGCCGTCTCCATCTGTACGCCAGTCTATTTCACAGGCGCTATAGAGGGCAAGCGGCATTAATCAACATAAACCACTGCTATATTTTCTTCAATCCATATTAACTTCATATAGTGGGTGAAAAAAAAACGTGGGTACGGTTACAAACAGGTCAAATTCGAGGGCGCATCATATAGGCACGCGCGATGAGTAAACACGTATTATACGAAGTATAGCGTACTTCAATAAACGCCAAAATACCATCAAACAAATGTGCGAGACAAACGCGTCCACACTTAGATCATGCTCCGAGCGTGTACAAAATCTCCAACAAACACCATAACGTGACCAATACCGCAAAACACGGGTCTACACTCATTAAAAGATAACAAAGGGGACGCCCTTCAATGCACAGGAGACCGGCGTACACTGTTAATAAAAAGACAAACTCCATACAAAGTGCAAAAAAAAAATGTGCCTGTTTCAACTACTAATATTACTGGTTGACTGAAAAGCCAGCGAGCTACGTATACTAGAGGCAACGCTATTGTAGTAAGCTGGAGGTATAATCGTGTAAGTAAGTGGCAACACGACCATAACGTCTTCGAGAAGCTTAGCTGGAGAAGTGAGACAAAGCCTGAGTGTGATCCTAGTTAGGCAAACGGGTTCGTTTGGCGTGTGAGCCTTCATCTGACGGCAGGTGGAAACCCACCGTCTAAGGAATAAAAAATGTACAGGATCAGGCAAATCCCGCACCATCAGGTTGAAAACAGAGGAAAAAGAGCTGTCAATTCTTGGGTGGCTATCTCATCGTCTTGGCCAAGCCTTAAAGGGTGCGGCCGAAGAAGGCCGGCAAGTGCACGGTGTTGACTCAACCGAAGGGCCGAGGTTAGTATCAAGTCTGGGTTTTAAAGATGGACAAAACCTGGTACTGTAAGGAGATTAAGCTCTTTTACCCGGCTCTCCAGGAGCATCTTGAAAAAAACAACTACGTATATAGCAGTCAGCGCTGACGGCTAGCTCAGTGGTAGCAGTCTATCTCAACCTCCCCCGAGTGAAAGATTCCTTCATATCCCCCTACAAACTCCTTTGAAAACGACGGTTAAAGACCAGAATACGACAAGCACGGTGTTATCCACCGTCTGTTAGTAATGGGGGCGTGGCAGCCTCTGTCAGCGCTGATTGCTAGCTCATCGATAACGGTGTGTCGTCAATGTCTCTCGAGTCAGTGCTACCTCAGTGGCATGTTTAACTTGTCTCGAGTGAAACATCCCTCCATATCCCTCTACAAATCCTTGACGAAGCGAGGGGTCAAAACCGACAACTGACAAGCTTGTTGTTACCCACCGTCTACTAATAGTTGGGGCGCGATGACCGTTGTGAGCGCTCAGCATTGGCTGCTAGCTGAGCGATAACGGCGTATCTCAACTTCCCCCAGGTGAATGCCCCTCCGTCCTCAATACGAACCGTTTAGGAACGGAAGAATACCGACGGCAGGTAGAATACCGACGGCAGGTTGATTTGGGATTTTCAGTATGACAGTTACTCATCAGTTTCATGCCGGTTCTAGCGGTTGGACTACCATTGGGTGCCCAATAGTACCTGGCTGGCGTGCTTGATGATAGACTGCTGTGAGGTATCACGTACGAGCTCACTCCTCTCGACTTGCCTTCACCCTGGGTTGGGAGATGCAATACAATGACTTGAAATCTACCCCGCTTGGAGCTAGCGAACACTCTAGAATAAAACAGTTCGGTCTTGCCTCATGGGGGGCCTTCAGGTCAACAGTATTGAAACAGGGCTATGCTCTCAAAAACCCTGAAGGAACGAAAGCTCAGGCGATCGGAAGATGGCAAATCTCACAAAGCGGCAAGGTGGGGAAGGGTCATGTTTGTGGATCCAGCCTTTTAGGGGACGAGCGGCTACGAGCAGCATAGCGCAAGGAGGAGTGCGGTGGGGAAACGGTGAGAGCCACCGCTGGTATGGCAGGGAGATATGATGTACCGACATCGTCGGGAACCTCCGAATGTGGCAGAGGGAGCAGGTAGAAGAGCTTGATAGGCGAGATGCTTTCTGACGGGGGTCGGTATTTTTGGGCCGGTAAAACTCGCTCGACAGTCACGTGACTACATAGCTCATTGGGTAGCGCTATATAACCAACGAGCGGTGGGTCGTGGGTTTGACTCCCACAGATTTCATATTCCGTCTTTGCGAGCGTGCGCGCTGGAGACATTATTTTTGGTTACGATGGTTTGCTCCTGAGTACTGCTGCAGTGCGTCGCGAGCAAAAGCCCTACGGTGGAGCATGGCCGTAGGCAGGGAGTAGCAGAATTTTGTTATGTCCATGGTTGAAGCGTCCCAAGGACACCCCTACCGTATACAGCGGACGGAGGGGGTTAAAGCAGCAGCTAAACCTCCCACGGATATGGCGAAAGTACAGCCGTAGACACCCTCGTCGTGTGCTGCGACCTGAGGATCTAAAGTCGCACGGCATTTACTTCGTTTGTATTTGCCGAACGCACTCCACTTCGGCGGGTTGGTTGTGGAGACATCAGATGTAGGGTTATCTGCATATTCCGCGAGATTTTGCACGGCCGCCAGCCGTGTGCACCATACCAGGGGGTGGTTTGGAAGGGCAAAGTAGCGCGGCATAACAGCTTCGTGCTTTCTGCTGCTAATAACTGTGGTAGGAACGGGCGTTGGGTAATCGTGGGCTGTCTGCAGCAGTATCAAATAACGATGAGGTTTCGTCCGGCAACAGGTCAAGCGGCATGGCCGCGCGCACTCCATGATACGCAGAAGCAACAATAGCAGCGGGAGAGTTCACGGGAGGAGCAGATCGGTTCATTACTTTGTAAGCCGGAGCTCTACGGTACGGCAACATCGCGGAGCGGGGGGGGGGAACAGGGCATGGCTAACTTGGTAAATATATTTTTACGGTGGATCCACCTTTCGATCGAAATACCAATACTTACCATTATAGTGGACAAAAAATAAGACACACTCCCAATAAAAACTCACTCATATAGTATATTACGAGTACCAACAACGCAGCTTGCAAAGATGAGTGACCTGAAATTCGTCAAACTCACGGCTGACCTCCTTGAAAATTAGTTATATAATATTGTTTTTGGTCGAACATGACGTTTATTTTTTTACAGGTAAGAGTGGAAACCAGTACATAGTAGGCGGTTTATTTGCGGTGAGGGTGGAGACCCGCAAATAATATATCATCTTAGATTCGTTCTGGATGGTATACGTAGCATTTTTCGCCTGGTGTTTTTGAAGTATGTTTTCAGGTTCAAATCGAATACCTGGTAGTTTTTTTTTATCAAAAAAACTCGAAGCGTTTTGCTGTGTGTAGACAGGACCAGAAGGAGACTGGTGAAGCTAATATACATGCGATAATGATTTGGAGAAAACGGTACGTAGGTGCACCTATAGAGGTGTACGGATCTGGTGATGTGTGGTATTGATGGTGGCCCTGGTTGTACTGAATTTTGCGGGTATCTTTTGTTTTTAGCAGTAGTCCTCTGATTGATTACAAAATAAAGAAACTGAGCATATTCATAATTGATTGGTTGTTCTACCAACAGTGTCGTTTAGCGAACGCTTGTTCGCAATGGAGGAGCGAAACATGAAATATTTGCGATGATGGAATAGTTTTCGTAGCTGGGAGGGCTTGGGATGTTCGTGTCGACAATGGTAGCATTTTATTGCTTGATTTTCGATTAGTTGAACAAAAGCGAACAAAAGCCAAAAACAGAGCAATTTCAAGTTTTTTTATGGTTTACAAGTGACCAATATTTCCGGTACTTAAGATCGTTGGCAAGGATTGGTTACACCGGCTAACAGGTTTTGCTGGTATCTCTTCTTTGTGCTTGTCTACGTGTGTTGACGAGATGGGATGGATAATCCTTGTGACCGTATAGTACAGGACATACTGATCTCAAAATGAGAGAGGAGATGCGAAGTCATAATTATTCATTGAATTACCGATGCGTTCCCGAAACTTGATGGTTGGTTGCAACCTTTTCTGGGAATTCGAAGGATGATATATATTGAGAATTTGATTTACTTCACAAGCAAGTTAGACTGCATTTGTTTTTCATTGGAAAATGGGTGGCTTGTGGATGGTCAGATACTATTTTATAGCTAATTTTCAAGGACGTCAGCCGTGAGTTTGACGAATTTCAGGTCAATACTCATCTTTGCAAACTGCGTTGTTGGTACTCGTAATATACTATATGAGTGAGTTTTGATTGGGAGGTGTCTTATTTTTTGTCCACTATAATGGTAAGTATTGGTATTTATACTTTAGGTGGGGAATTTTGAGCTAGGTAAAACATCACATCTATTTTATAAATGTATTACTGTAGTTTCCACTATACTGCTTTATCATATGTATGGTAGGCTGTTTATTTTGTTTTTCTCCCCCCGGGGGCTTTAATATCGGGGAGAGTACGAATACAGAATATTATAAGTTATCTACATGTTGCTCTTAATACAGCAATAAAGAATAAAATTCATCTATTCCCACTCCCAAAAAGATTTAAAACTCTGAAGGACACGAACCCACGGTTCCAAATTTATACGCTGTCACTCTTATATTTAAACTATTTGTACCAGGGAGGACGTACGCTAACTTTCGCGTCGGATAAGGTCCGTGTTTGCGGGCAAGAATTTATGCTATATTGCTTTACCGGTATATTCTTAGTATATCGGTAGTAGGGGACAATGGGAGACGTTTCTACGTGTGTTGACGAGATGGGATGGAGTATCCTTGTTACCGTATAATACAGGACATACTGGTCTCAAAATGAGGGAGGAGATACGAATTCATAATCTCTCATTGAACTACCGATGTTTTTTTTTCCGAAACTTGATGAGTGGTTGCAATCTTTTTTGAGAATTCGAAGGATGAGGTATATTGGGAATTTGATTTACTTCACAAGCAAGTTAGTCTGCATATATTTTTCAATGGAAAATGGGTGGCTTGTGGATGGTCAGATGCCTTTTTTTTTCTTCACCAGGGAGGACGTAGGCTAACCTTTGCGTCGGATAACGTCTGCGTTTGCGGACAAGAATTTATGCTATATTGTTTTACCGGTATGTTCCGTGTATATCGGTAGTAGGGCACAATGGGAGACCTTTGTCCGGGTGACCTCGCGATCTCCGGCATTTTATCTGTCGCATTAGGTTTGGCCCTGAAGGCGCGGCTGTTGTAATCTCTGCTTGTGATTTCAACTGTTGTTGTAAGTGGGGTTATGGAAGCGGTTTTCGCTCATGAGGACGAGTTTCCTCTTGCCGTTTTGGTTGTTATAGGTGATGGAATTGAGTCCATCGTTGATTCGTAACTGTCTCGTGAAGAATCCGGAAGGGTGTTGATTTGGGTTTTTCAGGATGACAGTTACTCATCAGTTTCGTGCCGGTTCGGGCTATTGGGCTATTATTGTTGGCCTAGTAGTAGCTGGCTGGCGTTCTTGTGGTAGGCTGCTGTGAGCTATCACGCACGAGCTCACTCTTCTCGACTTGGCTCTACCCTGGGTTGGGAGACGAAATACGACTACTTGAAAGCTACCCCGCTTGGGGCTAACGAAAACGGCAATATAGCAAGCGTAATGCTACCGACCGTCTATGAAGAGTGGAGGCAAAAAGAAAAAGAAGGGGGGCGCACATTCTGATACGGGTACGCGCACAATTTCTGAGGTTCCTCGCACTTGCGGAGCTCTGTCCTAATTCTTGACAAAACGAAAGCGCGACCCAATCACTCAACATTCTCATGACCTACGTATGAAACGAAAGCATTGACACACACGAGCGGTAGTCCAACTATATCTCCTCGTTAGAGGAGCCCCCCTTCAATCAGCAATATTTTGTCCAAAAAAATGCTATCGTAGATGCAATGAGGGGCAGCCACACTATAATCGATCGTGCTGCGAGAATGTTTTCACATCTGCTCCCGTTGTAGGGCCTATATAAGACATCTACGGTAGAGGTGCAACATTTTCTTTTCTGAGGCGCTTCACTTGAGGACCCTCGCCCCTATACCCGCACCCCCCGAAACCGATAGTAAGAAAAACGAAAGCGCGACCGGACAAACAAGTTCATGTTCAATAAAGGTATAAACGAAATAAAAAACGCTGAAACAAGTCATCTTCCAGCGATATTGGGTCACAGCGGCAACAGGCACTACTCCGCACATTGCCATGCTGTAGGTTATTCTCATCCGTGAAAATTGACTTTATCGGCACCACTGCGGCAACCGGCACTACTCCACACACTGCCACCATAAAGGATTCCCCTTGTGCAAAAGCAATTTAACCGGCGCCACTGCGGCAACCGGCACTACTCCGCACGCTACCACTTTCAGTTATTACCATTTTTGTGCAAATCGATTTGACCGGCACTATGCTGCGGCAACAGGCACTACTCCGCACACTGCCGCAATAAGTTATTACCACTTGTGCAAACGCGATTTTTACCGGCGCTACCGCGGCAACCGGCACTACTCCGCTGCCACTACCAGTATAGAATATTCCCATCTGCAAATCAATGTTACCGGCACGGCACTACTGCGGCAGCCGGCACTACTGGGCCGGCACCCTAAAGGGACCCCTGCTATAAGAAGCAGCAGGCATGCTGGCCGGGCTGGGTTTTTTATTCGGGAATTGTATTCTACCAGTACTACTAATTTCGGTATGACGGCTTCCGAATCCCTGGGGCATGCTACTAATAGTACGGTAACTGTTTACCGTCATTTTGTATGAGGCTCCTCTCTCGAAGAGCTGTATACCTCGCCTTAAAGCTGGTTTTGAGAAAACAAAGTTATACTGTACCGAGATGAACATTTACATGGCCTATTAATAGCTATATAACGAAAACGAACTGAAAAACAAGAACGAAGTTTCGACGGTTTCGGGTTAACCCTTGTGGGTGCCATCGATACAGACCAAAAGCCACTCGAGCGCGATCCAATCAAGCGTCTAGGAAACGCTTGAGGCAAAATCCGGGTATTGCCATGCTTCACGCTTGCGTAACAGCTTCCTGCGTTGCAGGTCGAACACCTCTCCTGCTTACACCAGGAGCTCGGATTGCTGCATGTGGCCAATGCTGTAATCAGCAGTTTTTGTCGCCAACTTTTGCGCCTGAAATCCCAAAGGGAATAAAAAGCCCCGCTCCCCCCGCCGTTCAGAGAACGTTTCAGCCTAAAGGTGCTAGTTATATCTTAGCCCGCATCTCCCTCCCACATGCTGCGTTAGCGGTTCACCTAATTTTGCTGAGGCTCATCACTCGAGAAGATCTTCTTTGCCTTCCACGTGATCAGCTGGCAAATGCAAGTTTCATCCACGGATTCTCAATACAATTAATGGTCCCTTACGGGTATGTGCCTCACCGGACTTATAGCGGCAACCGGTAGTACTCCGCAACTGCCGCCATTCATTGCTCCCATCTGTGCCAAGGGACTTGACTGGCACGATGTGCGGCAACCGGAACCGGCACTATATCGGAAACCGACACTACTCCGTATACTGCCACTACTTGTTCCCATCTGTGCCAAGGGACTTCATCGGCACTATATGGGGTAACCGGCACCGGCACCGGCACTAGTGGCAACCGGCACGACTCACGGCATTAATCCGCACACTGCCGCTACTTGTTCCGATCTGTGCCAAGCGACTTCAGCGTCACCATATGGGGTAACCAGCAATATTCAACCGGCACTGTAGAGGAACTTCTACTGTATCTCACATATGATGTCGCTTCTCGACGCTATTATCGTTCTCATTCACAGCTGATTTTGTCTTTTTATTTTGAACAACAATATTGTCGCCCGTTACGGAACCGCCCGGGAAACGAACGGCAGTTCAACGGCAGCCCTTGCCGTACCCGTAGACGATCTGTGCGATCTATATACAATTTGGGGCGTGAGGATCTGTAGGATACCTGGTGTGTATGAGCTATATCGACATATGACCCAACCCACTGATTGATCTGTATAGCCCGGGTCAGGCCGAATATGATTTGCAAGATCCAGGTATGTCCCAAAAAGCAGATACCTACGGAGTAAATCAGACAGATCAATGTGTTGCACGATCTATGTTACGTAGATCATGATCTGCACAATCTAGATGAGCTGATCTATACACAATAGGCCAGGCCAATCGTGATGTTGTACGATGTAGGTAAAGTAGAAAATGATATCTACCGTCTGGGTTAGACATGTCGTAATATGTACGATCCAGACGAGACAGTCACGCAGGTCACTATTTGTACGATCCACATTGGCTAAGACGCATAGATCACGCAAATCACAATCTGTACCATCTAGGTGACAGGAAGATCACGATCCTTTTCCGTGCATGAAGATGCCCAGCTCCTGTCAAGGCGGATCCGAACAAGTAGACGGGAGGAGCGGGGCGGAGGAGGGGCGTTAGCGAGCAATGCTTCGAATGAATGTTTTTGTGGTGTATAACATGTTGTGACCGCTGGCTAGATTATATGAGCAAACCGACACGTGTTACTAATAGGATGGAGGGGACATTTTTTGGCTATTTCGTTTTCTGAATCGCGGCATTTCTTACTTAAAATCGTCGGAATGCTAAAATATTCTCGTTTGGAATTGTTTTTGTTTTGTATAGCTAGGCCATGGGTTTGCTCATTGGGTGGGTTGCATTTTCAGTGTTTTCTGATGAAATTCAATGTGTGTGAGGGGAAGCCTATCAATTGTAGAGTAGTTTATCAAATGAGGAGCCTCACAAACCAAACGCTGCACATCTACCGCACTACTATTGGTACTATTAGTACTGTTAGTAGCATGTGTCTATCATCACCATCATCGCCAACATCAGCAGAAGTGGAGGGGGAGGAGGTGGAGTAGGGGTGGAAGAGGTGAATGGGTGGGGAGGGAAGGAGGGGGGAGGACAGGGATGGCCTCAATATTCGAGAGGGGACGGAAGTGGCTCACGCCATTGCCCTGGTACACGTTAGTCACCAAAACTGCAGCAGGGGGGAGAGGGAGGGTAGGATAGTACATTTTATGTGGAGGGAAAGAGGGGTGGAGGGGGGGGGGGGGGGGGGGGGGTAGGGACGGGGGTAGGGCGGGGGGTGGTGTGGTTTAATTATTCCTTTGCTAGGGGTGGTGGCGGCGAGGGGGGGGGGGGAGGGGGGGGGGGAGGGGGGGGGGGGTGGTGGTGGATACAAATACCAGCGCGGATTCCTGGCAAGATAAACCCGATGAAAAAAACTCACGTCACAATGGCGCCACTCGAAATTGTCGTAAACGTAAGGAATGTCCATGCCGTCCGGGGCAAGGCGTTCGTACAGCATCTCGTTCGTGTAGTATTTCTTCATGGGAGCGACTGTTTTCATACCCCCACCCGTCGCTTTTTCAGCCAAGCGGTCCATCACGACGTCCGTGACGAGATCCACCTCAAAATCTGTTACGAGATCCGTCTCGGCATTCGTCGCGACATCCGTCACGTCATAAGCGCCATTCGCTATGTCATCTGCGATGCCATTTGTCCCGAAGTCCGTCCCTCTATTCCTCACGAGATCCGTCTCCTTATCCGTCGCGAGATCCGTCGTCGCATCTCGACCTTCTTCCCCTAGGAATAGTCCATGAAACGGCTGTATGTCGGTAGGGTTGTGTCCATAGCAGACGTGGTCACCAACCCACGTCTCAACGTAAGTTGGGTCGTGCATCAATCTTCGGAGATGCCAAAGCCTACCGCCGGAGAGGGAGGCGAGGGGATGGGATTAAAAGAGGAGGGCGGGGGAGGAATAGGGGGGGGTGGGGTGGGGGGGAGGAGGAGGTGGTGTGGGCGGGCTAACATGTAAGCGCAGCGTGGTACGATGTAGGTAGCACGTTTTCTTACAATCATTTTTTGAATGGCAGCGTTCCTGAACCCAAATTTGTCCGAAATTCAAACAGGTTTCTGGGATAATGTTTGTTTTATGCCTAGGTCATGATTTGGATTGTTCATGTTGTACCACTTTGATGTACCCCCCAAACCAAACCAGGTTTTGGGTTAAGGGGTAAAGGGCTCCTCTAGTGTGGAATCTTGGAAACTAAACGCTGATGTCATCGTAGCATGCTTCAAGCAGCTGACCATACTATTAGTAAGCCGTTGACTAGATACAAGTTGGCTAGCTGTTACAGCTGGTTGAATCCCGCGCTTTGCGGATTTCATCCATCCGAGTCTTGACGTCAGTCAGGGTAGCTGATCCACCTTCGAAACGTGTAAAGCATGTAGGCGGGGGAGGGGGTGGAGTACCTGGGGAGGGGAAGCGGGGGGTGTACTTGGGGGGGGTGTACTCGATATTCATGCATCGCATTAGTCTTTAAGACCATTGACCGTCGCATACCTACAATGCCGGGACGGAGCACGTCCGGTTTTTGCCGACGAGGTGGACATCATGTGCACCAAGCGCGAAGCGCCGTGAGGTGTTCAGCGAATCACAAAAAAGGGTGAGCTGCATCCTACGAAGAACCCCTTGTGAGTGCATGGCCGTAAACCCCTGCCTCTAATCAAAGGTGGGACGGAGCATGCGGGGTTTTCGCCAACCAGGCAGAAATTGCTTGTACCGTGGGGGGGTTGCCGAGGGTGGTGGGGGGAATGAAGACGGAGGGGGAGGAGTTTGAGGTATGAAGCGAGTTACATGCACCTGGTAAGCGCTATTGTTCGTACGTTAGCGTCGGCTATAGGAATTACCACGATGTCCGTGGGAAAAAGAAGGAGCCTTCTGAGCATTTCAATCACTGCTGGGGGCTGTTTGACGAACGACTATATGGATCTAACGGTTACTCGCCACCATGCCGTCTATTAATAGATGATATTTCATATGATCTACGGAAAATACTGGCGATTCGTCAAGTTCTCCGGTGATCAAAAGTTCTAGGTGTATGTTCAAGATAACTGGTTAATCCAGCATTGTATATTGGGCGGTTTGGAGTCCATTTGAGCCAGTTGTTGTCGTTGTGTGTGCATTGGAACGTGTGTGTTGAGTGCGTATACGAGGAGCCTACGGAAAAGGTAAATCTTACTGCATTTTTTTCTGCATTTGCTTCTGCCCCGTCTGATGGTCAGCTCTGGGCGTCTGCTGAACCGCGTGAAACAAGCTGACCCGTGTTAAAACCATCCCCTCATGCTAGCGTACTCGAGTTGGGAGCTCGTACTTGTCAAACTCTGGTGGGAACAGTGGAGGCATCTTGGCAGAGTCTACCCATGGAGGATCTACAGCAGAAAGCGAGGATTGTCAGATGCAACATTAACATGGAAATTCGGAAAAAAAACATAGGCGCCAGAGAGCCACATCCACCGATTGAAGTCCCGATGAGGGACTTTGCCCCCAGCATTTGGAGATATACGAACCCTACGACATGTGAGCTTGCGAAGAATTCCTGAGTGTTTGAAATGGCTTGGCGCCAAGGTATAACGCAATATTTGAGCAAGAAATGGCAAGGAGAGCTGACGTTGAAAGAGAGCGAGCCAGAATCAGCCGCAACATCCTGTCGCCTGGTCCATGTGTCGAAAGACGGTGTCCATCATCGCCTGCAACCTCTGCGGTTGGCACGCAACCAATGCCAGAGAAGGGAGGGGACAACGTGGTCGTTGAATAGAACGGCGGTAGTGAACGGGAGTTGTTGTTGATAGAGGAAGATGAGAAATTGATAATCCATACCACCGGCGCAAGGGACGAGGCCGTCACCACCGCCGCCGTCCCGCGAACAAGAGGAGGATCTGCGACAGCAGGAGGTGGTTGACGTGACGAAAACGGAGTTTGAGTCCGAGGGTGACATGATGAAACATTCAGCGCAGCCTTAAGCGCTGCTACCGTCGCTGCAACAGTCGAAGCTACCATCTCGAGACTGATCGAAATAGCCGTTGCCGCCGCAGCATCAGCAAGAACAGCAGCAGCAGCACCCCATGCCGGCACCACCGCTGCCACCACCACCACCACCGCTGCCACCACCACCACCACCACCACCACCACCACCACCACCACCAGCTACCGTCGCCACAGCGATAGCTGGACGTATCTTGTGACACCGCAAGGGGCTTGGGGGGTTAACCCCCTGTTGCCCAAGATGGCGACCTTCAGCGAGGTCAGACACAGTTGGCCACGGCAGATGCGAAGCAGCCGCGCAGCAGGAACAGCCGCAACAACAGGAGCAGTTATCATCAACACCGCAGTCGCTGCCGCAGCAGCAGCCGCCCATGCAACCAACGTGGCCGCTGGTACCACCGTTGTCGGCTTGGCCGTGGCAGCTAAAGTCGGAAGACACCGCAAGGGGATTAGGGAGTCAACGCCCTGACCCTGAAGATGGAAATTCACAGGGTGGTTGGATAGAGAGCGGTCAAGTTTCAGTTTCAGTTAAACTCGGTTCGGATACCCCGTTTTCCGAGCGCGTATAAAACTTAAACTATTATAGGAAACATCTGTATGTTTTAGTATAAACTCGGTTCGCATACCTCGTTTTCCGAACGCGAATGAATTAAACTTACATAAATACGGTATAGAAAAATTGGAATTCTGTACGTTTTATATGAAGTCAAGTCGGTTGTCCCGCTGCCTTAAAGTCTTCGGCGGTCCCGCGGTTCCGTCACTCGGCGGTCCCGCTACCCAAAACCTATTCGCGGTCCCCTCTGTCCGTGGTCCCGATGCTCAAAACCCGTTGGCGGTCCCCTCGCTCGGCGGTCCCGCTGCCCAAAAACGCTCTGGCGGTTCCCTCACGCGGCGGTCCCCTAACGCACTACAAAACGACGAGCTTTTTGATTTTTTGTTTAAGGATCGCACGAATCTCCCACTGAAAGTCCCGAAGGGGTTACACCAAGTCAAGATAAGCATACGGGGCATTGCCTACCGAATATGTGACAGAGGGGCACGCAGCAGTTTACGAGTACTATTTAGACTGCCTGCTGCGATAGAGGTTCAAACCACTTTTTTCTGCCATTACGAGTAGTTTTTTTTTTCAGAATTTCGAGACCTTGTATCGCTGAAATGGCACTTTTTTGTTTCTGGTATTTTTATTCCTACTGTACGACTATGATATGTTTCATCAGGTTGCGCTTCATCATTCTTCTGAAAAACAGTATTTATTTGTGTGTGGAATATAATAGAGTAGCTTATCAAGTGTCTAGTAGGAGCCTCTCACGAAAAGAAGTGCCCCTTATTGCATTATTAGTACAGTTTGTACTACTAGTAGCATGTTAGTGGGTCCTGGTGACGCCCTTATCTATGAAACGGTACAATCATCACTACTATTATCATCATTCTGTGCGCGTGTAGTGAATGTCCCGATGTGTTGATCGTAGTTCGGACGAATCTCCTATCTACATGTATGTCCCGGAGATTCCTTTTCGTGGATTGGCGAATGTTCAAAGTCTCGCTTTTGTTTCCGACGAGTGCTCCTCTCGGAGTCTCAAAGGAGAAAGCCTACCCTCTTAGAAACAAACGGCAGCGACCTAACAAAACGAGACGTGCAATTTCATCAAACGCATAATAAGATCCTATTACTTAATGATACAACAGCAGTAGTACAAGCATCAGAGGATCCTATTACTACAACAACGGTACACGCATCATCATGCTGTATACGGTCTCGTAGACGTCCCAATTCATTTCAGTTCGGACGAATTCCCCACCCCGGCATCCCAGCTCCGGTGCTTCCGTTGCATAATCGGCGCCGTAATTATTGATAATAACAACCCTCGCTTTTGTCTGAC
Source organism: Undaria pinnatifida (assembly GCA_012845835.1). NCBI lineage: Eukaryota > Phaeophyceae > Laminariales > Alariaceae > Undaria > Undaria pinnatifida. The sequence continues at coordinate 6,029,090 of JABAKD010000001.1, read as the reverse complement.
GTTTGTTTCCCTTTTCAGTCTCGAAGGAGGTATTCAACCCTTTTTGGATCCACGGCAAGTTCCCGAAAAACGAGACGTGAGGTGTTGCGGTGCTACTGAAAACTGTGAAGGAAGAGGGTCCTACAGTAAGTAAGTACAATACTTCGTCCTCGTACTGTACGCGAGCGCCGTAGATATGCCGATTTTTTTTTACGGGCGAATTTTCTACACCCCAACACCCCAGCTGGGCTGCTTCCTTTGTGCAACCGATGCTGTCACGAATGACCCTCGCTTTGTCCCATACATTTCCCCCTTTAACGTATCAGAGGTGTTATTCAACCCTTTTGGAATCCACGATAAAGGGCCTAAACACTTAAAAGTGTGGTGTTATGATGTTAATTAACAGGGTCCTACAGAACACGTATCATCGTCATGCTGTACGCATGCATCGTAGATTTCCCGGCACATTTCAGTTCGGACGAAACGCCTATTAGAAATGGTACTCATTACAACAGCAATAATAGTTTAACCATATAGACTATCCAATGCTGGAAAACACAAGATGTCTGGTAGTGATAAGCTTAGCGACATCACGCCTGGATACAATAGGGGTCCCCCAATAAGGCCGTCTGAGTACAGCGGTATCCCCACATAAGGGTCAAAATCGCTTGGGTGAAATAAGAAACTGCACTCACTCATAACTCGGAATGAATAAGGCGGCCTTTCCCAACAAGGCGGTGATATCCCTCTGGCTCACCACGGCCTTACTGGGGGACCCCTCCGGTAGTATCAATAGCAGCCAAGCAAGTGCTACCCCTATCGTTAACCCACACAAGAACCAAGTAAACTAAGGTTAACTAAGGCTTATAACACTCACCTGTCGAATGTGGGGTGCAGGACCCAAAAAGTAACGTCGTTGGTGCTGGTTGCCTCGTAGTGAGTGCCGGTGATCATCGGAGTGCACAGCACGTGTAGCAATTCCGAGAATATATCCTTCGTCTCTTCTTCGGAGTATCCCGGGATAGACGTGTAAACATGCCCCTGCGAGACCAACGAACGCGTCACCGCAGGCCGCGCGCGCGGTGGTATCAGTTCGCGGGAAACTCGTAACGCGGGTAGTCAAACCCCATTTGTCTTGGGCTATGAATTGGCTGTGCGTCAGTTTGGAAGAAAACGCGTGATATCATAGAGGTAGCCCTTTTCTGAATCGTTTGCTAAATGATGCGGATCCGTAACCCCAAAGCGCCCAAACATCGTACTTTCTTTTCACAATGTGTTTCGTCGTAAAAAACCCATAGGTCACAGAATTGTATATCGGGGAGAACTTTTAGCTTTTTCCCGACTTACTGTTTTGGGCACGACGTGGTTTGGGTGACAGCTCCTGAAGGGGGGGGGCTCAAAAACCTATGGTACGCCTCCATCGTAGCGTGCGACATATTAATAATACAAATGAGGATTGACCGGTTTTTTTAACGCACCCCCTGTTTTTTCATGGGACAATAAACGTTTCACGCTTGGGTATTGCTTGCTTCTTTTTCGGAGTACCCCGGACGGGATGGAGGTGTAAACATGCCCCTTCGAGATGACCGACAGATGGATGTACATGTTACCGCGGGGCGGGGGGGGGGGGGGGGGGGGGGGGGGGGGGGGGGGGTCGGTTAGGGAGAACAGGCAGTACCAGGTCTACCCCTAATAATGCTAACGGTGAAGTAGCTCCTGTTGGGACATCAATCATCAGGGAAAAGCGCGTTGAGCACCGAAGGCGGTATCACGAAATACGCCGGTCAAAACCACTTGGTCCGGCTGGGAAATTGTGCTCGTAACCCGGAACAACCAAGGTGGCTTCCCCCAATGAGGCGGTCATATTGCTCTGGCACATCACCGCCGTGCTAGGGGACCCCTATGCTGCTGTAGTAGCTCGAAAATAGTTTGGTATATCTTTTGCTCTGGGCACGACGGGATGAAGGTACAAGCGGTCCTTACGATGAACGGACAGAAAAAAAGGGGATCTCTTGGTCATTGAGTATAAAGCTTAGTCATTCTCTACGTATGCGTGCATCCGCACGTTAACAGAAAAGTGGAGGACTATCTAGTGGATTCTGGAACAAACAGAACAATGAATAATTCGTTGTTTGTGTTGGCCTGAAGGATTGAAGAGTTGGAATTGTAGGATAGATTATGATGAGAAACATTGTATAGCTCCGACAAGACAATCAAACCAAACGTCCGTAAGCATGAGAGGTTCAGGCGGATCGTTGAATTCACGGAACGGACTATGTGAGTCCAGGTATTGGATGAACGATAATGACGTGGAGAACACCCCCAGGAGATCATTATTCTCACGAGCTAACTTTCAGAGCTCGCGAAGAACAGGAGTCTCCCGCAAAAGGCGCGAGACCTCAGCTGACAAAGCACAGGAGTCTCCCGCAAAAGGCGCGAGACCTCAGCTGACCATCTAACGTCGTAGTCGAGAAGACGTTACAGTCTGGTGGTTGCACGCCAATCTACCAGGAATTGGCGTAGTTTCTCCCGCCCGCCCACCTTTTTTCTTTCGATGGTGAGGGGAAGGAGTTATTACGAGGTGTAGTTCCTTTTTTGTCTGCAGCAAAATTATGGTGAGGAGTTTGAATGATCGGGGACCATTTCGGGAACTCGGTCGTCCGAGACCGTATAGTAGGCCTCACTCAGACGAGGGGGGCAGGGGAGGGAGTAATACAAGTATTACACCGAGTAATAGCGCTATGAAAAAGGAGTAATAGTGATATAGGTGAAACTTGTGGATACAGTCAGTGCCGTTGGTAGCAGGTTACGCCAGCAGAAACTTCCTCCCGTCTCAGAGAAAAAAAAAAAAAAATCCAATTCGGAAGATGAAACACAAAATGATTTTTCGCTCGAGATACATGGTATTACTTGTTTCCGCAGGCCGCGGGTGGCGTGAGAGAATGCCAAATAGACACAGATAGTAATATTTCCCTTTAGGATGTTTGACGAGAAAATGTAATCATTTCGGCATCAGCCACATGACACGAAGCAACGCTGGCTGCTGGGTTTGGGGAGGACGAGTTTGGGGTAAGCCCCCAATGCAAGAAGTTGTAGGACCCGCGCGTACAGCTTGCATTGTTGTAACGATGCATGCTCATACAATGATAAGACCACAACTCTCTCGGTTCTCCCACTAGCCGAATCGCTGTACGTGTGTTTGGGCAGGCCGCGGGTGGCTTCAGTTGGTGAGAAATACGCAGAATTAGCAAACTAGCTCGGTTAGTTAATATGTTTTGGCCTTGAGAAGGATAATATATGGAGAAGCTCATAGAATATGCTGCTACGAGATGAACAGCCTCTGCCCTCGGAGTATCCTGACGTGGCGGTGTACACGTGCCCGTATGAAATGAACAAGCATGTTACCGCAGGCCGCAGGGGTCGCCAGTTAACGAGATTTAACCCCTTGACAGCCCTAAAGCCCCTCCAATACTAATCCCAAACAATTCGTCCCCAAAAACAGGTTTCCGTATTGTAAAGACGATAACAGCACGGATAAGTACCCCCCACGCAGTAGGGTTGTGCACCGGCTGAGCATGGCGTCTAGTCCCTATATTGGGTGGCGAAGCATGTCAACTCACTGGTTTTCTTTAGTATTTTACTGTTAATGACAAAAACCACGGATGCGTCCTGCGATACTAGTCTATAGATCTAGCACTTTTTGGCTGAAGCATTTTAGAACTAGTATATTCTCTGACCGACGGGGCTCCTAATCCAAAATCGGCCGAACTTCAGTGTTTTTTTGCGATATATATGATTTCTTGTACACTTCAGTGTTTTTTTGCGATATATATGATATATTGTACACCTACTACAGGCCATGGGATTTGGCCATCGGCTTTCAATGTGTTTATGCTAAATGTTCACTTTTTGGGTGAGATGTAGAGGTCCTCGGGAGAAGGGGCTGAATCATAGACAAAATGGTGCACCTCTACCGTATAGCATGTGTCGCATCAAGCCACGAAAAAAAATAACAAGCCAGCCAGGTGCAACACGTGTAAACCGTGGCCCGACGCGACAAACGAACACGTTACTACCATGGCGAGCAATATAGCAGAGGTTGTGCCTTATAAAACTGCACCAACATTGTTTAAGTTATGGGGACATACTGCCTAGATGGTGCTCGTTTATTTCTCCAAATACTCTACTTGGGTGTTGCTTGTCTCTGGCTCGGAAGGTGTAAACGTGGCCATGAGTAATGGACGGATATGTTTCCGCAGGCCACGGGTGGCATCGGGTAGCGAAAAATACAGAACTCACGTCTTCGTCCAACAAACTGTCGATGAGCGTAAGGTTCTTGTCGTAGAAAAAGGAGCTGACTTCCGCTAGCACGCCCAACGATTCCAGCACCTGAAGCAAGGGAAGAAACAATTACAGAGTTAGCAAATAAATACGGATACTGGCATAGGGAAGGATTTTCTGTTTCCTAATTCATGGCTTGGATGCACGCTGCACATTTTCGGATGGCATAAGCTAGTAATTAGTCTAGTAATAACGGCCTATTCTATGTATCGTGGTGCAGTACAGGACATGTTTGACACAACACGTTGTCGATAAACAGTAAAGCGTGATTCGTTTCTGTTGCAGAAAAAGGAGCTGAGTTCCAATAGCACACCCACCCGGCAAATCCAGCACCTGAAGTAAAGGAAGGAACAACTAGAGGGTTGACTCCTGGAATCACCCCACGCCAAGGGAGCACCAGAAGTCTCTGAGCTTCTAACATGAGGAGATCAACATCTCTCCATCATCACCCGAAGCATGACTTCGAATGCACTCGTTCCCGCAACCTGACCAACATCTATTCGCTAGTCCTAAACGCTGAACACATAGTTCGAAGCATACTCGTAAAATTAGCACACGAACCGATAATTCCAAACTTGAGCATAACCGGTCAGATCGGTCAGAAACGTTTCGCCCCGAACGTGCAACGCCGACCGTGGGATAAACAAATGCATGCCAATGTAGAGGGGCGTCCCTGATTTTCTGGGGCTTTTCACTTGAGAAGCTGTATACCTCACCCCACCTCACCTCATGCACAAACAATCACGTTCGTCGTGGGAAAATCAAAGTCCAACCCTATGAATATTGTCATATCCTATAGTCTAGCCTATATTATAAAAAATGAAAATACACTCCAGCTGTGAGATCGAAAATTTCATCGAAACTCATCTTTGCAAGCTGTGTGTGATACTCCGATCGCGCGCATTACGAGTTGTGTGTCCTCATTAAGGATATAGGTCGGCGACTCCCCTTACAACTACAGTGTAGCTATCAGGGTCAACAGGATGATTTTAGTCAGTCTGTGCGCGGAAACTATAAAACCCGTTTCTGAGGGGGACAAAATCTGACAGCTGTGAAGGGAAATGTATCCTTTTATCAAGTGAATCTTGTAAGTCGAATAACCGGTGAGGGGGGTGGGGCGGAGTTTTGAAGGACGTGGGGGCCTGGTTTTGATCAAAAGCGAGCGGGTTTGGAGGGGGGGGGGGGGGAGGGGGGCAATTTGTGCATGTAAGCTATAAATCCTTTCGAGGGGATAAATCTGACGGTTTTGGCACCACTTTATTATTGGGGGGGGGGGGGGGGGGTTGGGGCGTGTGGGGCAGCTCAATATGTGCGTGGAAACTATACATTATTTTGAGGGGATAAATGTGACGGTTTTGGAAATAATGCATCAGTTTATCATGTATATCCTGGGGTAAGTCGTACAATCAGTGAGTAAAGAGAGGGTGGGGTGTTCGAGGGGGTGGGGTTGGGATGGGTTGGGGGGGAGGTGGGGGGTGGAGGCTGGGGGGGGGGCGGGGGGGGGGGGGGGGAGGAAGGGCTGTAGGTGAGGGGTTTGTTATACGTGTGGTGCTAGGTCTAGGCGATGGTGCGGGTGATGGGGAAGAAGGGGGCGTTCGAGGTGGGGGGGGGGGAGGACACAGCGGCATGGGGGGCTCTCGAAAGATAATGAGGTGATATCCTGTGCGTGAAGTGTTTATTAATGTGGCGGATTTCGATATTTGGTGGGGCGTTTGAGTAAGGGAGAGCAAGAGGGGGGGGGGGGATTTTTAGGAGGTTTAGGTCACAAATAATATTCAAATACACTTCGGCTGTGAGATCAAAGATATGTAGCAGCTTGTTATACGCGTGGTGCTAGGTCTAGGCGATCGTGCAGGTGGTTGGAAAATAGGGGGCGTTGGAGGGGGGGGGGGGGGGGGGGGGGAATAATTGAAACCTTCGTCATGGATGGTCAGAAAGATAATGACGTGGTATCAACTGCGTATAGGTGGTTTATTACTCAGGCCGATTTTGATTGTGAGTGGGGCGTTTGGACAAACTAGGCGGAAGGGGGGGGGGAATCGGGGGACGGGGGGGCGGGGGGGGAAGGGTTGGGGTTTTTTATGAACACGAGGGGTCAGTGGAGGGGGAGGGGAGGAGGGCGGGAGGGGCGGGGGGCGGGACATTTCAATATGTGTGCGGAAACTATAAATCCTCAAAGGGGACAAACCTGACGATTGAAGCAATAAGACATCCCTTTATATCATATCAGCCAATATATACAACAGTCAATAATGGTAGTCCGACGATTTTATGATGTTCCGTTCGTTGTTGAAGAGCCGCAGCCATTCAGACAAGCTTTCGGTAGCAGCAGATTATCTGATGTACGATACGGCGGTATCGCTGAAAGAGTCAGTTGCTAAATGTTCACATGTTAAACATGCCATGAGAAATTTCGGTTTCTTTGTCATTTTTGGACCCACGCTGCATACGGTCGGATGGCAAACAAACCGATAATCGATACTGGCATGATCTACGGTACGGTGCAGTACAGGGCGTGTTGGTCGAACACGCAGTCGATGAAAATCGGTATATGTTTTCGTAGAAAAGAAGCGTGGACGTTTCGCGCAGCGATAGAAATCACCAACCCGAGCCAAAGTGAAGCCAAGTCGTCATGCCAGCTTTCTTCCTCTTATTCGAGGGATTTCTTGCCTGCCTTGGGTCGCCCCCGGACATGTCGGGGGTCTTGCAGGTGCACTGGCACTCGGCGACGGGTACGTCTTGGCCACACGTAGAGGGGCACTGCAGGTGGTCCATTCGCCAGAGATACTTGAACATCGGCTGCAAGCAAGACACGAAAGCAGGACGGGTAGGGCATCAGAAGACGTAGGTAGAGAGTATATTTCGTTAGAACAAGCCCCTAACGTGAATACCTTCGGATGTGGTGACCAATGTTGGATGCGAACGTTTACAAGTGGTCGATGTTGAAAGTCATAATGCCTTACATTGCAGGGCAGAAAATGTCAGAACATACAGTACTGGTAAGTAAGGGTCATATTGTGAAGACAACACTATTGGGTTGAAACGTGCACCACCCGTTAGTTTCCTATCTATCGCTCTGATGGGTTGAAATGTGCACCGCGCGTTGGTTGTCTATCGCTTTTACTGCCGTGTTTCACACCGTTAAACGGTTGCAGTGCACGCATCAGGTTCATTTTCCAGGATATATATGCTGAAATTTCATGCTTCACCAGCATCTGCTCGGACAAGAAAGATCGACGCAAAAAACAAGACAAAGCATTATTATTAGGTACAGCAAAAACGTTGGTCTAAAAAGGCTGGAGCTGACGGTATTCGTTAGAATATGGACGCGTGAAACGATAGAGGTAGAACTTTTTGTCCGGAAACCTTTTCTGAAAGACGGGGCGTCCTTAACTCCCAGAATCGTGGGGCTCACTATATTTTGGCATTATTATGTTTCGTTGTATACCTGTTAGTAGGTCATTTAATCGTCCACCGGGTAGAACCTAAGATTTCCCCAAATCCGTTTCCTTCCGAGGTGTAGGGTAGTTCATCACGCGAGGAGCCTCATAAAGAAAAACGGTGCACCTCTCCCGTAGCAGGCGTCTATGCATATATATATATGTCTAACCATTGAATGAGGCACTTTGAGGGGGGGCCGCAGAAGATGTTGCAGGTTTATCTAAATAGGAAGGCGATGGAGTGAAGGAAAATGGGGGGAGGTCAGCGTCATAGAAGGGATACGGCATCATGATCATTACCAGCATCACCATTACCATCATCACTCTATCCGCCGTCCATAAACAGCACACATATCGATATCACTTATCAATAGGAAAAACAAAATCCTTTTATTTTTATAAAAAATTAAATACACTCCAGCTAGCTGTGAGATCGAATATTTTGTCGAAACTCATCTTTGCAAGCTGTGTGTGATACTCTTATCGTGCGTATTACGGGTTGTGTGTCCTCATATAGGTCGGCGACGCCCCTTGCAACTACAGTGTAGCTATCAGGGTCAACTATTAATAGTTGATGTTAGGCAGTCTATGCGCGGAAACTACAAAACCCGTTTTTGAGGGGGACAAAATCTGACAGCTAAGGAAGGAAATGCATCACTTTATCAAGTGAATCCTGTAATAAGTCGAACAACCGGTGAGGGGAGGGCAGAGTTTTTAAGGACGTGGGGGCCTGATTTTGGTCAACAGGGGGGCGGGAGGAGGGGAAGGGTGGAGGGACAGATGGGGCAGCTCAATTTGTGCGTGAAAACTATAAATCCTTCTTGTGGGGGGGGGGGGGGGGGGGGGGAGTGGGGGGCGGGCGGGGGGGGAAGGGGGGGGGGGGGGCTTCAGGTCGCATAGATGTAGGGGTTTGCTATACGCGTGGTGCTAGGTCTAGGCGATGGTACGGGTGGTGGCGAAGGAGGGGGCGTTGGAGACGGGGGGGGGGGGTTGGGAATTGCAGCAGCGGCATGGATGGCTCTAAAACGATAATAAGGTAATATCCAGGGCGTGGAAGTGTTTATTACTCTGGCGGATTTCGATATTAAGTGGGGCGTTTGAGCAAGAGAGAGCGACGAAAAAAAAAAAAAAAAAAAGGGGGGGGGGGGGATATGGGGTTTTTTCAAGAGGTGTAGGTCACATGTAATATTAATATACACTCCAGCTATGAGATCAAGGATTTGGTCGAAACTCATCTTGGCAACATTGTGTGTATTATTAAAGTGCCAGTGGGGCTTCGCTGCGGCGGGCTGCCGCCCGCTTTTGGCTCCGCGCATTGCATGTCGTATATTATGAGTATAGGTTACATTAAATCGAGACTGTACATGCGACAGCACTGCCGAGGCGCATATTATTAGCATAACTCGTGTATCAATAAAGAAAAGAAACACTGGAATCAAGTGCAAAAATAACACAGCAACAAATTGCGTCATACGGCACACGACGACGAACAACAGCAGCATGCTGCAGCAGCTGCAGCAGCAGCCCTCGAACAGCTTCTATGTACATGCAATTTCAGCATCAAGGATGGCAGCTGCTGCGGCAGTTTGACAAAAGCAAGCAGATTTTTTCCAGTAGAATAATACCGGATATGAAGTTAATGTCTGTACATACCTCACGATCCTATAGTAACACCTAGGTTAACCACAATAAAAAAGGATACTTTGATATTTGTATTCGATTGAATGGTGGTGAGAAAAACGATGTAATACATCATCAACATCAATTTCCGTGTCACCTCAGACGCGACTGTACTGATTAGGTTTTGACTGATGAAAAATTTCTTCAAAACAGGCGACCGGTGAATTACGCAGCTTGCACAAAGATCCACGAAGATTGTTATCGACCCTGATTTTGTCGAACTCACACCAAACGTCGTTACAATTATTATATATCATATTTTTGCATATATATTGTACGATAATAATTTCAATTTGCCTTGATTGAGCCGGTACGTAAGACACAATATGAGAGGGAAAATATATACTTCGAAGTAAAAAGTAAAAGAGGGTCGGATAATGTACGCACCGAGGCTCGAACCCAAAGGGAAGAAAACAATAAACTAACGTGAAAAAAGAGCGAATTCACCGTGACTCGCGGCTAACGATTAACAATTATTCGGGGATACCCTTCAAGCTACTACTGCTGTACGACTACGCACTTACTCGGCATTACGCAAAAGAATTTGGCAAAGAGAACGATTTTGCAGGACCTGTCACGACACGAAGCGAAAACGGCCGAGGCTACACCCCTGGCAGAGTCGGGAGGGGCGAGCAAGGTGGGGCACGTCCATGAAACGGCGCGCCGAGAAGTGGACCTCAACTCGTTTTATCGCGAAGACGGCTCAAAACCTGGTCTATATCGGGCCCCTCGATCGCTGCGACGACAGGGTCTACATATTTATACATGTATTTGTTATACACGTATTTACAACAACAGCAACCAGCTGCAGCGGCAGTCCAACGACAAACGCAAACTGTAGAATTACAGTACGCATACATATAGTAACAGAACAGCAGCGGCAACGCCGTAAAACCCTTATGTGCGTGTAAATTCAACCACAAACAGCATGCTGCAGCAGCGGTGGCACCAGCAGTACGACAAACAGCAAGTAGTATTCAGTGAAATATGCACAAATAACAATACCGGTATGCTCTAACTTTAAGCCGGTACCCGGTACGCATCATACAGCATATATACGCACAGAGTGTAACAGCTGCTACCTGCCAGCAGCAGCAAAGCCGCACATCGCATTATATTCAACAACAGCATGCCGTAGCAGTGGCAGCACATGCACACAGTACGGCAAACAGCAAGCAGTACCCAGTGTAAAATATACACATACATTGTAATATGTTCACTTAAATTTAGGCCGGTATCCAGTACATATAGAGCAAAAGAAAGGGGGGTACAACGCATACATAAACAACGAAAAAGAGAACATAGAATTGCACAGATAAACAAAAACGTCGAGACTCTCGAACACAAACAGGAGAAAAAAAAATAATTGAAAGAAAAAAAAAACGAAAAGCGATGGTATGGCAAGGCTTGAACCCACGACTGGCGAATACAAACAAAGAAGACCTATCATATGTTTTTACTGGGCCGGTACCCGGTGCATAAGAGAGCAAAGAAAAAGGGGAGCAACCCGAACATAAACAAACAAGAGTAACAGAAAATTGCAAGGGAAAAAAAGAACAAAACAAATCGAGACTAGAACGCAAACGGGAGATGATGATGCACTCGTTTTGAGTAGGCGGATCGCTCAGCAAGTCGCTCGCAGGTACGGCGGTAGACGAGATCATGAAGACTGGAGGATGAAAGACCGAGCGCGTCACGCGGTATTACGTTGGACCAACTACCAGCGCGGGGGCGAATTCGGAAGGGAAAGGAAAGCGCGACGGGGGTTGGGCGCGGGACAATAGCTACGACATAGCCATGAACTTTCCGTTGTCCGAAGCCTTTCAGGATGAATTTGCCGAGTGCAAGCAACGGTAACCGAGATATACCGTAAGTATGGGTGAGATGAGGCAAGACCTAGGCCTAGCCCAAAAGTACACATTGATCACAGACAAAGGCACAAGAAAGTATGGGTAGGATCACGGGCGGGGGCAGGAGGCCCCATCTAATCCAATACTTGCATCAAATGACAGGCGAAGGAGCAGAAGAATACTACAGTAAAATCGGAGAGCATATAAAATCGAATCAGACATGCTTCCATGATTTAATACCCGATAATAAAAGGAGTATGATATCGCCCTTCTACGCATTGTCTTCATCACCGGACTAAAAGCGAGAAAAATTGAGGGGACGATACATAATCTGACCATCCCTCCCACCCAGCTTGGCGAAAGTAGTTCCTTCAGGTGCAACCTTTGCAAATAGGGATTTACGGCAGCGTACTAAGCTCGGGATTGTGAGCTTAGTTCGGGCGTTTATCCCGGGTGAGGACCTCTTGCTTGCGGCAAGAGGCCTCATCTAATCCAATGCTTACATTAAATGACAGGCGAAGGAGCAGAAAAATACTACAGGAAAAGAAAAAAACGAAAAACGAAAATCGAAGATGGCAAGGCTCGAACACGCGACTGGTGAATACAAACAACGACGGTCTAACTGCCCCGCTATTACTACTACTACTACTACTACTACTACTACTACTACTACTACCACCACCACTACCACTACCACTATCACTATCACTACCCCTACCACTACCACTACTACTACTACTATTATTACTTTTAATACTACTGTAAATGGCTTTTTGTTCTCTAGAGAAATTTAGGGGTTTTATACGTACGGTTCCGCATTTGACACTTACTTTGGAACGGCAAATTTGCCAAAAAGTGATATTTGCGTAGGCGACCACAACACGAAGCGAACACGACCGAGGCCGACCCCGGCAGGGTCGGGAGATTCAAGCGAGCTGAGGAATATCCAGGAAACAGCGCGCCGAGGGGTGGACCTCGTCTCGAGTTATCTCGAAGACCCCTCAAAACCTGGTCTAAATCGGAGCCTTTGGCCGCTCTCGTGCCATGGCCAACATATTTATGCATGTATTTGTATTTATATATATAGTATTAGTATAGATGGACCACGGTTGGCGGCGCACACAAAAATTATGCTAAAAGAAGCTTCAGCCGTCCCGCAAGGGATGCCTGTGCTTGGGAGACGTGCGAATTAGGTAATCGCATTCTGTCGTATTACATACAAAAGAAAACATTATATCTCACCACGATCTCATGCAAGAACGGGAAGATGATACTCTCTGTCCTCTCGTCGAACCCTTTCCATTCCGAAGACCACGTCCCGCCGAGCAGCTCGTGGATGTGCCCGTGCGCCCCTTTGTTCATGGACTCTGTTAGCGCCATCCTGTCAAACGTGTACCACCAGAACATAAGAGATATACGGAGGGAGAGGCCGCTGAGAAAGGACCATCATAGTAATTTGCAGCAGCCGTGAAATTGCTAGCAGTGCTCCTTTTGTTCCTTTGTGTCGGGGTAGCCGGGGCAGTGGGAGCCTGTTCGGTCCTATGCTTGATGGAGTCACTGTTGACTACTACTGTACTGCCATCTTCAATCATTGATCGATTAACTGACTGCATATAGTTCGCTTTCGATTATACTTTTTGAGGCCAGTATGTTAGCAGCAGGTTGGGCTGCATACAGCATGCAAAAAATACAGGGCGTGACGAGACGTAGCAGGCTATAATACTGCAGTTAGTTTATATATTTCTCTCCCTTACTCAAACGCCCCACCAAATATCGAAATCCGCCACATTAATAAACACTTCACGCACAGGATATCACCTCATTATCTTTCGAGAGCCATCCATGCCGCTGTGTCCCCCCCCCCTCCCCCGCCTCGAACGCCCCCTTCTTCCCCATCACCCGCACTATCGCCTAGACCTAGCACCACACGAATAACAAACCCCTCACCTAAAGCCCTTCCCCCCCCCCCCCCCCCCCCCCCCGCCCCCCCCCCCGCCCCCACCCCCCACCTTCCCCCCCAACCCATCCCAACCCCACCCCCTCGAACACTCCACCCTCTCTTTACTCACTGATTGTACGACTTACCCCAGGATATACATGATAGACTGATGTATTATTTCCAAAACTGTCACATTTATCCCCTCAAAATAATGTATAGTTTCCAGGCACATATTGAGCTGCCCCCCCCCCCCCCCCCCCCCCCGCCCAAACCCCCCCCCCCCCCCCCGCCCCCCTCCAAACCCGCTCGCTTTTGATCAAAACCAGGCCCCCTTTCCCTTCACAGCTATCAGATTTTGTCCCCCTCAGAAACGGGTTTTATAGTTTCCGCGCACAGACTGACTAAAATCATCCTGTTGACCCAGATAGCTACACTGTAGTTGTAAGGGGAGTCGCCGACCTATATCCTTAATGAGGACACACAACTCGTAATGCGCGCGATCGGAGTATCACACACAGCTTGCAAAGATGAGTTTCGACGAAATCTTCGATCTCACAGCTGGAGTGTATTTTAATTTTTATAATATATTTCTGGAGCATCACCGGTGTATTGTTTTAGCGTGTATATATGTGGCGTGCGCTTAACGGGCCTGGATACGTTTTTCTTTTTTATCCCGGGCGGTAGGCCATTTTCTCTTCGACACAACCCATTGCTATTCATGTCTTCGAGGCTATAAAGGGTCGGGGTGGGTATGAAGTAACGAGTCTCATTCTTGAGTAAATCGATGGTGGAATTTTAACGTTCAGTGGCAAATAGCAAATATTGACGATGTCGCCCACATTGAGGGGTCGTGTTGTTGATAGGTACTTCGCTACAGCATTAGCCAGTAGCCTACCTAATCGTTGATCGGAAACATAGTCGTCTGTAATCAGTGCTCAATTTCATACGGTCCTATTGAAGCATACCAGTAGACATGATTTACAGCATATTTCGACCAATCTCTGGATTTTGACAGTTTTGATGCACCGAGGTGGTCAGTCAAATGGTCAGGTCGCAGTCTCCTATAATAGTCTATAACATATTTCAGAGCATACATGACATTATCGAAAAAAAATGTCTCATAGGCTGACCAAAGCAACTCCCAGTAGCATGTTTATCTCGCCACACATACGGTCTGTCGCCAATATATTGATGCCCTCATCGTGACCTCTGGTGGATGCGGCTTCCGTTTGCTGACGTAGCCGAACAACCGGTCGAGTCTCGTCAGGTAAAGGACAAACGAAAACACCCCGCTCCTCCGATCATATTCTAGAACAAAAAACTAAAACAATGACATACACGTCCTTCGTACTACCAATAGTTTTTCTTCACCATGACATCTTGCGTAAAGTCGAGTCATAGTGTTGCGATGTACTAGATTGCGTGCAGGAGGGCGGTCGGTTAAGGGGTCAAATCGCGTTATCCCAGCATCGTTGCGCAAAAGGCTTATTTCAGAGCGTACATGACATACCCTTGATCCTCACCAGGATCTTTGGTGCAGCGCATCCCTGTACTGCTTGCAGCCAGACGGCTTCCGGTTGTTCACGTAGCCGAACAACCCGTCGGTTCTCGTGACGAAGGGGGTGGAGTCGCTGTTCCAGGCTGATCGGAGTAGCCCGTATGAGTTGGACAAAGGCGAGTACTCGCGGGCGTTTGTCATGACGGGAACGTAGCCAAACCGACCTCTCACAGGGATCCTCAGGTCCTGCAGAAGATACAGTATCGTACGTAGGCACAGAAGGAAGTTAGACTTGTGCATAAGTTGTTGACGGAGGTTGAGGGTGGGGTTGTTGGCGTGTTGTAGCTGCACCGTATCCACTCACGTTCGCCATTGCGAGAACGCAGCTAAAACGATCCCTCGAGGGAGTATGCCGTCCATATGTGGAGAAACCCAAAAGCTGAAAAAAACAGGAAAAAAAACTACCTGGCAGGTACCTGGTACGAAACATGCCAGATTAGTACTCCGTTTAAGTTCAAATACACAAGGCATTATATTAATAGTTCGAAAAAAAGTAGTTGTTTGCTAACCACTCCCCCAACCTTTCACTGGTAGCGGAGTGAATTAATACCTTGACACATGGCGTCGACGGTAGAACACAAGCCTTTGCGTGAAACCACAATAGTTGTAGAAGCCCTTTAGACACCGGAAGGAACAAGCGACACTTGCTACGGTAGCGCGGAAAAAAATGTTATCAGGCTCGGCACTTGAGCTCTGTACCTCACTCAAACATTGATTTTGAGTAAACTGAAAAATGTATAGAAAACGATACATTTATTTTCAAAACAAGAACGGTATTCCGACGACTTTGGTTTGGGAGTGCCAATCATTCAGAAAATCATTTAGACCACAAGTGCTACCTCTGTCGTAGCACGCGTCGAAGGCCGATAACTATTGACGAGCTAACGCAGCATCGGCTGGACGAAGAAGCCCATCCTGCTACAACAGTAGGGGATGCGTCCGAATTGCAACACCCCACGTAAGGAACTGCAAGCTCTTTCTGGCCGCATAACCAAAAATAAATCGGCGCTGGTTTAACCGATTTTCATGGGTCCCGAACGACTTGAGTTCCCCGAGAAACGTTACCGCGCATTTCTGCTGTACCGTACGTACATACATATATTATATTATAGAAATGAAAATACACTCCAGTTGTGAGATCGAATATTTTGCCGAAATTCATATTTGCAAGATATGTGTGATACTCCGGTCGCGCGTATCACGGGTTGTGTGTCCTCATTAAGGGTATAGGTCGGCGACTCCCCTTACAACAAGTACAGTGTAGCTATTAGGGTCAACAGGATCATGTTAGTCAGTCTGTGCGCCGAAACTCTAAGACCTGTTTTTGAGGGGGACAAAATGTGACAGCTGTACAAGGAAATGCATCAGTGTATCAAGTGTATGTTGCAAGTCGTCCAACCGGCGAAGGGCGGGCGGAGTTTTTAATGGTGTGGGGCCTTGGGCTTGAACAGGGGGGGACGGGCGGGGCAACTCAATCAGTGCGTGGAAACTATAAACCATTTAAGGGGATAAATCTGACGGTTTTAGAAGGAATGCACCAATTTCTCATGCAAAATACCCTGCAAGTCGTACAACCAGTGAGGAGAGGGCGGAGCGTTCGAGGTGGGGGGTGGGTGGGTGGGGGGGTGGGGGGCTGGGGCAAAAGGGTTTTTAACAGCTTTAGGTCGCATAGATGTACGGGTTTGCTATACGCGTGGTGCTAGGTAAAGGCGATGGTGCGGGTGGTGGGGAAGGAGGGGGCGTTGGAGAGGGGGGGGGGGTGAATTGAAGCAGCGGCATGGATGGCTGTAGAAAGATAAAAGGCGATTTCGATGTTAGGCGGGGCGTTTGAGCAAGAGGGAGTGAGGCAAAAAAAATGGGGGGGGGGGGGGTTGGGGGGGGGTTGGGGGGGGAAGGGTTTTCAACAGGTTTTGGTGGCATATATGTAGGGGTTTGCTGTACGCGTGGTGCTAGGTCTAGGCGATCGTGCGGGTGGTGGGGAAGGATGGGGAGTTGGGGATAATGGTTCTTTCATTTAGCAGACATGGATTTGGCCAGGAGTTGTTTTGGTCTAGGTCTCTGTATAGGCTTCTCGCAACTGCAATTTGTCGGTCAAGTTGCTTCGGTCGAGCGCCGTCTTCGGACGGCGGATTCCACCTCCCGCGCCCTGCCTTATCCGTTCCGCACATCGACGTAAACGCGGATGGATGCCTAGGCGGCACAAGCGAGAAGCGCGCAAAAAAAATGTATTAACCGGTACTCTCCAGTTACTGTTCAGATCTTCATGTATAGAGAGGCTGATAAAATAAAACTTGGCACGACATTATTTCTAAATTGGCGTCATTTTTTGCCCCAAAACAAATAAAATTTACGATAACAAAATCCCCATGGTACCGCGGTGGGTATAATAGTGTAGTGCATTTAATTATTGCATTTTGGTAGGTACATGCACGTACGCACATGGGTATAAACGTAGCGAGCGCACGCATCACTTAAACGAGGAGGTAGTGATTACGATTACTGCGCCAGACAAAGCAGCACAGCAGCATTACGAGTGATTGTGCGTCCCCGGCCGCGAGTATGGTAGTTCGGACACATCGACATAGTTTGTACTCGTGCAAGAAATATAGGTACGAGTAAGAGCACACACCCTGACTGATGCTCTATTTCACACACACTTTTGTCTCACTTATAGCATGGATGGGGAGGGTGTACAAAAAAACAGGGAATAACCTTTCGACCTAAATATAAGGGGGAAAATCGCTCATGCTGTTAAGCCGCGCCACGCGGAGGTCGTAGTAGTATTATTATAGAAAGTATCCACGTAAGAAACCAGTGGCATGCATTCGTACCGGTATCGCATCGGCGGGTGGTCCTTCCCCCTAGAAGACTCCAAGGAAAGGCATAGACGGCGTGGAAAGCGTGCTTGTTGTTGCTGTGGTGCAAGTCTCCGTTGCTGTTTTGGTCGTTTGCCGCGGTCAACTGGAAAAGCGGTCGTGCTGGTACGTAACTGGCAAATAATTGTGTTGATTCCTACTTGACGTGCTCCTTGCTGCTGATCGCTGATTGACCACCTCTAGTGAGTAATATTGAGCCGGTCGCCCCGGTGGTCTATCTCGTGGTTTTCTTCGAATACTACAATTAATAGCGTTGGTCCTTGAGTTCAATTACCACCGTTGTGAAGTTTTTTTCTTCTTCTGCAGGAATGAAAAAATAGGATCAACCAACTGCTGAGAACGCCTAGCAGCGTGGGTAGGTACAATTCGACGCGAATCGACGAGAGAAGAAAATGCTGAATAACTATCGCGATAAAAATTAAGGCATGTACCGTAGTGGAGAGGGGGCAGGAGGGGCCGCTATGTGACCCCCGATCTGAGTTATACCACTACTCGGAGAGAGGGCGAGAGCCGTGCAACGATAAAGAAACGGGATGGGAAAAAAACTGACGCAGAATCGAGAACAGCTTTTCAGGCAAGCTACACCAACAAGCAATTAAGTAGTCTACAGCAGTACAGTGGGGTATTCCGATTCAAGAGCACCCTGTGACAAGCCGAAGCAGGCGCTCATCAATTGCTCTTATCTCTTGTGGGCAATATATGGCTGTTATGCCGGGACATTGCGATTTGGCCGCTCTGGGTACCAACTGTATAGATTTATCCTGAGGTCGAGTGTTTTGTACGAGTTGCGGTCGCATGGCGGAGTAGAGCCATACATACTCGAGTAGTATGCAAGAAAACCTGCGAAATATTGGCGAGCTTAGGTTTTTACCCAATAATATGCGAATGAAAGCGGGATTTTCAGCAATGTGTTCCGGTGTCGCATAAGCGACAAAGAGGTGAATATAGTATTCCGTGATTATTTGACAATGACGCGAGTCAAATACGCACTGGTTTGACATCATTTCAGGCTCTTTTCCATGGTTATGATGCTTGGGTTGTGGCAGTCTTTTCGTTTCATTTACAATGTGTCGTCTTTCTTTGAACACCTCATTTTTGCTTTTGATAGTGTGCTTACAACCAGGGGGACCCTGAATTCTGGATACAAATCGCTCTATTTCGTTCATTTACATTGGGTTGGATGCTGTTGTTACTGTTCAAGTGTTTCTCTCCTCCTCGTTTTGAGCGTGCCTGCTCGGCACGCCAGCTTGATATAGGATTAAATGGCCTCTTTGTGCGACCTATCATGCAAATAGCTGGTCGAATTGCGTTTGCATTGAAAATGTTTGCCGTGTACGGAAGTATGCGAGAAAACTCGAGCCGGTCGAAATAATTGGGACTTTTGGGATCAAAGCCTACCAGGCAATCACGAATAAGCTAATGAGGTCGGCGTTGACACGCCGCGCGGGGAGGTATCGACCCGGGAGATCATTTTTATTGTTCCCGCGTTGTTGTAGCTGTAGAGATTCGGAGAATTTCGGAACCGGGGACCGGGCCCTATCTCACGCGTGTGCGACGGAACTGCCCCCCATTGGTTGGTGAGCTGTGGGGTGGTGCCGTGGAGGTCGAACCAATCAGCGATTGATTGTAGCCAACGGAGGTGGGGTTTCCGCACCGTGCGGGGCGGCGACGACCCGAGAGAACTCGATTGTATTCCCCGGTTTATCTAACTTCTAGATATATAGAATGACCTCCGGACCGGGAAAGGGACCCTATCGTCCCCGGGTGGAGCTGGCTCTATAATATACGACCCCCTGCCAATCAGAGATCGGCCGGTCGGTAGGGTTGAATTATTGACCGTGCCGAGAGGTATCGATCCTGGTGATATATCCGTGCTCGTTCCCAGGTTGTCGGAGTTGTATATATGTGAATTGATTATGGTTCTGGGAAAGAATGAACCTTATCGTCCCCAGATGACGGTTTCTTCATGTCATGTACGATCTCCGGCCAATTTGCGACGAGAAATCAGACAAAAAGGTCATACCAGGAATTTTGTGTTTTATTATTTTCGTCTAAAACTTGGTCGAGCCTTAACCACCAAATTCTTTATTGAGTGCTATCGCGTACTACTAATATTCCATCGACCAGACGAGGGTGGTCTACAGCAACAAGTAGCGGCATTATTATAAAAAGGAAAATACGCTCCAGCTGTAAGATCAACGATTTTGTCGAAAGTCATCTTTGCAAGCTGTGTGTGATACTCCGATCGCGCGTATGACGGGTTGTGTGTCCTCATCAAGGATATAGGTCGCCGACTCCCCTTGCAACTACAGTATAGCTATCAGCGTCAACAGGGTTATATTAGTCAGTCTGCGCGGAAACTCTAAAACCCGTTTTTGAGGGGGACAAAATCTGACAGCTGTGGAAGAAAATGATTCAGTTTATCAAGTGAATCCTGTAAGTCGAATAACCGGTGAAGGGAGGGCGGAGTTTTTAAGGACGTGGGGGCCTGGGATTGATCAAGAGTGGGGGGGGGGGGGCGGACGGGCGGGGCAGCTCAATCTGTACGTGGAAACTAGAAATCCTATCCTGTACGTCGTACAACCAGTGAGGAGAGGACGGAGCGTTCGAGGGGGTGAGGGTGGGGGTAGGGGAAGGGAAGCGGGGGGGGGGGGGGTGCAGAAAGGGTTTTTTAGCGAACATCTTTAGGTCGCATAGATGTAGGGGGTTGCTAACGCGTGGTACTCGGTCTAGGCGATGGTGCGGATGGTGGGAAGGAGGGGGCCTTGGGGGGGGGCGGGGATGAAAGAAAGCTACGTCATGGATGGCTAGAAAGGTAATTACGTGATATCAACTGCGTAGAAGTGTTTATTACTCTGGCCGATTCGATTGTAGGTGGTGCGTTTAAACAAAAGGGCGCGGGGGGGGGGGGAAAGGGGGGAGGGGGGGGGGGGGGGGGATGAGGAACTACGGTATGGATGGCTAGAAGTATAATGAGGTGATATCAGCTTGCTGGTAATGTTTACTACTCTCAGGTAGATTTTGATTTTAGGTGGGGCGTTTGAACAAGAGGGATCGGGGGGGAAATTAAAATAGCATTCGAGTAATTGAATGATGAACGCAGCGACACCGTGTTTCACGCCTAGAATACCGTCGGCAATCTCTCCACGATCACTATACACACACAAAGACACAGTCGGCCTGCGAGCCTCGGATCTGGATACTTTCAAAATGAAAATACACTCCAGCTGCTGTGAGATGAAAGATTTAGTCGAAACTCATCTTTGCAAGCTTTGCGTGATACTCCGATCGCGCGTATTATATTATGGTGTCATGCATGTAGTAGCAGAAGCTGGCTTAGTGCGCGCCTGTCAGTTGCTACGTAGAGAATATGCAGCAAACATTTGGCCATCCCTTTGCTGGCCCTGGATGCTTGTTTGAGTCGAAAAGTCAAGAAACGCACTCGAAACGTCTCTTCATGGCCAGACGACAGGGTCAGTCTGCGTGGGCTCGGGTTTATCCGATCGAAATATATACGAAGCTCGGAATCGGATTCACGTAAGAAGCGGAGAAACAGACGAAACGACGGAAGTAGTAAGTAGTCCACTGTTAGTCTATATTAATCTCTTGGCATTACTTTACGTTCCACACGCGTAGACCACATATTATGTGGCAACGGCTTTTACTCTCTATCGAATAATGAATGAAAAAAATCGAAGTGCTGCCCTGCCCTACCCGGAGCATGGGTGCCGGTACTGCGGAGCCCTTGTATATATGTTTGTTTTTTTCCACTCTAAAACTCGAGCCTGAAATTCTTCAGTGCCAAATTTTTAGTGCAGTGCTATCGCGAACAACTAACACTCTGTCTCTATTCTACCAGATAGCAACAAGTAGCAGCACTATAATAGCATTCGAGGAATTGAATGCCGAAGGTAGCGACACCGTGTTTCACGCCTAGAGTACCGTCAGCAGGTCTCCACGGCCAGACTCTGCACACACAGAAAGTCGGTCTACGAGCCTCGGATCTAGATACTATTATGCATGGTGTAGCAGAAGCTGGCTCAGGGTGCGCCTCTCAGTGGCTGCGTGAAGAACACCCAGCATACATGGCCACCCCCTTGCTGGCCGTCGATGCTTGGTATAATCAAAACATCAAGAACGCATTCGAAACGTCTCTTCGTGGCCAGGCTACAGGGTCAGTCTGCGTGGGCTCGCATGTATCTGATCGAAATATGATGGAGCTCGGAATCGGATTCACGCAAGACATCGCAGAAGTAACTAGTTCAGTGTGAGTTCGTATGGATCTCTCGGCAATACCTTACATTCTACACGCGTAAAATATGTGCTTTAACGGTTTATATTCTCAATCGAATATTGCATCGAACAAGTCGAAGTGCTGCCCTGCCCTACCAGGAGCATGGGGGCCGGCGAATGCCGGCATCGTTTCGGAGCCCTTGCATGGTACGATAATACCTGGTAGGTACACAAAATGGCTCGTACGGCAGCTTCTTTAGCTGTGCGCTGATTCCTTGTTTTTTTCTCCCGCGCCAAATTTGTTACTGACTGTCTTGTGGCCACGGACTATCTACAACAAATATGGCGATTATTAATAATCATTGTTGAATGTTAATATTGATCCTCGGGGGTTGGCGCCATAGAAAGGTTAGAAGGGGAGGGGGGATGTTGACTGGTTGTTGGTACATACGCTATATTGCATAGCTCTACATTCCTAGCTCTGTCTACCCTATTTTCACACTGCCGTATTTGGATCGTTCCGGCGCTTAATCTTACGTTACGCGGGGCGGCGTCACCGAACCAGTCGTCCGAAAAAACCTCGGTGTCTCTGAAGTCAGACCAGTCGTGTGCGGTGCCCTCCATCGTGAAGTCCCAGTAGGGGAGGGAGATGGAAGGGTTGACGGCTTGTAAGGATTGCTCGAACATCAGCGAGATGGCGACGTGAGAAGTGACGAATCCTGCGCCGTCATGCCAGTGATCGCAATCACTAAAACCTCCTGAAGAGAAAAATAAATTGGTGCAAAACGCGAGAGGTGCCAGTGGGTGCATAACATTTGAAATGTCAACTACAGTTCATAGGAAGTTCAACCCCAGGAGCGCGCTATACAGTACTCGCGTGACTGGTGGAGTTCGTTAGGCTTCAAAGCGAAAACGTGAATTTTCGGGTGTCGGCGACAAAAACGTCAGGTTGATGGTTTTTTGTTGTACCGTACCTGGCATACGAAAGCGCATTTAAAACCTTTTACAGTGGGTACCGGTACAGACAGTTACAACAGGCACCCTATATAGTCTAACATGGAAAATGTCTACGGCGATAAGTAATTCAGGAAGGATTGTTTTAAGGGGTTGCACCTTCACTACGGTGAGCGTTGGTTTGCTGGTTGGTATTTTGGTTGACTGGTTTGTTTGATTGTTTGTTGGTGTCGGGAAACTTAGCAGCGCTGCAGCGGTAGATCATGCAGTAGCTAGCGCTGAGCAGAGGTCGAGGTAGACTCTAAGAGAAAAACAGAGTGAAAACCTGTTTTTTCGTAATTGAGTGTCCTCAGACTCTGTTGACAATCTTGTTTATTCCTCAATGTCCTCTGTTGACAAAGTTGGGTATTAACCAGTCAACCAACCAACAAACCAACCAGTTCACCAAACCAGCCAACAAACCAACACTCGCCGTAGTGATGGTGCAACCCGTTGAATATATCCTTCCTAGATTAGTTATCGCCATGGACCTGCCGACCAGTCATTCAACAAGCCACCCAACAAAGCATTAAAACAACTGACCAAACAACTACACAACCAGCGATACAAGCAAAAAAAACACTCAACACCAGGGGGTCTGCGATGGACCAATTTTGGTCGGGTAGGAATTGAGTTGGAAAACATCTTATACTACTAATAGTATCGAAAACGGCGAACGTCAGAATCCAAGGCCAGCCCAACCCACAGACAAAAAGTCGAAAAAAGACTTTAGATGTAGACTCCTTTCCTACCATTTGTTCTCTTCTAACCAAGTTTTCTCGTGGTTTGGTTGGCCTTGGTTGGGATATGATATTCGCCGGTCTCAACGCTTTTCCTTCATGCGTTAGGCCAGAAGAGGATGGAAATCACATGCACCAAACTCACCGTAGTGAAGGTGCAACCGGTTGAAGTAGTCCTTGCTGTAGTACTTATCACCATACACCTGCTGGCCAACCGCGCTGGGCACCCTTTGCAGCACAGACACAGCGTTGAAAAACGTTTCTCGATCGCGGTCTGTCATGTCCCTAATCTCCCTCCGGATGTACTTTACGGTCACGTAAAATGTACGCGAATACACCGAGGAGGAGGAGGAGGAAGAGGAGGAAGAGGAAGAGGAAGAGGAGGCGGGGGCGGGAGGGCCGGGGGGGGCGGGGGGGGGAGGGGGAGGAGGGGGGGGAGGAGGGGGAAGGGGGGAGGGAGGGCAGTGGCCTACCAGTAGATCGATC